>ML799241.1:206669-224036 GCA_009831015.1 Picea engelmannii
ATCATTTAGCCCATAGGTCCCGTGGGACGCACCCCAAAACCAAGTGCTAGCACGACTAAAGGGCCAGCGCTTAGCCCTTTGGGTTAGCACTTGGCCAATTTTAGATGCATGCAGCCACGGTTTGAGGGCACGCACCACATTTTGGGGGGCTTAAGCCCATATTTATGGTAAAAGTGGGTTTTTTAACCCTGTTATGTAATTTTTAATTATTTTGCCTGATATTATGACCAAAAAGTGGTTTTTTAAGGATATCTTGGCCATTTGGAGGTGGATTTGATCCCAAAATGAGGCCAGATTCTTAGGGGAAGTTGGGCTTCCTCATCTGAGCATGAAAACTATAAAAACAAGGCTTTTTGAAGCTTGGAGGACAACTTTTGATGCAGGGATTCAAAGGAGCAGTTTGTAATTTTTTGCCTTTTCTCATATTTTGAGAGGCGTTTTCTCATGTTGTTAAGAGGAATTTGATGAAGCATGTATGAATCTGAGCAAGGAGGTCTTGCACAGCAGATCTAAAGCATGTTATGTAACAGCAAAGAGCCTATGTAAGAGAATTTTGAGCATTTTAAAGAACAATAAAGAGGTCCTCCACTTGGAAGCGGGCCCGAAGACGTAGCCAACGATTGGTGAACTCTGTTATCAACCTCTTGTCTCTATTTATCTTTCTGTTTTGTTGTTCTATTCTCTTAATTTGCAGCATGGATATTAATGGTTGATCTCTTTATTCATTGATAAGCATCAAGTAAAAGTCACATTTGATATTCTGCAACAAGATAATAAGTTTTATGTATTTCGCATTCTTAACGATCCGATGCATAAAATACATTAAACTAACTTGCAATTTATCAGTAATACCTTCATTTTTGGATCAGTTAGTCCCTCGGTGACACTCCCTGCTTAATTGTGGGGGAGCGTTAGTGATGTTCTATGCTAAGCCTTTGGGGAGCGTCAGTTTGGTTACAACCAATTCCACTTTTTTTGGAGGGAAGGCTCTGGGAGGTTGGAGTTTGTTTGGGTCAAAGGGATTCGAGTCCTATCTATCCACTTGATCCTAGCATGAAGATCCTAATTAGTTAAGCCATATCCTCAACCATACTCCTAAAATACTCCATGGTGGTTGGGCCTTCATTTGCTATATAAGGAGGCCACTCATGGGTAAAAGGGGGGGAGTTCTGAAGAGTATCAAACCTTTGTTCTTATGATATTCTAAGATAGTTCAGTAACATTTTGGCGGTGCACAAGGGGCTGGATATGAGGAGAATTGAAGGAAGATTGCATCACATCATCTTGGTTTTAAGTGTCCATTGCTTCTCATGAATATAATCTGGGCCTATTCCCATACTTTTGTCTCATTTAGTTTACATATGAATGTTTATGCTTGTTTCATTTACTTAGATTTTCTTTCATCTAACTTTATGAAAGTAGTAGAAGAGGAAGATTGTTATTTCTAAGTGTAGGCAGATCATGTTCGAGCTAGGACTGGATCCAATGCTAGAGAAACAAGGAGCAATGAGGACAACCTTCACAAAAGTTGCACTCTTATTTCCTTTTCCTTCTTCTCATTTTCAAGTGTGAATAAACATGAGCAAGGGATGTTAGTGTCCACTTGTTCTATTATGTCTTAGTCGAAGAAAACTCAGCTAAGGGGAGCTTAACCTATCTAGAGGGTAAGATTTCTCACAACAGAAATTGGAGACTCCACTGGAAAATGATTGTTTCCTCGGTTTTTAGCCTCTTGTTTATTATGATTATTTGATGAATTCTTGGTTTTTGAAGTCTTTTTGCTCTTCACTATCATTGAATAGCTTATAGAGTCCTCAAAGCACTTTTGTTGAGTCTCGGTTGAGCCTGAGCATGTTTGACCCTTTTTCAAACAGTGGCACTCCCCTCCAGTGGCCTACAAAGCATCATTGATGCCCCTTGGTAGGATTTTAGGGAGCATCACCCTAGCAGTAACGCCATGTACTCTTGGTACTAGGAGCACCACGCTTCCTTATGCTTGGTTTTTAGGCCTGTTTATCTTTGTTTCTTGGTCTTTGTGATCCAAAATTTTGTCCCATATTCTTATGTTATTGATTTAGATTTTGATCATTTGATATAGATTGCAAATATCACTCTTCTTGTCTTGTTTTCAAAAAATTGCCTCTGATCAAGTTTCAAAAGGGTTACAAGCTAGTCAAGGTTGATCAGATTCTTGAATTCAGTTTTGATTTTTAGCAGTCTTTTTCTTGGCTGATTATACAAGCATTTGACTTCTGTACTTTTCTTCCCAAAGAATTTTCAAGCATTCTACTTGTCATTTTTGGAAGCCTTTTTTGTCAACTTGGAGATAGTTTGTTGGCAATTGACTCTTTCACTTCAATTATCTTTTGGCAATTGTTGATCCAATTGAATTTTGAAACTTTTAAGGGTCGGTTGTGTTATCAATTGATCTGGAATCTTTTGGTTTTTAAGGCCTTTAAGAGTGATTGCTTTCTTTCAAAAAATTTGATTGACCAAATGCTAGAAGTAATTTCTAAACTTGATTCTTTCAATTTTTATATTAAGCTTGTGAGTTCATCTTTGTTTGGACTTTCTTTTTGCTTCGTGTTCTTTTCTAAATTAGCCTTGAACTTTTTCATTTCAATTGAAAGTAAAGAAGCATAAAGAGAATTGCATTTGATTGATTTCATTGCATTTAGAACCAAACGACAAGGAATTTTGCATTCTAGTTTTTGGGTGGTACATTTTTGAGCTTGCATTGTAAAGAAAATTAAATTGCATTCAAAGAGTAGTTTATGTTTCTTGCTTTGAAACTTGTAATTGTTTCTTTGCTTGAAACTTCTTGTTCTTTATAGATAGCCTTCATCGAAAGTTAAATATTGCATTGCATTCATATTTTCTTTGAAGTCTTCTTGGAGTCAAGTGTCACACATCATAGTCAAGTTGCATCCACAAATCCTTTTTGATTAAGAAACAACCATAAAAGGAACAAGCGCATAATCTAAAATCAACTAGGCCTTTTCTTTATTAGAAAATGATCACAAGTCTAGGATTTCAGGGCCTTGGTTGTAGGGTGGAGAGTAAATTCTCCAAGGCCACTCAAACAAAATTGTAAAACACTAGAGAGTGTTGAAATCAAATTCGTAACAACTAATGTTTGTTGAGAGTGTTCCTCTTACACTGGAGTTAAGCACAAGGTCAAGCGAAGCAACGGTTTGAGATCTCCCCTCTTCATTTTCCTAGTGGGACTGCATCAAGTTTGGAGCTTTGAAGAGTGGCAGGTCCTTGGGGTGACACCACTTCTTCTTAGTATTTGGGTAGTGTATTTGTGTCCACCATTCCCAGTTCCATTTTCTTAGTCTTGACCATTGACTGGTTACCCACCCGACTGTCAGTTGTGAAATTGGTAAACATAGTTGATTTTCCTAGGATTCTACACAGGTGACTATAAGGGGGGTTCCCTTTTCAGGAGGTTCCTTGTGGTACCTAAGGCAGATGTCACATCACACTCTCAATACCCCTGGAGGGTGGCCCTGCGAAGTGAGGGTTACTTGCATTGGGAAGGGTTGTTATGTGGAGGTCGGGGTAACTGCTTCTCATATCTTAGTTGACAGCCTCATCTCCCATCTCTAGAAGATCCCTGCCTCCTTTGTTTGTTTACTCTTATCTTATAGTAACTTTGATAGTGTGTGCTCTTTGATTTAGCGAACCCTAGGTTGAGTCTATGTCTATGGAATTAGTTCCTGGAACTCCCAACAAAGGGACCCCTTTTCCAGGGGAACCTTTTATTTTTCCTTGTTTTGGAAACGTTGGTCATCCTTGTGTTTCCTTGTTGAGTCTTCCTGGATTCACTATCGGGTTACCGGTATGGTTGTTTTCCACTCTGGTGATCCTAAATGCTCCTATTGCTTCATATGCAAGCCCTCCACCCAAATAACATAAACCTCATGTTGACCCTTCACCTTCTTCACCTGTCATGTCTTCTTCCCTTTCTTCTTCCTTGCCTCGTGAAATATTTGAAGCTAGTAACCAAGTGGATAAGAAGAAGAAGAAGAAAAATAAGAAAGGGGCCAAGCTTCCAACCATTGCAAGTCATGTTGGATACAATCAACCAACTATTATTAATCATGATGGAGTGTTGATGGTATTGACAATACTACCAAGCCACCTCACAAGCCCAAATTCCCTTACAAGATTTGTACGGGTGACTACCTTCTTAGAGATTGCCCTGGTCTTCACAAGATCTTAGAAGTATGGTCTACAAGTTCCCAACAACCCATGTCGCCAACTGCCTCAAGTCATGCTGGTGAAAATATATCAACTAGTGATTGTAAATTTGGAAGTAAGAAAGGTAGAGTGAAGTTTCCTTCTAGGTTATGTGAAGGAAGTCATCAAACTTACCTTTTCCCTCATATGGATGAGGCTTCACATTTGTTCGAAGAGATTGTTGTTTCCCAACAACAACTTCCAACTGGTTAGCATAAGGTTTCTACCAACCAACCATTGGTTGATAGACTGGTCAATCTAGTTCCATCATCGGTTAATCTAGTTAATCAAGTAGTTGATCTAGTTATGTCATCGGTTGATCCCACTCTTCCTTTCGCGAGTGAAGTTCAAGTGGTCGACCTAGTTCCATCATTGGTCGTCAGTCCCATTATTTCCCCCTTGGAGAGTGACGATCAAGTGGTCGATCTGATTCCATCATCAGTCGATCCCACTCTTCCCTTAAAGAGTGAAGTAGAAATTTCTCAGGCTTTTCTTGTCACTACAGATAACTCCGGACAAGGGGGAATTTCACTCGTTTCCATGGAACCCCCTCCAAGTACTGAGGTCATTTCCTTTTATTGGAATGGATTGACGACACCTCGCCTTCCTTCCTACTTTCCTTTCCAAATCATTGTGCAAGTTTGAAATATAAGCATATTAAGCATATGTCACTCTATTATAGACGAATGCACTTATGTTATCCTTTTATCCTCAAACTCTTGTCAAGCTCTAGGTTCCCCTCAACTTGTGCCTGGTACTCAAAATCTATTGGATTTTAACAGAAGAGCCAGGGAATCTTTAGAGATCCTTCCTCGGTTACATGTTAGTTTGGGAGTGAAAACTATCTATATAGATGTGATGGTAGTCCAAGGCCCCTTGGATTTTAATTTGCTCCTCGAGCAAGACTATGCATATGCTATGAAATATATTGTGTTCGCACTTTTTCAAGTGATGTCTTTCCCTCATAATGGAAACACAGTGATCGTTGACCAATTTTCATTCATTGGCCCTCATATGATCGCCAACCATCCAACTTCCCTGAATGTTCCTTATATGCAATCAGTATCCACCCCGCAACAGGGTAATTATGTGGCAACATGTCCCACGCTTTCAACTGACAATGAGAAGGAGCCTCTCACTGTATGTTCATTTTCTTTGGATTTAAATTCAACAATTCACATGGAAACTCCCTCATTAGGGACCTTGGAGTCTATTCATCCCCTTATTGATCTGAGTGAGTCCTTTACCATGTATTCCTTTCAGAGTATTGTTCTTCTGTCTGATGAAGATTTCTTGGAAGCCATGGTAGAGAGTGTTGAGTAGGGTTTATTTTCTAGTTTCAAGCTTATTAGAAAATGAAACCAATCTTGAGCAAAGTTCTTGTTTTTGTGTCAATGAGCTAGATTATTTTCGGCACGAAATGGGAGTGGAGATATAATAAATAAATGCACAGAGATATCACGGATATCCAATAATATAACAAAAATGTATCAGAGATGCAACCATAAACACAGAGATACAGTAATACATGATTTTTATTAATGAAAGAAATGTACAGAGACTGTAAAAATATAGAGTGAAAGACTCGCTAGAATGGTGGCAGCTTATCTCTCAGAAGAGATGTGACGGCTACTCGCATTCGCAAGAAGATGATTTTACAATGAGGTTCCAAAGGCCTTTTTATCATAAATAAAATCCAAAACCCTAACCCCGGAAGATGAAAATCCAACAATTTTGTGGACCCCGTTTTGGGTAGTTTGGTGTATCAACTTCCCGGGGCGTAACTTTGGTAAACGATCTTTGTTTGGTCGCACGATAGCTCGTTGGAAAGGTATCATCGAGGAGATTAATTTAGGGGGCTCAATCAAAGCCTTCGGCTATCATTGAGAAGCTTGATCCCAAAAAACCTTCATTTAGGCCCTCAAAATGGCCGCGGAAGTTAACAACTGCTAAAAATAGTAAATTACCAAAATTGTTAGAAAACTATTTTGAGCCAGTTGGAAAAGGTGGGTGGCCACCAATATCCACATGTATCAATCCTCCCTCCTTAGGAAGCAATGGTATCCATTGCGTTGAGTGCCCAGGGGAGAGGGAAAAATGTTTGTTGAATCTGCATTTTGATGAGTTTCTTTCCTTGTTGGAGAAGTTGTGATGCTTAGCTTGTTGAAGGTTGTCACGAACATGTGGCTAACAGTGTTGGACCTTTTTAGCCAGTCTGTCTACATGAGATACCTATGTGCAGAAGGAATATTTACACTTTGTTGCAATCTTTTCGACCTGCTTCTGTTGGATAGAAGGTGTTTGGGTCGAGGCTGTAGTGGTTGCAGTGTCCTTCTATTCACCTTTTGAATAGATTGTGAAGAAGCTAAATTTGTAGTATGAGATACTACCTTGTGACACCGTTTAAGTGGAACAGTAGTCGGAACTACCTCTGGTATTTTGTAGAGATGACCCCCCAAAGAAATAATGATGCAACGGGGTCGAGACTCGTAAACAACATGGCGCTACCACATATATGGTTGGCCCAAGAGAACATCACAGACATCCAACGAGGAAACATCACATAATACCTCATCCTTGAAGGGTTGGATGTCGTATGACAATCGACATTGTTGGCTGACACGGAAATATCGTCCCTGGCGAAGCCACCCGATGTTGTATGGTTGTGGGTGTGGTGTTGTCGACAATCCCAACTGTTTGACGACCTATGTTGAGATGAGGCTCTTCTGACTTCTGCTATCAACAATAAAATGTAGTGGGGTCCCCTTCACCCACATATGTGAATGAAAAAGGCACTCCCCCTCTTCAGGATATGTTGGTTCTTCTGGTTGAATTGTTGCGGTGGTGACAATAGCAGTGGGGTCTGCGTCAATGATCTGTCTTTTACCAGTATTTTCATAATCAGATTCTAAATCAAGGTTCATCTCCTTATCTTTGATCCCGGCCACCAATGATTGTTTTGAGTGAGATTCATCGATGTTGTGCCAGGGGATTTTATGGAATTCGCATTATTTTCCGATGTCCTTCTTTGTCTTCCCATGACCCTTCTTTTCCTGTGGCTTGGACTAGTTTTCAGGAGACTGTTTGTTAGGGTCATCTTTATCATACTTTGGTTGTTGCGGATTTGCAGACACAAACTCTCTTTTGTTCTAGTGCTTAAATTTATGCTCGATTTTAACAACATATCGATAAGCAGCACCGAGTGATGAGATGTCTAGAAAATCCATTTCAATTTGGATGTATTTGTGTAGAGCCCCACAGTATTTCAAAACCAAATGTCATTTGGAGTCTTTGATACCCAGCTTGTTGCACAAGGTATGGAAGGTATTGGTGAACTCTGGAACTTCTTGTCCCCTCTCTTGCCACAGCGTGGTCCATCTCATGTACTGGTCCTCATAGTTGCCAACAGGGTAATATTATTCCTTTACTCCATCCACAAAAAATCCTCAAGTGGGCTCAAACCCGTATATTCCAGACTCCTATGTGGAACATTTCTCCCAGTAAGTTTCCCACCAATGTTTGACATGGGGGAGAGCTTTAAGGAGTGTGAAGGTGATATTTTCCATGTCAAAAAAATTATGAACACAGAAATAACCTTCTAACAGATTTAACAATTTTTCTAGGGCATCTGCATCTATCTGACCTTAAAATATGAGAATATCAAAATTAACTTGTACCTTGAAAAGAGAGGTTCTTCCAAAGTTGTTGTTTTATGAAGATGTGTCTGTTGCTATCAGAAGACATTGAAGGATGTGGGAAATTTCTCCATCATTTCGTCCCTTTGTCGCGTGAGAGCTTGCTCAAGCAACAGATTGATAGGATCGTCTACTCCGTCGTTTTTCTTTTCTTCCGCCATGGAGGGTTTCTTGGGAATGTGAAAACGATTGGCATTAAGAGAGACAAGATCGAGACCCGACTTTCTATACTCGGACCTCGTCAAGGACATGCACTGAAAAAACGATCAAGAGCAACCTGCTCTGATACCACCGATCAGGATTATTTTCGGCACGAAATGAGAACGAAGATATAATAAAGAAATGCACAGGGATATCGCGGATATCCAATAATATAACAAAAATGTATCAGAGATGCAACCATAAACACAAAGATACAATAATACACGATTTCTATTAATGAAAGAAATGTACAGAGACTGTAAAAATACAAAGTGAAAGACTCGCTAGAATGGTGGCAGCTTATCTCTGAGAAGAGATGTGATGGCTACTCGCATTCGCAAGAAGATGATTTTACAATGAGGCTCCAAAGGCCTTTTTATCATAAATATAATCCAAAACCCTAACCCTGTAAGATGAAAAGCCACCAGTTTTTTGGACCCCGTTTTGGGTAGTTTGGTGTATCAACTTCCCGGGGGCGTAACTTTGGCATACGTTCTTCGTTTGGGGCACAAGATAGCTCATTGGAAAGGTATCGTCGAGGATATTCATTTAAGGGGCTCAATTAGAGCCTTTGGTCATCATTGAGAAGCTCGTTCCCAAAAAACCTTCATTTAGGCCCTCAAAATGGCCTCGAAAGTTAAAAACTACTAAAAATAGTAAATTACCAAAATTGCCAGAAAATTGTTTTGAGCCAGCTGGAAAAGGTGGGTGGCCACCGATATCCACCTGGATCAATCAAGATCATTAAAAAATGAAACAAAGGATTACGTGCATAGTTCTTTTCCTTTGTCAAGCTCGCTAAAAAATGAAACAGATAATCCCAAGCATAGTTTTTCTAGTTTCAAAATTGTGTAAAAATGAAACCTATCCTAAGCACAGTTTTTATAGTTTCAATATTGTGTATAAATGAAACCTACTTTGAGCATAGTTAATTTTTTTGTGTCAAGTTTGTTAAAAAATGAAACAGATCCCCCTTCGATTGAGTCAAGTCCTCTGCTAGATCTCTTAAATGTTGAGTTGAGTCTTTCACTAGATCTCATAAACATTGAGTCGAGTCCTTCGCTAGATCTCGTAAACGTTGAGTCGAATCTTTCACTAGATCTCGTAACTGAAACTTCATTTCATCCGCCTATGTCAGTTGATCATCTTCTTCCTCTAGTGAACATTTACCTATTAGTAACCAGGAGTATAATATGGTACAGAAATCAGTGACAAAATAAGAGTTGGCAGACGAAACAAAGCTTGGGGGGCATGTCTCCAACCTCTAGACATCATGTTGGAGTTGAGCTGCTAGCTTTTCACGCTGGGGGAAAAGTACCAACGTCTAGACATTACGTTGGGAAGAAACCAAGCATAGTTTATATTTGGTTTCAAGCTTGTGTAAAAATGAAACCAATACCGAGCTCGGTATTTTTTCTTTCTCGTGCTCGTAAATACATGAGAATAGGTTACCTAGTATACTTTTCTCACTTTTTGGACTCATAAAATCTATACGAAAAAGGAACTCTTTGGAGTCTCTTTTAAGCTCTTTTCAAACTCTTTAAACATGAAAAGATTTTCGAGTGAGCTTGTTTCCTTTCACACTCGTTAAAGGATTTGAAAGTGCTTTTTTCGAGTGGTAGGTTATCTCTTTTTTAACCTCGTGAGACTAATTACGAAAAAGGAACACTCTAGCCTCCCTTAGTTAGAAGAGTTATCCCTTGTATTATTTTACACTTTTTCGAGCTTGGGAGACTAAATTTACGAACAAGTCACCCTTGGAGTCGCCTTTAAGATCTTTTCAGACTCTCTAAACACGAAAAGACCACTGATCTTTCCTTCTTTTGGATCATAAAACATACATTGAAGGACCCATATGGGATCAAACCTTTACTTCTTCATGTTCTTTAAACATGTGAAGAGGAACTTATTGAAGGTGAGTTGTACAGAGCATTTGTTATCCTCCTCAAGCTCGTTAAAAAACAAAGAGGTATTCATATACCTATATGGGGGGGGGATTTTGGGAAGTAGGTCAAGATTTTGAAACATTACGGCAATTTTTCTTAGTCACCCTTGAACATGGCACCTATCCACGTTCTTCTTACAATTGGGTAAACCTCTTGTCTCTAAGTCATACCAATTCTATGTGTCGTCATACTATTTCGATTACTTCGAAGAGAACCTTTGGTTGTCGTCACATTATGTTTGGATCCATGCCTCGTCGAGTCAATGTTGCCACGTCACTTGTCGTGTCACGTAATGTTAAAGGGAAGTCTCAACTTCAATCAACCTTTGTAGTATTATCCAGTTTCATAGTCATGTCAGTCTATCCACATTTGCTCTATCATCTCAAATCACTATCCTAATCTTTTTTGTGTCAATGATGGGGGACACATAATGTCCCTCCTTCGACGAGCTTGTTCATGTCGACTTCAACACATTATCTAGGAATCAGACTTAGAAACCAATGGCAGGATTCCTTTCTTTCGACAACAAGTTTACATCATTGACCTCTGATCGGAAGATTCCAACGATTGTTCGACCTCAGCTCATTTATTCACATTTGAGGGGATGTACTAGGGTACCTTGGGAGTCATTGTCATTAATGGTGATTTCTCTCACACTTGTTAATAATATACATTAATGACTGGTAATCAAGTGGTTTCTACCATGTCCAATATCAACACATGTATTTGCATGGTTAGAATCGTACTGGTTCGGAATCAGGATGAAGACCCTGGGAACCTTTTTGGCACCTACCAGTGTTATGTTCCCAACCCAAATTGCGATGGAGAATAGTCTTACTGATATACATTGTCACACATATCCACTTTTTATTGGTTCATGCCTATGTTGTTGTCAAATCGTAGCTCCACTATGTACTTTTTTGTGGCTACAACTCGATTCATTCATGGAGGTATGGATCCATGTTGTATGTCTGGTCGCCATATCCTTAGTCAGTGTTGTCATGGTTCCATAGTGTATTGGTCGGCGGCCATGATTTAAGTCCATTTTGTATCGAGCATGGAAATTCCTACCTCGGGATGATTCATATATATGTTGTTTTATGTTTATTCGTAGCTTCCATTCGACTCTCCTATTCCAGCACCCCTTGGTGCACATCATTTTGTAAAGTGTTTTGGCCATCAGTTTCTCTTCTGACCTCACACTTTAGGGGGCATCTGTTACACACCAAATTTCCACACTACTAAGTGGCGCACTTATGTATCTCATTCTACTAAGTGTCACACTTATGTAGGTGTCGATTTGCCACATTCCTAAGTGTCGCACTTATATTCTACTAAGTGTCGTAATTGAATGTCGCAACTGTGGAACTATTGATCATGTCCACTAGACAAATTGGTGGGGAAAATCCATCACATGGAGGCCTAAATACACTTTTTCATCGTGTAGAAGTGTCTATAATGTTTCCTAGACAAATTGGTGAAGAAAACTCATCATTTGAAGGTAGAAAAACCACTTTTTGCCTTGAGTTTTTAACCATTTTTTAGGACTGACAGCCCCCTACCCATATATAGGGATTGTCATTCCCTTGGTGATACTCCATGCTTTGTGTTGACTTTCCATTTGCAAGAGAGTGGTCTTCAGTGGCCAAGCAGTGCTTCATAGTGAATCACTCAATGAAGTGAAGAGAAGTATTTAAAATTTATAAAATCCATGCATAACAAAAGATATTGGAAAAGATGACATAAAATAAACATTTCAGTATGTTGAAGTGCCAATCAATGAGGTTAATTTCAAGATTGGTTTGGTCAAAGGAATGGAGAGTGGTTAATTAGATTGTAGTGTTGATATTCAACTGGAGTAGTGCATCTTATAGTGCTACGAGTATTGAAAATTTCAACCAAATAAAGTTGGGACGATATTCTCTGCATAAGGAAGCAACTGTGTGGTGGAAGTTGCCAATAAGACCTATTAAATGGAAAGGTTTAGATAGGGAAAAATGGTGCACATATGAGAAGAATGACAAAGCACATAACAACAAGGATCTACATGAATTCAAGGATAGCCATCTACAACTCCAACACACACAAAAACAAAATAAGCTAAAAGAAATATGCATTGGAGTGCACAATGGAAGTGATGCATGATGCATATAATAAAGCTATAATGCATGTGCATGAAGTAGGAATGATGAGATTGAATGATTAATGGATATTGATGTGCATTTGTGCATGTGGACATGCATGAACTTGTAGACTGAGAGTAGTTTGTTGTTATGTATGAAATAATGATGTCATGATATTTAAAAATGACTAATGATGGATTGTGTATCCAGTAAAATTGTTATAACATGGTTGAAGAGGTTGATGATGTTGTTGCATATGAAAGCCATCCATATGAAGACAAGGGGGGATGGTAAGAGTGTTGAACAAGAAAATTGGTGAAGGAGTCCTATGAGCTTCTACAAAATACCTATTGATCATGTATCATCAGGTAATTGGATAAAAGCCATGCATGTATGCATTTAATTGCTTATGATGCATAATGTTGAAGGGAATTAAGGTAAGATTTCTCTCAACTAAATTGTTCAATATTTGAAATTCATGAAAAGGCAGAGGACCTTGAAGGTGAAAATTTATTCAAGATCAAAAATGCCAAAAACCATGCAATTTCACTACTTCAAATGCAAGGATGCCCCCAATCTAATGCAAAGAAAGAAATTAAAACTTTATTTCAAAGATAGCTAAAATCAATAGAAAATATTTATAAAATAAAGCAACCCAAACAAATTTTCTATTTTAAAACGAACTATTCATAAAAATAAGTGTTCTTTCACTAAATAGTTCTAAAGAAAAACAATGATTTGTAACTGAAAGACACTCAAAGCAAGAGATCAAATCTTTCAAAAGCAAACAAGCTAAAACAAAGCAAAGAAGGCTAAAAGTAGACTCGAATACTGTCAAGAAAAATGTAAACAGATCATAATCAAACCCAAAAATTCACCCCAAAACCATATCTAAGATCTGAGCAGGGAAAACCATCAAAAACTAAAAATTTTCACAAAATCGTTGTAGCCTATCAACCAGCAGAGTGTGATGATCCTAGATCGTCGTGTGCCAGAGAAAAGTACAGTGCGACAATGTCACATGTGTCTAAAGGCAAGGTGCGTTGATCCTAGTTCGTCGCACTGTCTCACAAAGCAAGGTGCGACGATCATAGGAAAAATGAAAAAATAAAAAGCATGAGGGTTTTCCAGTGAAATAAAACAGTCAGAGAGTCAATCTGGATCTCCCAATGACTCAGAAAACAGAACCCAGACAATCAAATAAAGAAAGCAAGACAAACTAGGAAAACAATATGTTCCCTAGTATGGTCGCCAATTTTGTTATCGGACAAATCGGTAAGTGCGGACACAAACAGATCTCCCTAGTTTCACCTCGAAACTAGAACAAAACAAGACAAAATATAAAACTTTCCCAAGCTTTAATTATCAAGCATACTAACTAACACGAGATAAATGACATACCTTTTAAATGTTGTTTGTCCTCGCTAGTGTCATCCTCTCTATGTTCCAAGGCTTATGGGATGTTGAACATGTAAAAACACACAAACCAACGAAGTGAAAGCAACAACGTATACTCAACAAAACCTATGTATGTGATCAAGGAGTCATACAATAAAATAGGAACAATTTTATGGGAAAGAAATATATCACTGTATTAAAGAATGTGGAAGAAAGATACAACCATATGCCTTAATGTTGTCAAGTTCCATCCAACAGTTGCTTCCTTCCCACACACTTATGCTCCATGGATTCTAAGATCAACAATCTATCTTGACAAAGCAAAGCCCAAAGCCACAAAAATTACCCAAGCTCACAACAAAAGCTAGCCAAATCAATCCAACTTTCCCCATGAGAAATCCTCTCATTTTATAGGTTGAAAAGGATAGGGTGAGGAGGTTAGGATGATTCCAAGAGATCAGGGATGCGACTCAGATCCAAACCGTTCGGAGGCCACATCACCCTCGAAGCTTCTATTCTAGAACTTTCGAGAAACTCCCCTTTTTCCTTCGTACGAAAATTGTCGTACCCTTAACACTGAGCAAAATGTGACGACGTCACGGGCCACTATGGTGCAACCTACGACGATCCTAGATCATCGCACCCTTAACACTAAGAAAGGTGTGATGATCCATTTTTCTAAGGTTTTTGACAAAGGAAAAGATAATCTTCATCTTTCTGGGAAAATTCATCTTCATCCTTCTTCAGGGATTAAGACCATTGATCCTTTTAAACACAAAGGATTGGTGTACATCATTAACTATCATAAGGGTGACGAAAATAATGTGTAACAAAGGGGATTGAGTACTCATTTTCAAGAGATAAGGTTCAACATATAGTTATGGAATTGATGTCATTTTTACAAGAGTGGAGTTGTCTCGAGGGTGAGGCAACATGTGGTTGGGGCATGTTGGTGCCATCTTTTGCATTATTTTTATAACCAAAATTGGAAATATTATATTAATAAAAAACAGTTGCAATGGAGCTATACAACACCAGTACATATAATTGTATGTCTTCAAAAAGTAAACAAGTCATGACAAATCCAAACCAAAATACCGAGTTTACACATGTCTGAGAGCAAATTTCCCAATATCTACCACTACTATAGATTCTATAAAAACTACCCAATGTGTAAATAACTTTAAAAAACATAGCCTAATAAGAAAATGTCGCAATTGGTAGCTTCTTCCAGTCCTTCATTGAGTGGCAATAGTTCTTGTTTTCATATTTCCATGGCTTTTGTTATCGCACAATTTGTAGGTTGGGAAAATTTTGACCCAATTACCAAATGGAGACAACTTAGAGAACACCTACCCACTGTCACCTTAGGCAGGTATTCCCATCACTTTAGAGATGATAGAAACACCTCAAGGGCGAATCCTGGTGACCCTGGGGTAATTGATATGGAAAGTGAAGAGATGAAGGAAAGTCCCCCTAAAGGTCAATATAGAAGATGTGAAAAGACTTGGGAAAGAGTCTTGGTGATGGCCACTAGTTTCCAATAGATAAGAACACCGGTGAAGAGTGATATACCTACCCGAGACACAAGAATGATGAAATTACTAAGACAACAGAGAGGGGGGGGTGAATCAGTTGTTATTGTGCTTAAACAATCTTAATTTCAATTAAACAATTCTTAAACTTTCTTCAAGTGATCATCAATATTATACAGCATATGGACAGCATAAATAATGAGCATCAGTCACACATAAGATATACACAGAGATAGATTTTGAGGAGGCTAGAGTTGCTACAGTGGTATGGATTTAAAGCATGCTACAATAGTATAGTTATAGTTGCATGGTTTTCAAGGGGTTTCCATCAATGCCAAAGGGGGAGATTGTTGACATGTTTTCAGACAGAAGGCAGAGTATTTGTTTGTCATTGATGGCAAGCACAGCCCGATGATGATGAACAAGAGAAAGTGGCAAGACCAGTAGCACAACGATGATTGCATGGTAGAAAATCCTGAAATGCGAAAGGACAGAGCATGTCAAATAACTCCATTTCGGAGTTTAGCAGACCGAGAAATCAGAGTTTCAGATACAAAGTGTTGGAAGTGTAGAAACACTTCACCACAGGAGTCTCGAAGTCGCGAAATGCGAAATGTTGAAACGCCAAAAGGCAAAACTCTGAAATCTCGTCAATCATCCATCTCAGTGGGTTATGTGAACTGTCTAATTATTTCAGAGATTTTGTGATCATGATTTTTATAATGGTGAAGTCACGATGACTCGAAGGGGAAAACGTTGAAACCCCGTCAGTCGTTCGATTAAGAAATGAAGGGATCTGGTTATGAAGTTTTTGTGGATTGTTGATCTGGCTCCATTTTGGGGATCGCGACATGGAGTAAAAAGTTATCTTATCACAAGGAATGTCGAAATGTCGAATTGTGAAATTGCGAAATAAACGCAAGAGCCTATGGATCCAATCCAACTATGTAGGTGAATTTAAGACTGATCAGAAGGGTATTGTTTCACCTCACATTTAATTGATCAGTTACTAATCAGTTAGCAAAATTGATTCATGATTCTTGATCGGTTGGCGTTTTAGTTGCCAAGACACCTTCTTGCCCTATGAAGATTCGAGGTGTAATTGTGGTGGTAGGTGTGCATAAAAGAAAAACTAAGAGACTGTGCATGGTTGGTTGTTCTAACTGGAAAAATAGATGGAACTATAGAAAAGAAAAACAACAGCATGCACAATGTGCAGAAAGCTCAGAGATAAGGAACAGAAGATGAACAGAAGAGAAAAGTAGAAGAGAAAAGTAGAAGAGAGAAGAATGTGCACATTTAAAAGATCATGAAAAAAAGAGACAGAGAAAGGACAGATATATAGAGACAGCAAGTCAAGCCAAATATGAGCAGAGCAGAAGAATAGAGTAGCAGAGAATAATTGGAGAACAATGAAGAAGTGGTAAGAATCGATTCAATTGTGTGTTGGTTATTCAATCATTTATTTGTAATAAGGGTGGTAGGAAGGTGCTAGGGAGGACTGTTGTCCTCAGAGGTTCAAGTGGGTGCTTGAACACAAGGAGTTGTAGCTTCCATCTAAGTGCAGCCGGAAAAACCAGGGTGGTAGGGTGGTGCAAGGGAGAACAAGTGTTCTATGTTATACAAGTTGGAGCCTGTGTAACTAGAAGTAGGTGCTTCCATCCAGTTGGTGCTGGAACACTCAGGGAGTTGGTGCTTCCTTCTAGTGGGTGCTAGAGAAACCAGAGAGTTGGTGCTCTCAAACAAGTTGGATCTTGTAAAACATAGGTAGTAGCCTCACATTCAGTTGGTGCTCAATTATAGATGATGTACAGAACTTAAAAGACTGCCTATCATTTCGAAGAAGAAGAGGTTTTCTCCCTTTATGGGTTTCCTCGTGAAAATATGTCTCTGTGTATATCTTATGTGTGACTGATGCCCATTATTTATGTTGTCCATATGTTGTATAATACTGATGATCACTTGAAGAAAGTTTAAGAATTGTTTAATTGAAATTAAGATTGTTTAAGCACAGTAACAATTGATTCACTCCTCCCCCCCTCTCAGTTGTCTTAGTAATTTCATCAATTGGTATCAGAGTGGGTTCCTTTTATTTAAAGGTAGATCTATAAGCTTAAACATGACAAGTCATGAAGGGACTTCAGCCAGTAATCCTCCTCTGTTTGATGGAACAAATTTTGCCTTTTGGAAGGTTAGAATGAGAACATACCTAATGGCCTTAGGT
>ML799241.1:228995-240703 GCA_009831015.1 Picea engelmannii
GGAGATCTAGAGGAAGAAGTATATATGGAGCAACCTGAAGGATTCTCATTGACAAATAATCCTAATTATGTTTGCAAGCTGAAGAAGGCCTTATATGGACTGAAACAAGCACCATGAGCTTGGTATTATAGACTGGACAAATTCTTACATGACAAAGGGTTCAAGAAAGGTATTGTTGACAACAATCTCTACATTAAGTCTGAAGGTGATAATTTACTAGTGGTTTTGGTTTATGTAGATGATATTATTTTTGGTTGTACTAATGAATCATATGTCCAGTGGTTTTTTAACTCTATGCAAACAAAGTTTGAGATGTCCATGATAGGAGAACTGTCATATTTTCTTGGCTTACAAGTAAATCAGAGTTCTACAGGAATATTTATCTCTCAAGAAAAATATTTGAAAGAGATGTTGAAGAAATTTCAGATGGAGGATTCCTCTCCTGTTAGCGCACCTATGGTGGTTGGTTGCAAGCTCAGTAAAGATGATATTTCACCTGATGTTGATCGAAGGACACATCATTCTATGATAGGAAGTCTTTTGTACATCACAGCATCTCGTCCTGATATAATGCAAGTTGTTGGAATGGTAGGTCGTTATCAGTCTGCTCCTAAACAAAGTCATTTGGTAACTGTCACAAGGATATTCAAATACTTGAAGGGAACAATGAATTATGGTCTGTGGTATCCCAGAAATCAGAATTTCCAGTTAAGTGCTTATTCAGATGCAGATTGGACAAACTGTGTTGATGAGAGAAAAAGCACCAGTGGAGGAGCATTTTTTCTGGGAGACTCATTAGTAGCATGGCTTAGTAAAAAGCAAGGATCCATTTAATTATCAACTACAGAGGAAGAATACATCGATGCTGCTACTTGATGCACACAAATTTTATGGATGATACAAACACTTGCAGATATGAATGTAACATGTACTGATCCCATTCCAATTCACTGTGATAACACCAGTGCCATTAGTGTCTCCAAGAATCATGTTCTTCATTCCAAGACTAAGCATATCCCAATAAAATACCATTTTCTCAGAGAACAAGTTACAAACATAATTGTTCAACTGAATTATATTCCTTCCAGAGAACAGATTGTTGATATCTTTACTAAACCATTAGCAACAACCCCTTTTGGATATCTTCGTCAAAAGTTGGGGGTTATAATTTCTTGTGTCTAATCTGTTCACCTGGTCAGGGGGAGTACTTATTGAATATTTGGTGTATTTCTAAGATGCTCATAGTTGACAGGGGGAGTATGTACTGCAACAGCTCAGGGGGAGCATGTTTCTTCTTTGACATTGATGTCAAAGGGGGAGAAAGTGTGGTAATTTCGAGGAGGCTATAGTTGCTACAGTGGTATGGATTTCAAGGATTCTACAGTAGTATAGTTATAGTTGCATGGTTTTCAAGGGGTTGCCATCAATGCCAAAGGGGGAGATTGTTGGCATGTTTTCAGACAAAATGCAGAGTATTTGTTTGTCATTGATGGCAAGCACAGCCCGATGATGATGAACAAGGGAAAGTGGCAAGACCAGTAGCACAACGATGATTGCATGGCAGAAAATCCTGAAATGCGAAAGGACAGAGCATGTCAAATAACTCCATTCAGAGTTTTGCAGACCGAGAAATCAGAGTTTCAGATACCGGGTGTTGGAAGTGTAGAAACACTTCACCAGAGGAGTCCCGAAGTCATGAAATGCAAAATGTCGAAATCCTGAATCAGGCACAACAAAGACTTGTGAATTCGCGATATATTCCTAACCATTGTATCAAGGATTGATCTGAACCGTTGATCAGACACGATAAAGGCCCGTGAAGTTTTGATAAGATCTGGATCGTTGGGTCCATAGGACACGTGGCGAAAGATCGTCATTTCGCTACTAGAAAGTCAAAGGAACGGGGTTCCCTAACCTCTCGAATTCACGACATGTGAAATGTCGAAGTGCCAAAATGTGAAAAACACTTTTTGGTGTAGGTTTCGGTTACCGGGAGATTGAGAAGTCAAGAGTTGAAACTCTCCAACATAGGAATCCCGAAGTCGCGAAATGTGAAACCCCGAAATACCGAAACAGGCACATCTACCGGAATTTCAGATACCGGGAGTTGGAGGAGTCAAGAGTAAAGACTTTTCATCACAAGAGTCGCGAAATGTCAAAGACTCCATACCGGAGGTTCGGATACCAGGAGGTGGAGTTGTCAAGAGCTCTCACATCGAGAGTGTCGAAATCGCGAAATGTGAAACCCCGAAGTAAACTCCATTTCGGAGTTTCGGATACCGGGACTTGGAATTGTCAAGAACACTTAACAACAAGAATGCTGAAATCACGAAATGCGAAATGTTGAAACGCCAAAAGGAAAAACTTTGAAATCTCGTTAATCATCCATCTCAGTGGGTTATGTGAATCATCCGATTATTTCGGAGATTTTGTGGTCATGATTTTTATAATGGTGAAGTCACGATGACTCGAAGGGAAAAATGTCGAAACCACGTCAGTCGTTCAATTAAGAAAAGAAGGGATCAGGTTATGAAGTTTTTGTGGACCGTTGATCTGGCTCCATTTCGGGGATCGCGACATGGAGTAAAAAGTTATCTTATCATAAGGAATGTTGAAATGTCAAATTGTGAAACTGCGAAATAAACGCAAGAGCCTACAGATCCAATCCAACTGTGCAGGTGAATTTAATATTGATCGGAGGGCTATTGTTTCACCTCATAGTTAATTGATTAGATTCTAATCAGTTAGCAAAACTGATTCATGATTCTTGATCAGTTGGCGTTTCAGTGGCCAAGACGCCTTCTTGCCCTATGAAGATTCGAGGTGTAACTGTGGTGGTAGGTGTGCATAAAAGAAAAACTAAGAGACGGTGCATGGTTGGTTGTTCTAACTGGAAAAATAGATGGAACTGTAGAAAAGAAAAACAACAGCATGCACAATGTGCAGGAAGCTCAGAGATAAGGAACAGAAGCTGAATAGAAGAGAAAAGTAGAAGAGAGAAGAATGTGCACATTTAAAAGATCATAAAAAAAAAAAGACAGAGAAAGGACAGATAGATAGAGACAGCAAGTCAAGCCAAATATGAGCAAAGCAGAAGAATAGAGTAGCAGAGAAGAATTGCAGAACAGTGAAGAAATGGTAAGAATTGATTCAATTGTGTGTTGGTTATTCAATCATTTATTTGTAATAAGGGTGGTAGGGAGGTGTTAGAGAGGATTGTTGTCCTCAGAGGTTCAATTGGGTGCTTGAACACAGGGAGTTGTAGCTTCCATCCCATAAAGGGAGAAAACCTTTTCTTCTTCGAAATGATAGGCAGTCTTTTAAGTTCTATACATCATCTATAATTGAGCACCAACTCAATGTGAGGCTACTACCTCTGTTTTACAAGATCCAACTTGTTTGAGAGCACCAACTCTCTGGTTTCTCTAGCACCCACTAGAAGGAAGCACCAACTCCCTGAGTGTTCCAACACCAACTGGATGGAAGCACCTACTTCCAGTTACACAGGCTCCAACTTGTATAACAAAGAACACTTGTTCTCCCTTGCACCACCCTGCCACCCTGGTTTTTCTGGCTGCAACCAGATGGAAGCTACAACTCCCTATGTTCAAGCACCCACTTGAACCTCTGAAGACAACAATCCTCCCTAGCACCTCCCTACCACCCTTATTACAAATAAATGATTGAATAACCAACACACAATTGAATCAATTCTTACCACTTCTTCATTGTTTTGCAATTCTTCTATGCTACTCTATTCTTCTGCTCTGCTCATATTTGGCTTGACTTGCTGTCTCTATCTATCTGTCCTTTCTTTGTTTCTTTTTTTCATGATGTTTTAAATGTGCACATTCTGCTCTCTTCTACTTTTCTCTTTTGTTCAGCTTCTGTTCCTTATCTCTAAGCTTTCTACACATTGTGCATGTTGTTGTGTTTCTTTTCTACAGTTCCATCTATTTTTCCAGTTAGAACAACCAACCATGCATTGTCTCTTAGTTTTTCTTTTATGCACACCTACCACCACAGTTACACCTCGAAACTTCATAGGGAAAGAAGGCGTCTCGACAACTGAAACGCCAACCAATCAAGAATCATGAATCAGTTTTGCTAACTAATTAGTAACTGATCAATTAATTGTGAGGTGAAACAGTAGCCCTCCGATCAATCTTAAATTCACCTCCACAGTTGGATTGGATGATCCGGATTTATGTAGGAACACAATGAAATACATAAATACACATAAACGCAGAGATGCAGTGAAAATAAGACTTCATTTCATTAATAACAAATGACTGAAAAATGCTTACAGACAGAATGGAAATAAACTAGCTAGGGCGTTGGTAGCTTATCTCTGAGAAGAGATGTGGCGGCTACTGGCCTCTCAACTGCCTGTTACAATGAGGCTCGAAGGCCTATATATTACTAAGAAACAATGGAAAACCCTAAACATCCAAAAACCTAACCCTAGGAGATGAAACGTCAGAATATGGGCCCCGTTGGGGTAAATTGGTACATCAATTTCCCAGGGTCATAACTTTGGCATACTATCTCCGTTTGACGCACATGATACATCATTAGAAAGATCTATCCGAGGAATACACTGTTGACAGTGAATATCAAGTCCAAAATGAACTCATATTCGTCGGAGCATTCATGCCCAAAAAATGTCGTTTAGGGCCTCAAAACAGCTCCGGAAGTTCAGGACCCGAATAACTACTAAAAATAGTAAATTGTGCTACAATTAAGGAAACTGAAAAACTGAAAGAAACAATGGTGTGGGTCCAAGTGGAATAGGCGGGTGGCCACCAATAACCACCTAGATCAGTCCTCCCCCCTTAGGAATCAATGGTCCCCATTGCGTTGAGTTCCTCCATGAGATGAGGAAATTTCTATTGAACTTGGTACCTGGTGAGCCACTTGCCCTAGTGAAGGAGTTGGCCTGCTTTGACAACTCGATATAGTTGGATCCTCTGTTGGCGGGTGTTCTTGACCTATGTGTCCATAATTCGATCAGTTGTAGCTTGTTCCATGCAATCTGGGTTTAACTCTGTTGGTGTGATTTGTTCTGCCATGTCGAATGTGTCTAGTAGAGGTGGAAAGTAGGGTCGAAGGCGGTCCACATTGAACACTGGGTGCAGACCAAGGAATGGTGGAATATCGAGCTCAAAGGCATTGTCCCCTACAGCCTTGGTGATGGTGTATGGCCCATATCGGAGCGGGTGAATCTTTCGGTAGGGTCCAGCGAGGCGCTCCTTTTGCAAATGTAGCCACACTTTGTCGCCCACCTGGAAATTGTGTGGCACCCGATGTTGATCATGTTGTTGCTTGTACTTAGTATTGGCTCTGTCCAAGATGTCATGAACTTGTTGGCGGATGTGCTGAATGCACTCAATGAATTTGTTTACCTTGTCAGCCTCAGACTGGACATGGGCTGAATCTGCCCAAGTAGCCACAAATGGCATGGCTACGTCAATGGGACATAGTGGCTGGAATCCCAAGCCCACTTGAAAGGGGTTGTGGTTGGTTGAGATATGGAGAGCCCGGTTGTAGTTGTGTTGTACATAGGGGAGGCTCTCATCCCATGTGCGTGGATGCTTTGAGTTGTACATGCACATAATGTGTACAATCATCCGGTTGATGACCTATGTCTCGCCATCAGTTTGTGGATGGAAAGTTGTGGACTTGGTGAGCTTGATGTCCAGCATCAACCAGAGGCTGGACCAAAATGTACTGAGGAACCTATTGTCCTGATCTGAGATGATAGACTGTGGGATCCCAAAGTGTACCCACACTCGTTCAAAGAAGAGTTTGGCAGTGGCTTCTGCTTTGATATTCTTCTTGCAGACCATCATAATGGACATCTTCGAGAATCGGTCGACAACCACAAAAAAACCATCATTGCCATGCTTAGTAGAAGGAAGGCCTGACATGTAATCCGTAGAGATGGATTCCCAAGGTCGATTGGGGGTACGAAGCGGAGTATAGAGGCCTTGCTTCTTGATGGTCGGTTTGGCAATGGCGCAAGCAGTGCAGGACTTGATGTACTTCCCGACATCATGTCAAAGGTTCGGCCAATAGAAATACTTTTGTAGTACTGCCATGGTTTTCTCGACCCCGAAATTCCCAGTGACCCGACTGTAGTGTGCCTCCCAAATCATCTTGGCACGCTCACTTGAAGGAACAAAAAGGTGTCCCAAGTGACAAAGCAGGGCATCCTGGAGGTGAAAATTGGGAACTTGCTTACCCTCCAAGAGTGTATTGTATGTGTGGTCGAATTCTGGATCACTTGTGTAGAGAAGCGGTCAATCAGAAGTCTCGTGCCCACAAGAGTTGAGCACAGTGGTTAGCGCCATGATGGGTGGTCGACTGAGGCAGTCTACAACATTATTGGTGTTGCCTTTCTTGTACTTAATGTTCAAATGAAATTGTTGCAGGTATGTGGACCACTTCTGATGGCAATCGTTCTGCAACTTCCCTTGTGTCTGCATGAACTGCAGGGATCGGTGGTCTGTGTGGATGACCGTTTCCTTTCCCAAAATGTAATTCTTCCATTGCCGACAAGCCTGCACAATGGAATACATTTCTTTGTCATTAGTGGGATACTTCCGGACTGTGTCAGAAAGTGTCTCACTGTGATATGCCACTGGATGCCCGTGTTGAATAAGGACTGCCCCAATGGCATAGTCAGAGGCATTTGTCTCGATCTCAAATGGTTGTTGCAAGTCTGGTAATGTGAGCACTAGTGCAGAGTAGAGGCGATGCTTCAACTCCCCGAACGCCTTCTGTTGAGATTCAGACCAAAAGAATTTTGCTTTAGCTCCTCCCTTGGTGACTTGACTCAAGGGCCAAGTGATATGAGAGAATCCCAACACAAACCTACGGTAGAAATTGGCAAGACCTAAAAAGTTGCGGAGCTCTGTTAGGGTGGTTGGGGCTGGCCAATCCTGAATGACTTGGATCTTTACTGGATCCACATGCACCCCCCGCTCATCAATAATGTATCCCAGATACTGAACCTGGGTCATGCCAAAAGTGCATTTCTCCAAATTGGCACACAGCTTGTGTTGTCGTAGTGTTTGGAGGACCTGTCGGATGTGGTGGAGGTGCTCTTCCCAAGTCTGGCTGAAGATCAGAATGTCATCCAAGTACACCACTACAAATGAGTTGGTGAATGGCCGTAGGATGTCGTCCATTAGCCTAATGAAGGTTGGAGGGGCATTCGTCAATCCGAATGGCATGACCAACCATTCGAAAAGGCCCTCCTTGGATTTGAAGGTAGTCTTGAACACATCAGAGGGTTCGATTGGTACCTGGTGATACCCCGACTTCAAGTCGATATTGTTGAAATATTTTTCCCCCTTGAGTTGGTCCAGAAGGTCATCAATCTGTGGGATCGAGTACCTATTCCGAACAGTGATCTTGTTCAGTGCCTGATAGTCAATGCAAAGTCTCCAAGTCCCATCCTTCTTCTGCACCAACACGATCGGGCTCCCACAGGGTGATGAACTCGGTCGGATGTGACCTTTCTGAAACAACTCCTAAATCTGCCTCTTGATTTTGTCATTCTCCATAACAGAGCACCAATAGATGGGTCCATTGGGCAGTGGCGCACCTAGGGTCAGATCGATGGGGTGCTTGACTTGGCATTGTCGAGGCACCCCTGCGGGGGAGTTGAAGATGTCCTGGTACTCCTCCACGACCTTATCCATCTGTTGTTTTCATGTAGTGGGGCCCTGTCTGGAGGTCATGGCCACAGTCTTCCTCTTTCCCTAAGGGCGGATCATCAGGAAAACAAATTTCCTGGTTTTGGAAATGAGCTTACTGCATTGTTTTGCAATAACCAAAGAGATGGTAGTAGGCAGTGCTATCTCTGGTATCCTGTACAACTTATTGCCCAAGGTGATAAAAACAACACGAGGCCTAGATTCATACATAGCATGTCGCTTCCACAAGTATGGTTGGCCTAGTAATACATCAGAAACATCAAGAGGAGCAATGTCACATAATACCTCATCCGTGAAGGGCTTGATGTTGTAGAGAAGGCGACATTGTTGGCTGACGCGGAGGTCTCGTCCTTAGTGCAACCACCCGATGGTGTATGGTTGTGGGTGTGTTGTGGTCGGCAAGCCCAGCCGCTTCACGACCTCTACCAAGATGAGGTTCTTCTGGCTCCCGCTGTCGACAATGAACTGCAACAGAGAACCCTTTACCCACATCTTGGAATGGAAGAGACGCTCCGCCTCCTCTGGATCTTCTAGTTCCTCCTTTTGCATCTTTGTGGTGGCAACGGTGGCGTTGAGCTCCGCATTGATAATCTGCTTCCCCCTATCATTCCCCTTGTCGGGTTCTGATTCAGAGTTGGAGCATGCATCCGATTCAGAAGCCTTCAACTCGACTACCAGCGACTGCTTGGCCCAACACTCACTTGTGTTGTGAGTGGAGCTCTTATAGAACTCACACCACTTCCCCGTGTCCTTTTTTGGCTTCGTCGTGTTGTTCTTCGCTTGTGGCTTTGGCGGGTTATCCTAGGTCACCCTGCCTTGGCTTGGTCCTTTGTTCTGCGGTTTTGGGGTACCTTTCCCTTGCTTCTGATTTGCAGACCCAAAGTCTCACTTTTTCTGTTTGAACTTCTGCTCAATCTTGGCAGCATATCGGTACACCACACCAAGCGAGGAGATGTTAAGGAACTCCATTTCCTCCTGAATGTATCTGTGCAGACAACTGCGGTACTTTAACACCATATGTTTCTCTGAATCTTTGATACCCAACTTTGTGCGTAGGGTATGAAACAGATTCATCATCTCATGCACATCTTGGTCCCTTTGATGCCACAGTGTAGTCCATTGTATGTATTTGTCCTCATAGCTCCCCACAGGATAATATTGTTCCTTGATGGCATCTCAGAAAGAATTCCAAGTGGGTGTGTCTGAGAACAAAGAGGGTTCCCCCTCGCCCTGTTGCTCCGAGTAGGTTTCCCACCAGTCCTTGACATGGGGGGCGGCTTTGAGGAGTGTGAAAATAATCCTTTTGTTGGTTGTGGAGCCTAATTATCTTCCTGATTCAGAGGTGTTTTACTTTCAGCCGTGTTTATACCCCATGAAGTATTTACACCCCAGAAGTATGTACATTCTTTCACGTGGAGGAGTGCAGAGGGGGGGTACCCCCTCTACAGGGTCCGGGGGGGGCTATCCCCCTGGCTGGGGGGTCTGGGGGAAAGCGGGCCCCCAGCGGGGGTTCGTGGGTGAAGCCCCCGAAGGAAAAATTGCCTTGTAAATGTATATTGTAATTTCATTGTAAATCTGGACCGTTCATTATAAGGTCGTAGATCTAACGGTAGAGATTATGTTAGTGTTTTTTGCCCTAGAAAGCAACCCTCTTTTATGAGGGAAATGTATTGCGGCTATGGTGGATGGAAAAAAATTTATTCTGAGAGAGGAGACTGTGAGAGAAAGAAGAGGAAGTTACAGCGGGTTTTGTTGTAGGTTGCATCCCTTCATTTGCTGGATAATAATAAAGGAAGGACCTGACAATTTTTCTGGTGGACGTAGCCCACACTGGGTGAACCACGTAAATCCGTGTCTCTCTTGTATTGTGTATCTTCTGTGTTTTGTTTCGACATTTGTTTTATTTTATTGCTCCATGGTCCTATTTTTCTAACAACTGGTATCAGAGCGAAAGGTAACTCGCAGGAAAAGAGGCTTCCTGGTTCGAGTGGGAGCAATGTCAGAAGATGGAAAGTTTAGGGTCGATAAATTTAACGGCCAAAACTACCAGTTATGGAAGATGCAAATGGAAGATTATTTATATCAGAAGGATCTATTCCTACCATTGGGTGGAGTAGCAAAGAAGCCGACGGCCATGAACGACGAAGAATGGGAGATTCTTGACAGAAAGGCTCTAGGAACAATACGGCTGAGCCTGGCAGCATCGGTGGCTTTCAATATTTCCAAAGAAAAGACAACGAAGGGTTTGATGGACGCATTGGCCAAATTGTATGAAAAAACCTCGGTGTCCAATAAGGTATTTCTAATGAAGAGATTATTTAATATGAAGATGTCAGAAGGTGGGTCTATTGCAGATCATTTAAATGAATTTAATACGGTTACTAATCAACTAAGTTCTGTAAAAGTGGACTTTGATGATGAGGTCAGGGCTCTTCTAATCTTGTGCTCATTGCCAGAAAGATGGAACAGTTTTGTCATGGTTGTAAGTAACTCTGTCTCTGGTTCAAATACTTTAAAATTTGATGATGTTGTTGGTGTTATCCTTAGTGAGGAAATGCGACGGAAAAGCACAGGTGAGACATCAGGTAATGCATTGAACATGGAGAATAGGGGAAGAAAAAAGGATAGAGGAAAGGGATCAGGGAACCGCGGAAATTCTAGGAAGGGCAGATCCAAATCCAGACTTGCAAAGATAGAGTGTTGGAATTGTGGGAAGAAAGGACATCTGAAGAAAGACTGCAAAGCTCCAAAGAAACAAAGAGATGGACAGCAGGAGAGAAATCAGGAAGCAAATGTAACAGGTGATGTGTTACAAAATGCTTTGATTCTTTCTGTAGATAATATTTATGAGTCTTGGGTAGTAGATTCAGGGGATTCATTTCATACCACACCCCATAGGAAACATTTTCTAGATTATGTTCAAGGTGATTTTGGACAGGTTCATTTGGGTGATGATGCACCATGCAAAATTGTTAGAATGGGAAAGGTAAAAATAAAGAAACGAAATGGAAACCAATGGTTGTTGAAAGAGGTAAGACATTTTCCATATTTAAGGAAAATTTAATTTCGACAGGGCAGTTGGCAAGTGATGGTTGTATATCCATATTTACAGATAAGACGTGGAAGGTCATCAAAGGATCATTGGTGATAGCAAAAGGAGAGAAGGTATGTACATTGTATTTATGTACTGGTAATACTGACTCTTCTATATCTTTAGCTTCTACGGGAGTGGATACAACACTATGGCATCATAGGCTGGGACACATGAGTGAGAAGCGTATGCAGATCCTTCACAAAAGAAATTTGTTGCCATATCTTAAACAAATTGATTTGGACTTCTATGAGCATTGTGTTTATGGAAAACAAAAGAGAGTCAGATTTCTCAGAGTCGGAAAAAAAAAGAAGAATGAAAGGTTAGAGCTTGTGCATATATATGTATGGGGACCAGCTCAGGTATCATCTCTTGGTGGCTCTAATTATTATGTTACTTTTATTGATGATGCAACTAGAAAAACTTGGGTTTATTGCATTCGACAAAAATATGATGTTTTTGATACTTTTAAGAAATGGAAAGCTTCAATTGAGAATGAGACAGGAAAAAGCTTGAAGTGTCTCAGATCAGATAATGGAGGTGAATATTGTAGCAAGGAGTTTGATGATTATTGTTCATACCATTGGATTCGTAGAGAGAAGACAGTTCCAAGAACACCACAAGAAAATGGTGTGTCAGAAAGGATGAACAGGACAATCATGGAGCGTGCAAGGAGTATGAGATTGCATGCCGGTTTACCCTTACAGTTCTGGGCAGATGTTGTAGATATTGTTGTTTACTTAATAAACTAAGGACCTTCAAGCTCTTTGGATGGTAGAATTCCAGAGGAGGAATGGACAGGAAAAAAGGTAAACTATTCTTTTTTGAAAACTTTCGGTTGTGAAGCATTTGTCCATATTGATAAAGAAAATAGAACAAAGCTTGAGGCAAAA
>ML799241.1:249644-260102 GCA_009831015.1 Picea engelmannii
TTTGGCCAGCCATTTCAAATTAACTAAGGAAATGTGTCCCAAGACACAGGAGGAGATAGAATACATGTCCAGGGTCCCTTATTCATCAGCAGTTGGCAGCTTGATGTATGCAATGGTTTGCACAAGACCAGATATTGCACATGAAGTGGGAATTGTGAGCAGGTATATGAACAATCCAGGTAAAGAACATCGGGAGGCAGTAAAGTGGATTCTCAAGTATTTGAGAGGTACTACTACTCATGCATTATGTTTTGGAGGTTCAGACACTTTTCTACAGGGATATGTTGATTCAGATATGGCAGGTAATAAAGACAGTAGGAGGAGCACCACAGGGTATGTTTTTACTATAGGTGGAACAGCAGTAAGTTGGATTTTGAAACTACAAAAGGTTGTTGCACTTTAAACAACAGAGGCAAAGTATGTTGTTGCTACAGAGGCTAGTAAAGAGATGATTTGGTTACACAGGTTTATGGAGGAATTGGGAAAGAAGCAGGAGAACAGCAGGTTGTACTGTGATAGTCAGAGTGCCATTCACCTTGCAAAGAACTCAGCCTTCCATTTGAAGACTAAGCATATACAGTTGAGGTACCACTTCATACGATCCACCTTGGAAGATGGACATTTGAAGTTGGAAAAGATACACACTAGCCAGAATCCTGCAGACACGTTAACAAAGGGAGTAACCAGGGAGAAACTGAGTTCCTGCTCAGTTTCAGTTGGTCTTCAAGAATGAAGATGAAGATGAGAAATTTGCCAGGTCCAAGAAGGTTCAGAATCCAGCATATACAGCAGCAGTGGATGTAATGTCCCATTTCCCCTAGGCAGTCGGAATACCGTGGTGGTTTATCCAATTTCTCGTAAACCATTAAACGAACAAGCTAGGGAAATGACATTAGTAAAGTCACTTGTGAATTATAAAGTAAAACTTAGAAAAGTGAGTTTATTAATATTGAACCCCTCTTTAAGGGTATTTCTCTCCAATTATTAATTAAAAATAATATTTTAATGGAGGAAAAAGAGAAAAGTGAAGGACAAAAAGGAGGGTGGAGGATTGGAGAGGATTATGGAATGATCATTTTGAGAAAATTGTTTTGGGAGAAGCTTGCGAGCTTGAGACGAGGGTTTCGAAACCCTCGGTGAGAAACTTTAGTTTCAAGGTTGAAACAATACCTTCCTAGCTGAATATCGGAGAAGCCATCCAGGATTTTCATTTGCAGATTATTGGCATTTTGATCCAGATAGTTTTGGGTGAGATTGGATTCATCATCAGCTGTAGAGAAGAGGTCGATTTTCTTGTGGCACGTGGGGGATAAATTGGGCATTTTTCTCTTTGCTGGGCGCACATCTTATTCCTCTGTTGCGTGTGGTTTTGGGAGGTCGAATCTACCTCCATAGAGGCATGTTCCTTGGCTAAGCGTGTACAGGAGTGGGCGTCCTTATTGGCTGAGTTCATTTGGTGGCTGGAAAATCCCTTTGGAGGCTGCGTTTTCATTCCCTCTGCTGGCCGAGTTGTCTTCTTACTGTGGCAGCTTGTAGGGTGTGGTGTTGCGCGGAGGAGTAAGGGGAGGTCATGGCTGACCCTCCTCTCATTTGTTGACTGTTCCTTGCCTGATAGAGGGCGCATTTGTGTGGGAGAGACTGCCATTTCCTCAGCAGGACACTAAGACGCAGGGATCTCTCTTTCCATCCAAGCGTGGGCAGTTTGGTGTCTCTTTCTGGCCGTGTGAGGGTGTGGGTCTTCTTCATTACCTACAACAACATTTTCTTCATGTTTGAAAGGTATTCCCTTCTTGAGTTGACTGTAATAAGACCAACAGAATTATTCAATAAAGAACAATCATTGTTGTGTTTAATTGTTGTCTCAGTTTTGAATGTTTTTCATGTTATATTTTATGGGTTTGGTTCTAAATTGAAATACAATCACTGCCACCTCATTGGGGAGTTATAAGGGTTTAGAAAACCTCGAAATAGCCAAAGAAAATGAGAACTATATTGTTGTCCAACCAAATCTTCACCTACATCCATATTAATTGATGCATGCCAAGTGTTTGACGAAAGTCCAACACCAAACTGGAGAAGTTTTTCCACGTTTCTCAGCTTAGAATATTTCAGTGGATTTGTTGAGATCAGTCTCCAAGTGGGAGATTGTTGGTTGTGAAGCCTGATTATCTTCTTGATTCAGAGGTCTTTTACTTTCAGCCATGTTTATACCCCATGAAGTATTTACACCCCAGAAGTATGTACACTCTTCCACGCAGGGGAGTGAAGACGGGGGGTACCCCCTTTGCGGGGTCTGGGGGGGACTATCCCCCCGACTGGGGGGTCTGAGGGCAAGCAGGCCCCCAGCGGGGGTTCGAGGGCAAAGCCCCCAAAGGAAAAATTTCCTTGTAAATGTATATTGTAATTTCATTGTAAATTTGGACCATTCATTATAAGGTCGCAAATCTAACGGTAGAGATTATGTTAGTGTTTTTTGTCCTAGAAGGCAACCCTCTTTTATGAGGGAAATGTATTGCGGCTATGGTGGATGGCAAAAATTGTATTCTAAGAGAGGAGACTATGAGAGAAAGAAGAGGAAGTTACGACGGGTTTTGTTGTAGGTTGTATCCCTTCATTTGTTGGATAATAATAAAGGAAGGACCTGGCAATTTCTCTGGTGGACGTAGCCCACACTGGGTGAACCACGTAAATCCGTGTCTCTCTTGTATTGTGTATCTTCTGTGTTTTGTTTCCGCATTTGTTTTATTTTATTTCTCCACGGTCTTGTTTTTCTAACACCTTTCTCGGTCGAAAAATTCATGAACCGAGAAATATCCTTCTAACAGATTCAACCATCTATCTACGGCATCTGCACCTATTTGGCCCTCAAATATGGGAATGTAAAAGTTTACTTGTACCTTAAAAGGAGTGGCACCTCCAGAGTGGTTGTTGGATGTCGATGCGTCGCTAGTGGGAATCCGTTGAAGAATCTGGGCAAAGTTGTCCATCATCACGTTCCTTTGTTTCTCGAGGGCCTCCTCAAGCAACATTTTGATAGGATCTCCTGCTCCCTCATCTTTCTTTTCTTCCCCCATGGGCGGTCGTCGGGGTTTGCGAGACTGATCTTGCAAAGGTTCAACCAGATCGAGCCCCAACTCCTTATACCCCAACCTCATTGGGGACATGCAAAGAAAGATCAAGAAAGAGCAAAACGCTCTGATACCACTGATCCGGATTTATGTAGGAACACAATGAAATACAGAAATGCACATAAACGTAGAGATGCATCGGAAATAAGACTTCATTTCATTAATAACAAATGACTGAAAAATGCTTACAGACAGAATGGAAATAAACTAGCTAGGGCACCGGTAGCTTATCTCTAGGAAGAGATGTGGCGGCTACTGGCCTCTCAACTACCTATGACAATGAGGCTAGAAGGCCTCTATATTACTGAGAAACAATGGAAAACCCTAAACATCCAAAAACCTAACCCTAGGAGATGAAACGCCAGAATATGTGCCCCGTTGGAGTAAATTGGTACATCAATTTCCCGAGGTCGTAACTTTGGCATATTATCTCCGTTTGACGCACATGATACATCATTAGAAAGATCTGTCCAAGGACTACACTGTTGACTGCAAATATCACATTTGGAACGGATTCATATTCGTTGAAGCATTCATGCCCAAAAAATGTCGTTTAGGGCCTGCAAACAGCTCCAGAAGTTCAGGACCCGAATAACTGCTAAAAATAGTAAATTGTGCTACAATTAAGGAAACTGAAAAACTGAAAGAAACAATGGTGTGGGTCCAAGTGGAATAGGTGGGTGGCCACCAATATCCACCTGGATCATTGGATCTGTAGGCTCTTGCGTTTATTTCGCAATTTCGCAATTCGGCATTTCGACATTCCTTGTGATAAGATAACTTTTTACTCCATGTCGCGATCCCCGAAATGGAGCCAGATCAACGGTCCACAAAAACTTCATAACCTGATCACTTATTTTCTTAATCGAACGACTAACGGGGTTTCGGTGTTTTTCCCCTCGAGTCATCATGACTTCACCATTATAAAAATCATGATCACAAAATCTCTGAAATAATCGGACGGTTCACATAACCCACTGAGATGGACGATTGACGGGATTTCGTAGTTTTGCCTTTTGGCGTTTCGACATTTCACATTTTGTGATTTCGGCATTCTTGTTGTTAAGTGTTCTTGACAATTCCAAGTCCCGGTATCCGAAACTCCGAAATGGAGTTTACTTCGGGGTTTTGCATTTCGCGATTTTGGCACTCTTGATGTGAGAGCTCTTGACAACTCCACCTCCCGGTATCCGAACCTCCGGTATGGAGTCTTTGACATTTCTCATTTCGTGACTTCAAGTTTCGCGATTTCGGGACTCCTGTGATGAAAAGTCTTGACTCTTGACTCCTCCAACTTTCGGTACCTGAAATTCCGGTAGATGTGCCTGTTTCGGGATTTCGGGGTTTCGCATATCGTGACTTCGGGATTCCTGTGTTGGATATTTTCGACTCTTGACTTCTCAATCTCCAAGTAACCGAAACCTACACAAAAAGGTGTTTTTCACATTTCGGCACTTCGGCATTTTGCATGTCGTGAATTCGAGAGGTTAGGGAACCCCGTTCCTTTGACTTTCCAGTCAGCGAAATGACGATCTTTCGCCACGTGTCCTATGGACCCAATGGTCCAGATCTTCTCAAAACTTCACGGGCCTTTGTCGTGTCTGATCAACTGTTCAGATCAATCCTTGATCCGACGATTAGGAATATATCGAGAATTCACAAGTCTTCATTGTGCCTGATTCGGGATTTTGGCGTTTCGCATTTCGCGACTTCGGGAATCTTGTGGTGAAGTGTTTCAACACTTCCAACACCCGGTATCCGAAACTCCGATTTCCTGGTCTGCAAAACTCTGAAATGGAGTTATTTGACATGCTCTGTCCTTTCGCATTTCGGGATTTTCTGCCATGCAATCATCATTGAGCTACTAGTCTTGCCACTTTCTCTTGTTCGTCATCATCGGGCTATGCTTGCCATCAATGACAAACAAATACTCTGCCTTCTGTCTGAAAACATGCCAACAATCTCCCCCTTTGGCATTGATGGAAACCCCTTGAAAACCATGCAACTATAACTATACTACTGTAGCATCCTTGAAATCCATACCACTGTAGCAATTGTAGCCTCCTCGAAATTACCACACTTTCTCACCCTTTGACATCAATGTCAAAGAAGAAACATGCTCCCCCTTAGTTGTTGCAGTACACACTCCCCATGTCAACTATGAGCATCTTAGAAATACACCAAATATTCAATAAGTACTCCCCCTAACCAGGGGAATAGATTAGACACAAGAAATTATAACCCCCAACTTTTGACGAAGATATCCAAAAGGCGTTGATGCTAATGGTTTAGTAAAGATATCAGCAATTTGTTCTCTGGAAGGAATATAATTCAGCTGAACAATTATGTTTGTAACTTGTTCTCTGAGAAAATGGTATTTTATTGGGATATGCTTAGTCTTGGAATGAAGAACAGGATTCTTGGAGACACTAATGGCACCGGTGTTATCATGGTGAATTGGAATGGGATCAGTATATGTTACCTTCATATCTGCAAGTGTTTGTATCATCCATAAAATTTGTGTGCAGCAAGTAGCAACAACAATTTATTCTGCCTCTGTAGTTGATAATGAAATGGATCATTGCTTTTTACTAAGCCATGCTACTAATGAGTCTCCCAGAAAGAATGCTCCTCCACTGGTGTTTTTTCTCTCATCAACACAATTTGCCCAATCTGCATCTGAATAAGCACTTAACTGGAAATTCTGATTTCTGGGATACCACAGACCATAAGTCAGTGTTCCCTTCAAGTTTTTGAATATCCTTGTGACAGCTACCAAATGACTTTGTTTAGGAGAAGACTGATAACGACCTACCATTCCAACAGCTTGCATTATATCAGGACGGGATGTTGTGATGTACAAAAGACTTTTTATCATAGAACGATATGTCCTTTGATCAACATCAGGTGAGATATCATCTTTACTGAGCTTGCAACCAACCACCATAGGTGTGCTAACAGGAGAGGAATCCTCCATCTGAAATTTCTTCGACATCTCTTTCAAATATTTTTCTTGAGAGATAAATATTCCTGCAGAACTCTGATTTACTTGTAAGGCAAGAAAATATGATAGTTCTCCTATCATGGACATCTCAAACTCTGTTTCCATAGAGTTAGCAAACCACTGGACAGATGATTCATTAGTACAACCAAAAATAATATCATCTACATAAACCAAAACAACTAGTAAATTATCACCTTCAGACTTAATGTAGAGATTGTTGTCAACAGTACCTTTCTTGAACCCTTTGTCATGTAAGAATTTGTCCAGTCTATAATACCAAGCTCGTGGTGCTTGTTTCGGTCCATATAAGGTCTTCTTCATCTTGCAAACATAATTAGGATTATCTTTCAATGAGAATCCTTCAGGTTGCTCCATATATACTTCTTCCTCTAGATCTCCATTAAGAAATGTTGACTTAACATCCATCTGATAAACTTTAAAGTTCTTGTGACATGAGTAAGCAAGAAACATTATGATTGCTTCCAATCTTGCCACTGGTGCAAAAGTTTCATCAAAGTCCTGACCTTCAACTTCTGCATACCCTTTACAGACCAATCTGGCTTTATTTCTAACAACTTGTCCTTTTTCATTCATTTCATTCTTGAACACCCATTTGGAACCTATTACATTTTTATCTTCCGGTCTAGGGACAAGCTCCCAAGTATTGTTCTTCTCAATCTGATCAAGCTCTTCATTCATTGCTCTAATCCAATCATCATGCTGGCTGGCTTCAACAAAAATTTTAGGTTCAGTCATTGATAAAAAAGAAACATGAGATTGTTCTGAATCTTTAATCAATTTCCTTCTTGTCTGAACTCCTTTATTTATATCTCCAATTATCTGATTTTTGGGATGATTCTTTCTAACAATTCTGAGAGGTGATTTTGCTTCTTTTTGTTGATTTGTGTCAGTCGGAGTATTCGTATCTTCATCTGATTCAGATTCTTCTCTTTGTGATCCTTGGACCTGTTCATCTTCATCTTCAACTATATCTTTTGTTCTTGGTTCAGCACTGCTTACATTTCTGACTGGGATTTCTTCATCAACTTGTATGACTATACAGTCAACTAGTTTATGTAGCCTCTTATTGTAACATTTGTACCCTTTATTGTTTGTAGCATAACCCAAGAAGATACCTTCATCATCCCTGTCATCATATTTGCCAATATTTTCATCATTGTTCTTGATATAACACTTACTCCAAAAGACTTTAAAATGCTTGATTGAAGCAGGTCTTCCAAACCATAGTTCATAAGGAGTCTTGTCACTGTGTGGCCTGAGATGAGCTTTGTTAAGGATATGAACAACTATATGAATTTCTTCTACCCAATATGTCTGAGGTATGTTCCTTTCATTCATCATTGATCTTGCCATTTGTTGTACTGATCTATTCCGCCTCTCAACAACTCCATTTTGTTGTGGAGTCCTTGGAATTGTGTACTCTCTTTTGATCGCATGTTTATCACAGAACTCTTTGAAGTTCCATGAACTAAACTCTCCTCCTCTATCATACCTTACTGTCTTTAGTCTTTTTCCTGTTGGATTCTTAGTCAAAGCCTTAAACACTTTGAATTTTTCAAATGCTTCAGATTTTTCCTTCAAAAAGGTAACCCATGTTAATCTAGAATAATCACCAATTATCAACATAAATAAATTTATTTTCCTGTACCTTCTTTCCTTGATGGTCCACATAAATCCATTTGTACTAACTGGAGAGGTTTTTCTGTTGAAGGAAAGTTTTTAGATTTGAACTGAGTGTGAGTAAGTTTTCCAATCTGGCAAGGTTTACAAATAGAGTCGTATGGTTTTGATATCTTCGGAAGATCTTTTACTGCCCCATTGTTTCTGAGCTTGATTATATGACCAAAATTTAGGTGTCCAAGTCTCCTATGCCACAGCCAACTTTCATCATATTTTCTTAATTGACATTCTTCTTTTTCTTCTTTTAACACATAGACATTGTTTTTTGTTCTTATCCCTTTTGCAACTAGCTGTCCTAAATGCACAGATTTTATTCTACAATCTTTAGAGGTAAAAATGACTTCACATCCTCGGTCACAGACTTGACTGACACTAAGAAGATTATGTTTCAGACCTTCTACAAACAACACATCTTGAGCTTTCCCTTTGCCATTACTCAAACTTACCATTCATTTACCTTTTATTTTTCCTGGTGCATCATTTCCAAAAGTTACATTCCCTGATTTGCTATCACTTAGGGTTAGAAACTTACTTTTGTCTCCAGTCATATGTTTGGAACATCCACTGTCAATATACCAGGGATTCTTTTGTTTTTGGGCTAAGAACACTAGTCCACACTTGTCATCTGTTTTCTTCTTCCAAACCTTGACATTTTCAGCAGTGGGGATCAAATCTGACTTGTAATTCTTTAAGTGACAGTCTGCAGGTTTATGTCCATAATTATGGTAGTTGTAACATTCTGGTTCACGGAATAACAGATCATAACAATTGTTATGCTCATAACTATAGTTGTGTTTCATATGTGTCCTTCTCCCAGTCATCACATGACTTATAGTCTGTGATTGTTTATTGCTTGGCTATCTCAATCTTTGTAGTGGCAGATAATTATTCCTTGAAAAACTTGATTCCTCATATCTAAATCTTAAAGAGCAGTTTATAGATTTGTGACCAAAATCAGAGCAGAAAAAACAATAACCATAGAAAAAACCTTTGTACCTTGAAAAAATATGTCTTCTTTGAGGAGGTCGATTTCTTTCATGCCGATAATCTCTCTGATCTACGGATTTGGTCTGGGTATTTTTTCTTTCATTCCTTCTCGGTGGTTGATTTTCTTTCTTTGTTTATGTAGAGTGATTGTTGTCAATGTTTGAGGATTTGACAAATTGATAGGTTATGTATTACTTGGTTGATCACTACTTGATCCTTCTTCATACCCCAATCCAGCTTTCAACTTTGGGTTTATTTGCTGATTTAGAATGGAGGTTAATCCTTCTGAGGCTTTAATACTTGGCAGATTTTGGTGATACAATCTCTTAAATTTCTCCATTTCTTTTTTGGTTTTTACTATCTCTTCTTCTAAGGCTTCACACCTAGATTTCTTCTTTAACAACTGTTGTTTCAATATGTCTTCTATTTTCTTTGCCTCTTCTAATTCCACTTTCAGCAGGGCAAAGTCTCCATCAGGTTGTTTATTGTCTTTCTCGAACTGTATCAGCAAATGTTTTTGCTTTCTGTTCTTAATTCTGAGTCTATCAATTTCATCCAGTGCACTGATCAGTTCTCCTTCTATATCAACTACAACTTTTTCATCATTATCATCACTGCCTGTGCTTTTATTATCATAATTCTTTTTGGCCATAAGCATGAAGTCATTTACCTTATCTTCACAAGAAGAGTCATTATCGGTGTCTTCTGAGGAATTGTCATTATTTGCAACCAAACTTTTCTTCTTACTATATTTCTTGTATTTGTACTTCTTTTCATCATCAGAATTCTGGTCCTTTTTCTGATGGGGACACTTAGATGCAAAATGACCTATCTTACCATAGTTAAAGCATTTGAAGGGTAACTTGCCTTGATATTTTCCTGATCCTTTCTTTAATCTTCTCACAAATTTTGCCTCAATATCATTTAATTATTAATCAGTATTCTTGTTTGCTTTAAATGATCCTTCTCTAGTAATGGATTTATCTTTGCTAATTCTCATTTCATATGCAGTTAAAGTTCCTAGAAGTTGATCAATGGACAGAGTTTTAAGATCATTTAGTTCTTCTATTGCAGAGACTTTTGGATTAAATTTATCAGGTTGAGATCTTCGAATCTTTTGAACTAAGAGTGATTCTTCAAACTTCTTACCAAGACCCTTCATGGCATTCACAAGTTCTTCAACTCTTAAAAAATACTTGCTAATTGTTTCATCTTCATTCATCTTTATTTGTTCAAACTTCAACCTAAATGTTTGAAGTTTAGCATCTTTTACTTTCTCATTTCCTTCATAGTTGTTAATAAGTTTGTCCCACATTTCTTTGGCAGTTTGACGATGCATCACCTTTACAAACTCGGCTTCTACAAGTCCATTCAAGATAGCATTCATTCCCTTAGCATTAAAGCTAAATTCTAACTTATCATCCTTGGAGGCTAGCACAACAGGCTTTATGTATACAGTCTCTACTACATCCCAAACATCAACATCTAAGGCCATTAGGTATGTTCTCATTCTAACATTCCAAAAGGCAAAATTTGTTCCATCAAGCAGAGGAGGCTTAATGGCTGAAGTCCCTTCATGACTTGTCATGTTTAAGCTTACAGATCTACCTTTAAATAAAAGGAACCCGCTCCGATACC
>ML799241.1:260216-300090 GCA_009831015.1 Picea engelmannii
GTGAGGCTACTACCTCTGTTTTACAAGCTCCAACTTGTTTGAGAGCACCAACTCTCTGGTTTCTCTAGCACCCACTAGAAGGAAGCACCAACTCCCTGAGTGTTCCAGCACCAACTGGATGGAAGCACCTACTTCCAGTTACATAGGCTCCAACCTGTATAACAGAGAACACTTGTTCTCCCTTGCACAACCCTGCCACCCTGGTTTTTCTGGCTGCAACCAGATGGAAGCTACAACTCCCTGTGTTCAAGCACCCACTTGAACCTCTGAGGACAACAATCCTCCCTAGCACCTCCCTACCACTCTTATTACAAATAAATGATTGAATAACCAACACACAATTGAATCAATTCTTACCACTTCTTCATTGTTCTGCAATTCTTCTCTGCTACTCTATTCTTCTGCTCTGCTCATATTTGACTTGACTTGTTGTCTCTATCTATCTGTCCTTTCTCTGTCTCATTTTTTCATGATCTTTTAAAAGTGCACATTCTGCTCTCTTCTACTTTTCTCTTCTGTTAAGCTTATGTTCCTTATCTCTGAGCTTTCTGCACATTGTTCATATTGTTGTTTTTCTTTTCTACAGTTCCATCTATTTTTCCAGTTAGAACAACCAACCATGCACTGTCTCTTAGTTTTTCTTTTATGCACACCTACCACCACAGTTACACCTCGAATCTTCATAGGGCAAGAAGGCGTCTCGGTAACTAAAACGCCAACCGATCAAGAATCATGAATCAGTTTTGCTGACTGATTAGTAACTGATCAATTAACTGTGAGGTGAAACAGTAGCCCTCCAATCAGTGTTAAATTCACCTGCATAGTTGGATTGGATCCGTAGGCTCTTGCATTTATTTCGCAATTTCACAATTCGACATTTCGGCATTCCTTGTGATAAGATAACTTTTTACTCCATGTCGTGAACCCCGAAATGGAGCCAAATCAACGATCCACAAAAACTTCATAACCTGATCCCTTCTTTTCTTGATCGAACGACTGATGGGGTTTCGACGTTTTTCCCTTTGAGTCATCGTGACTTCACCATTATAAAAATCATGATCACAAAATCTCTGAAATAATCGGACGGTTCACATAACCCACTGAGATGACGATTGACGGGATTTCAGAATTTTGCCTTTTGGCGTTTCGGCATTTCGCATTTCATGATTTTGGCATTCTTGTTGTTAAGTGTTCTTGACAATTCCAAGTCCCGGTATCCGAAACTCCAAAATGGAGTTTACTTCGGGGTTTCACATTTCACGATTTTAGCACTCTTGATGTGAGAGCTCTTGACAACTCCACCTCCGGTATGGAGTCTTTGACATTTCGCGATTTCACATTTCGCGACTTCGGGTTTCGTGACTTTGGGACTCCTGTGATGAAAAGTCTTGACTCTTGACTCCTCCAACTCCCAGTATCCGAAATTCCGGTAGATGTGCCTGTTTCGGGATTTCAGGGTTTTGCATTTTGCGACTTCGGGATTCATGTGTTGGAGAGTTTTGACTCTTGACTTCTCAATCTTCTGGTAACCGAAACCTACACCAAAAGGTGTTTTTCACATTTTGGCACTTCGACATTTCGCATGTTGTGAATTCGAGGGGTTATGGAACCCCGTTCCTTTGACTTTCCAGTCAGCGAAATGACGATCTTTCGCCACATATCCTATGGACCCAACAGTCTAGATCTTATCAAAACTTCACGGGACTTTGTCGTGTTTGATCAATGGTTCAGATCAATCCTTGATCCGACAGTTAGGAATATATCGTGAATTCACAAGTCTTCGTTTTGCCTGATTCGGGATTTCGGCGTTTCACATTTTGCGACTTCGGTACTCCTGTGGTGAAGTGTTTCTACACTTCCAACACCCGGTATCCGAAACTCTGATTTCCCAGTCTGCGAAACTCCGAAATGGAGTTATTTGACATGCTTTGTCCTTTCGCATTTCTGGATTTTCTACCATGCAATCATCGTTGCGCTATTGGTCTTGCCACTTTCTCTTGTTCATCATCATCAGGCTGTGATTGCCATCAATGACAAACAAATACTCTGCCTTTTGTCTGAAAACATGCCAACAAAAAACAAACTAAGTATCTATGTATAATGTTAGGTGGATGAGCAAGTTATTCTTGTTGTCCCTCATTGCAACAGTAAACAACAATGTATACCCGTAAAAAACTAAGTATAAAATCTTCCAAGCAATTGCTAAAAGTCCGACAAATGATGCAAGAGATAAGTTAGATAAACACTAGTAATCCTCAAGTATGAAAGCATACGACTTTAGCAATGAAACAAGGTTGTAATAAAAGGTGTCTGCAAAGATATTTTGCAACCGTATGACTATAGAAAACAAATTGTTACAACAATTAATCCAACCACCAAAACTCACAAAGAATCCACCCAAAAGTTGTGCTAGTCCAAATAGATAAATGTGGCAAACTCTTAGCAAATTATGATGATTGAAAAAAATGTTATGAATGAGAATATGTTAGGGTTTATGTAGCCCTAATGGTTTTAGATGAATATTTATAACAACATCAAGCAATACCCCTTTAGATGGGACGCCCTAGTAGCTAAGCGGTGCATTAGGCACAAGCAACAAAACCCAGATTGCATAAAATTGAAATGGCCAAAAATCACGTTTCCCGATGCGTTATTTTATTTCTCCAATGCAAAAAAGTAAAGGATTAATGCCTTGACTATTGGGTTATGGAGTCAAAGAAGGAGTTAACTATATTAATTCCTTGGGAGTGTAAACCCTCTTAATCCCTAAGGCAAGTAAGGCTAACTAGGAAAGTGCTAGAAGGGTGTAAGCCCTTTTACGTCTCCTAGCACTTCCTTAAGTAACAAATTATTTCCAAGACAAATATTGATGAGCTTAGTGGGGTTGTATGCACTTATACTCACCAAGAAGTTCAACTAGTTAACCTTGCAACTAAGAAAAAGAGACAATGACAAGATGAAACCCTTCAACTAGAGCAAGAATCAACAAGATAAACTTCTACTTTACCAAGAGTTATCCACCAATATGCAGGAGAAATATTCCATAGGAGGTATCGCACCACTTCCTTCCACCAATAGTAAAGTAAACCATGACAAATGCAAAAGAGAGAGAGAAAAATACCCAAGGGTAGCGAAAATTTCAGCCAAGTACTTCTCACAATGGGAGATTTATGTTATCAAATGAGATTCACATGATCTTTATGTTGATTTCTTTTTATTTTTCCAACAGTTAAAGTATTTTTTTATTGTTATTTAATATGCAAAAGGATCATAATTGAAAGATAGATATCCATAGAACAATAAGATATATCTTTAGGGAAACCCTCAAGGGGGAGAAAAATCTGCAAACTTTCCTCGGTATAGATTCCTCCAACATGTACAATGTCATAAAATGTTCTTTCACGAAATCAAGACCAAAGAGACCCAGACACGAACCAAGAATAGTCTCATAGATAAGTGTGTACTACTCTCTTGTACTTATATTCAATGAGTGATCAAAATGACTCGATATAACCTTTATTTATACTTTAAAAGACCTAAAACACATGACTTATCAATAAACCCTTTCACAATTACACTTAGGAATAACCAATATAATTACACTTAAGAATAACTTCTGAAATTACATAAAATCTCAACACTCCCACTTAATGAGGAAGGTATTCTATCTGGCACAGACTCTAACATTGTCTCCATCCACACAAGCTCATGACCATTGACTGTCGGGCACACGAACCTATACATCACAAGAAATTCATAGTGATTTCACAGCGTGCATCCAGGGCCGGTGGGTAGCTCTCCAATAGCTACAACATGTTATCATGAGAATATCAACAAAGTTATCGACTTAATGAGAATTGTGAGCTCAAAATGAGAACTCTAGCCCCAAAAATCTATATTTTTTCATAAAAAAACATCAAAATCAACCCCCAAATCAAAAAGTGGTGTTACCGGTAGCACCATTTTTTTAAACGGGGTCAAAATTACAACATTTTTCAAACATGGCCTTCAAAACTCAGACAATAGCTCAGAAAAACCTTAAAATCAACACCTAAAAAAAAATATGTTTTTGAATAAAAAATAAATCAAAACGTTAAAATTTTAGATAATTTGAAATCGTATTTTTAGCACTTGGTACCATTAAAATGAAAACCTCAAAATCAACCATCAAATTGAAAAGTACTACTACCAGTAGCACCCATTCTAAAATTGGGGTATGAAAATGACACATTTTTATAACGTGGTAAAAGAACTCATCATTACTGTAAACAAAATCATAAAATCAACTCTTAAATGTTTACTTTTTAAATCTTATTATCACTCAAAGCACAAGGTAATACATAATTCCATGAAAATATCACAATATACTTTAAAATTTTGACGTCACTTTTTAATATTTATTTTACTTTTAATAAATAAAAAAGCAAATACAAATTACATTGAATGAAACATAAATTATTTCTTAAAAGTATTGTTATATTGTCCATATTCAAAACATATGAGCTAAGAAATTTTATTATATTATCCATAATCAAAAACATATAATTCATAAAACATAAAAAAAGATTCATAACTTCATGTAAGATCATATGTAAGTTCAATGCTCACTTCTAGTTACCATACAAACATCATATGGATAAAAAATGCATAAAATGTTTCATACACTTACTCAAATTGACTCATGGTTTCTGAGATACCATCAGAGTCTACATTGTCTTCAGATGAATGATTGGATGAAGATGTAGATGATTCATATTATTCTTTATTGTCGATGAATGCACCATCTGAGTCTACATGCATGCTCAACATTTCAGATGTCAAATGCCCTATAGATCTACGACTAGCTTCAACAGACTCCCATCTTGCATTTATTTCTTGTGGCAACAACCTCTTGATAATATTTGTTGTCTTGGAGTGAAGAGTTTCTCTCTTTGTCAAATTGAAGTCATAAACAAGTATGTCAACATCATCTAATTTTAAGAGGTCAGTGTGATGATGAGTTGTGTTTTGACCCTTTCTTTTTCTATTTATATTGACATGTTTCTCAACCACCATCTCTGGCTTGTACACACCATTGAATGGGTTTGTACTGGTTGCATACCAATGCACTTCAATTGCAATAACATCATCATTTTCTTTCTCAATATTTATAACCTTTCCAATCTAGAATGGATAACCATGTGGATCTTCAGTCACTAAAAATGAAATCATGCTACCCACCTTAATATCTTGTATTGAACCCCTGTAAAGGTCTTCCATGGCTTCATGTTGTGCATGTGACCTTCGCGAACCAATATACATTTATCTTTCCTCTTCTTGTGTAAACTCAATAGCACCTTGAGATTCTTGTTGAGCTTCAACAATGTTTGTTTCTTCAGATTCAGTTGGCATATTTTGTGGCCAATGAAATGGAGTCTTCAACATTGTATCTTCATTTGTTGAGCTTGAAATTATGTCACTTTGACTATGTAAAAAAGACTCCCACCAAACATAATCAACAACATCAAAGTACTCACATGTATCCTTAATGGACTTTTTTATTTCTTCCAAGCATTCAGAATAATCTACATCTCTATTACGCCTCCGTGCATTATGGATTTCAACAATTGATTGTAAAAACAATAACTTTGATGCAAATATTGGACGATCTGGAATGAACTTCAAAAATGCTAAACCTGATTAAGGCCCCATTATGTAGTAGTTGAATACTGCTTTCCCCATATAAGTGTTTTCCCATCAATTTTTTTGAAACAAAATTGATGTTGGAAGCTAATGTCATTAAGATGCTCAATACATTTTTCTTCATGATGTGATCCTTGAATAAATCTTTGCATGTCAACAATTTCTTCTAATACATGAAAAACAAGCTCTGGAATGTATGTTTTCTTAATGCATTTAATCAATGATGGTAGGCTTCCAACATTCTCCCTCTTCAATGTTACTGAAAAATGACTGAACATTTGATCAATATGATCATGAGTGTGTCCAACAAGAAGGAAACCAACTTTCACCTTTTGAAATATTCTCATTTCAACAAGCATGCTTAGATATCCAAACACAATTTGATTTTTACTTTCACGACCAGTGTTGTCCAACTTTAGATAGAGAACTTGAGGAAGATTTCTAGACCAGTGAGTGAGCACATGATGAATTATGGTGATGGTCATATTTGCATCATTATGAATATTCGGATCTGTGAAGCAAACCCTTGGACACATTTTTCCATTGAAAACCATACAACCAACCAAGTGAAACTGGATGAAATTCTCTTACTGTAATTTTTTGGGTATACAGACAAAATGTGGTAGAAGTGTTTTATTTTGGTCCACGCCATCAATTATTATACCTAAATATTTGTTTGGAGCATCATAACACTTCTTCTGATGTTTGTACAACTTTTGCCTTTCACTTGATTGTTCATTCTGATGTTCTTGAAGTGCTTTGACTATGGAATCTGCAAATGACATAAAATGAAAATATTGATCGTATGTTTTCATAGTTAATAACTATATATATATATATATATATATATATATAGAGAGAGAGAGAGAGAGAGAGAGAGAGAGAGTATATACTTATTTCTTCCCCTTCAGATTTATCTNATTCAGATTTATCTCTTCTTGATTTAAGAGTAGCACATATACTACAAATCCCCATCCTTGACTTCTTAGGAATACAGACATTGTTGAATTATTTATTCCATATTCTTGTAAAATATGCATATGTAATAAAATTACCATTTCCTTCAACACCTTCAACATATGCTTTGTACAAATTGTAGATTTCTCTCCTTGAGAAATTATATGGAATATGTATTGTGTCTCTATCTAGCATGTTATCACCTGCTAATTTGCATTAATTTTTCCCAAAGCATCTTGTCCTTGTGTTATTTTTCCACTCAGATTTTCAAACTTTTTCACCAACTTCGTCAAGCTCCCATCACCTAAATCCTTCACTCAACCGTCAAACTCCCATCACCTAAATCCTTCACTCAATTGATCATCCAAAATAGTCATGTCCTTCATGAGTCAAAAATTTGGCGAATATCCCAAACATATACCTAGCATCAACGCTTATCTAAATCCCTTAGTTCCATCACTTCATTCATTTTTACCCTTATTTTCATATTCCCGTTGAAAATGAAAAACATTCATTTTATTAAGCACCCTTATCCTATCCACAAAGTCATGTGTTAAGCCTCATATGCCCAAAGTCATTAGAAAATAGAAAAAATGGTTTATTATTATTAATATAAATATTTTTATATTAAAATATTTATATTGATATTTAATCCAATATTTAATTTATGGAATCACGTCAAATCATGGGCACGAATCTCAATTTATAATGTGAAAAATTTAAAGGTTGGATGGAGGGCGCACATGCATATCGGACATTGAAGTAGCGAAGAGGTTAATTATGTGAAGGCGGGTTGGGGAATAAACCGGTGGTTTGGTGATTTGACACATGTTTTTACATGGAGCATATCGAGGGCAAAAGCGGGTGAAATCAAAATCTCATTTCTCCAACCCGATATAATAAATGCATCATTTATTATATAGTTTATGTGCGGCATTTTTCCAGGAGTGCATTTAAACAACAATTGGGTAATTTTTTATCCAAAGGTTTTACAAAAGTAAAAGAAGAAGATAAAAGGCATTTTACCAAAGACAGTAAACTGGATAAAACACACATTAAATGTTTTTTCACAGTGAAATGATAAATTGGAAAAACATAACACAGTAAATGTTTTTCACATGGAAATAGTAACAGTAAATGTTTTTTACAGTGAAATGGTGAATTGGGCCAAACAATAAATGGTTTTAAAAACCACGGGCATGAATTAAATTATGGAAATTTAATTCTACAGGATAGAAAATATTTGGGAATTATTTTATTCAAATATATTATTCCCAAATATTTAATGAGAACATGGATAAATGCAATTATATTTGAAAGAGTATAAGTGACATTTCAAAGAGAACGTGGCAGAGGAAGGAGCTAAAGTGTCAGAGGAATCTGCAGCGATCATGAAACCTTTTTTTTTTTTCCTGAAAAATGTCATTTGTAATCATTGTAGAAGTTGTAACGTTTCATTTCAGTTATTGTAACTGGTTGCACATTGAAGGAACTCGAATTGTATAAGTATTAGAGGTTCTGAGTGTATTAATGGCGGGTAGAAGTGCAAGGGCACAAATTCTGGTTGTTCTGAACTAAATTGTAAATTTATGGAAATGAATTGAATACATTTGCAGAAGCTTTTGAACTCTTTATGAAAAGATTCTAATGGTTGTGATATGAGTTTTGTCTTCCTTCATTGTACGTATTCTTATGTTCTTTAATTCCATCTACTTTTTCTTTTGTTTGAATTGGATAATTAAAAGCCCAGAATCCATCTCTTGATGCTCTCAGTTGAAGCAATTTAAACTATTTGTGTTTCTTTCTAGCTTATTCATAATTCATTTCCATAATGCTCTTATGGATTTATTTGCTTCTCTTTCCTCTTACCATTCTAATTAAATTCAAGTTATAACTCTGATTCTCTGCCTCATTTAGCCTTTGTCCTCTGGAGATTTCTACCGGTTGATCATTGTTTTCATTCAATTTCATAATTTTGTCTCCATAACCCTGAGTGTTCCTCCCCTTCTTTGCTAGCAACTTTATTAAAAACCCCAAAACAAACCAAATCTAGCCACATGTCTCCAAAGAATACCAAGTGACACGAGAGAGCCCTCTATGAGTTGAACAGGCTAGTGTTTTAGCTCTAAAATAGGTTTAAACAGTTACCTCTGTCGTTTGTTTCATCAGCCAAACAAAATTTACAGAGTGCTAACATGGCATACACTCTTCATGTTTGGAAAAGAAATCATGCATCCATGACAATGTAGTGTTTGTCAATGGCCCACTCTCTCGTCCATGATGTACCTTTGAATAAAATGAAGGATATTTTTCCAACCTTGTTTGGATTCTTGATAGATGAAGATTACCAATTGAGTGAATTTTTTTGAAAGTCTTTCTACAAAGTAAAATATTCCCAATGTGATAATCATATCTTGTATTGGTGGATATCATGCACCCCATCAAATATGAATTTTGCAAGCTCTTATTCATTGAGAAATATGTCTTCCTTGTATTCAAGACATACATGTAGTCCATGCTTTTCAAACAATTTTTTTGACAACATTCACTTGAAATCAATTCACTTATGGAAATTGATTTAGTGATAAATTATTTCATAGACCTTGCATAACTAGAATGATTTGGATTGATATAAAAATGTCTAATCCTGGTCCTAGACACAATGTTTCTTTACAATGTCTCCGTTATTTCATCATCCTCACTAGAAGGATTTTCCTTATCACCAGAAGGAATATCAAGCAAAACATTGTCATGAGATTGAACTAGAGAATGTCGATCACCTTGATTTGTTGCAGCTGAATAATTGAGAACATCTTCATCAACATAATCATTTGGAGGAAAATCATCATCAACATTGTGTCCACCATTGACATAATCATCGTCATTGCTTTCAAAATCCCCACTTGAGTGGAAATTTTCACCATCCTGCTTAGTGCCTTGAAAATCTTCATCAATATCTTGAAAATCTCACTTGGAGGAAAATCAACGTCATCAACATTGTTTCCTTTTCATTTATCACTCAGGAAAGAGTGTCCACCAATGGCATAATCATCTTCACTACTTTGAAAATCCCCACTTGAGAGATATTCTTCATCATCTTGATTATTGGATTGAAAATCCTCACTTGGAGGAAAATCTTCATTATCCTCATCGGTACCTTCAAAATCCTCACTTGGAGGAAAATCATCATCACCAACATTGCTTCTTTTAAATTCCTCATTCGGGAAAGACAATCCAGCATTGCCATAATCATCATCATTACTTTTAAAATCTCCACTTGGGGGTAATTCTTCACCATCCTCATTCGTGCCTTAGAAATCCTCACTTGGAGGAAAATCTTCATCAGTATCTTCAAAATCCTCATTTAGAGGAAATTCATCATCGCCAATATTGTTGTCTTTAAATTTCCCACTTAGGAAAAAGTGTCTATCATTGTCATAATCATCTTCACTGCTTTTAAAGTTTTCACTTGAGGGAAATTCTCCATCATATTCATTGGTGCCTTCGAAATCTTCATCGATACTTTGTAACTCCTCACTTGGAGGAAAATTTTCATCCCAATCATTTAAAAGTTGATCATAGTCTCCACTTTGACCTACATTTTGATTATTTTCATTACTATTAAACTGTTAAATAGATTCATCACCATCATATTCCTCCTCTTCATCATCGGTGCCTTCAAAGTCCTCTGATTTAGGACTTTCATGAGGAACATGTTGAATAAAATTGCTTGCATTATTATCAAAATTCCGACTAGATGAAAAATGCGACGCCGCATTTGCATTACAGACAATCCTATGGGATTTCCTGGTCCCAATTGAAGAGGTATGTGAACAATTTGTTGATGTCTCGGAAATAAAATCTTATTTATCTAATGAAGTCATCCCTTCTCTCTAAGAACATAGAATGATACAAATGCTCACCCTCCCTATGACATTATTAAAAATTGCATAATGATATTTTACCTCTAAATCCCCCCGAAACCAAAAAAAAAAATTAAAAATAAAAATAAAAAATAAAAAATAAATTCACCCCAAAATATTCCCTCAAAAATTTCCCCCTCAAATTTTTCCCTCCAAAATTTCCCCCCAATTTTTTCGCTTTATTATTTTCCCTTAAAAATTAAAAACAACTTTTACTCTTTTATTTCGTTATTTACATGTTAAATACAATATTTCTCGTGTTTATTTATTTATCCCACATTCATTAAATATATTGATGATCCATATAATTTTAAGTATATATGTAGACAATATACCTAATTTTTATTTATCCCACATTTGTTATACTAACAGTAATTTATATCATATGTGTTATATATACACAATCTTGTTTTATCTTTTTACATTGTGTGATATCTTGGGCAGTATTCGTTAAAGGATTTGGAGCAAGCTACATGGGAGAAACATCAAGAAGACATCTGAGGAGAATCTAACATTTCAGAGGTCAATTATTTTTTAAATTCTTACCATTTACCAAAACAACAATTATAAGATTATATTTGAATCACATAATAATTTTTCATGAAAAAATAAAAAAACCTTAACTTTTTTTTAGATGTTTTCTATTTTTTTCTAACAAAAACCCAACTTTTTTTTAAAATTGAGACTTTTTTCAAAAAAACTAACAAAATCCTTAAGATTTTTTGAAAAAAGAAGAAAAAAAAAGTCAAATTTAGGTATAGTTTTGTAAAAAATATTAGTTTTTTATTGTTTTTTACTTAAATTTTTTTAGTTTTGGCCCATGGTGGTTAATGGCAAATGTTCGAGGGTTGGAGGATGCCCCGCAGCTAAAGCATGGTCCCACGGGATCATGCCTTAGCCGCGGGGGGGGTTGGGTCGATATTGGGCATCGCCCCAGCCCCCACGGCCAAACCCCGGGCGTGCACCATGCCTTAGCCGCAGGGGGGCTGGAGCACCCACGGCTTGGCCACGAGGCTGGTCGGGCTAGGGCAATGTCGGGCATCGCCCCAGCCCCCCACGGCCAAGGCACGGTCCCAACATAAGCCTAATAACTCTATGGGTCAAAAAAAATAATTTTTTTTTAAATTAGTTCTTATATTCAATGTTTTTTTTTTAGTTTATTATAATGTAAAAGGCCTAATTTTATTTTTTTATCTTGCAGGAAAATGGTAGGAAAGAGATTATCTATGAATACATCTGGATCACGACCTGCAATAATGGCATCCAAAATTGCAACTGGAATGTCCATGAATGTTAGGCAACAAAATGATAGCATAACACATGAGCTATCAAGGGTGATGAAAAATGTTAGAGATGGAAATTTGTGGAAGGTGAAAACAAACTGGAATATTTTTGTTTTGTTAAATACAAGCAAGGAAAAAATGAAGATCATATATATTTGTATTGTGCCGAATTAGAACATGTGCGAGGAAATTATCAGGCACTTGGCTTGTTATGATATATATGTTTGGTGCCAGCCACAGATATTGTTTATGCATTTATCAAAAAAGACAAAACTTATATCAAGTTTAGATATTGTTTCAAATTGAGCAATTATAACAAGAATGAATGTTTTTCAAAATTATGTGCATCCATCGTTGATGACATTGAGAAAGGCAATGTAAGTTTTTTATTTTTATTTTTGTGTCATTTATTATTTTTAGTATCATGGTACTGTTTTATTTTTATTTAACATAAAAATGCTATATTTTATTTTTATAGGATTTTGTTGAATGACTTTCACATATCTTAGTGGGGATTTACTCTACAGAGAATAATATCATGGATGTCATCAACGCTTTTCATATTGAAAAGACACAAGAAGGAAGGAAAAAGAAACTGAAAGTAGTGGAGGTTGAACCTGCAAGAGTAGACAGAGAAGAGCATGAAAGAAGAAAGAAAAATCATCATTCTAGAAATCCTAAAAGGGTTACATTTAAAAATGAGGAAACTCCAAATGAAGATTTTGTTGAGATTGGTCCCAATGAGGTTATCACTCCTTCTTGCAAAAAGAATAAACAAGACAAACGCAAAAGAACAATGGTTGATGATGAGTCTATTCCTATTGATTATGAAGAAATCATTGATTTAGAAGAAAAACATTTAAATCATAAGCGGAAGAAAACAAATGTTGATAATGTTCAAGAAGCCATCATTAGCTCAAATTATTATAGTGAAATTCCTAAAGGTAGCAGAGAAATAATAACACCGGCTGGTGATCTAGAGGATGGTATTATGAAAACAACACAAAATGTCATTTGAAATAGAATGAGGATGGCGAACTTAGTTGATGATGGCCACACATTCCAGTTGAATGTGAAACAACTTTATAAACCCACATAAGGGCAAGAAAAATATCAAATTAGAAAACCGCATCACTTGCATATTCACAATTTGAAAGCATTGATTAGGTACAATCCATATGCACATGTGGTTGACTACCTAGTTCTTGTTGACCCAATGGAAGTTCCTACGAGGCAAAAAATTGATAGATCAAAATGTTTTGATTGCAAATAGTATGTGATTGGAGGAAATCATTCTACAGAGGCTAGAAGAGAATTGATGCAAGAATATCCCAATGATCCTCTTTTTGAGACAGTCAAATGCATAATTTATGTCAATTTAACAGATTCAGAAGCAAATTTACTGGCATGGGATCATAACACAGACAATGAGTACATAATGTCTATGAATTTCATTCAAAGGGTGAGATTTATCCATAATGAATTTTCTGAAATATGTCGTGGGGAGAGATCAAATGTTGATGTCAAGTTTCAAAAACAATGTTGTATGGAAATGGGATTCTCACTTGATGATGGAAATATAAAAGAAAAAATTGCAAAGGAAGTGATATATTTAGATATGTGGATAGTTATTTTCAATTGTGATTTAGAACTGGACAGGTACGGGATTTGATAGATGAGATCTTCGCTCTATGGGAAAATATTAGTATAAAAAATCATAGAGTTAAGAAGGCTAAACCATTGATATGTGGCACAAGTAAGACAGGTCCTGACATAAAAAATCGTCCAAATGATATGACTATAACACCTTCGAGATCAATACAAGGAGTGAAGGATGATAAACTTATCATAATTATATTATCACGTGTTATGTCACTTTAACATATCAATGTTCTAAATACTTTATTATATATATCATTATAGCATTATTATTATTTTATTTAGTCACAAGGTGTATATGAGAATACAAGAGGAAATGGTCAAGAAGTTGAATGAATAAAGTTGGGATGATGTTAAACTCAATTATCCAGATTCAAGCTCTACAACAATATTGAAACAATTTTTTGTTGCATTAAAAAATGTATGTTGATTTATTACATTCATATTATTCGTTTGTAAGTTAATTTATTTCTACTTAAATAGGTATAGATATATAACTATATGTTTATTTGTTTCATTAAAGGTGCCAAAGAAGAATGTTGATGGAGTACCTGAAACTTTAAAAAGTTTTATTAAAAAACCAAGTTTGAAAGAGAAATAAGGAGACGTGTTCAAAATGTTAACGTTTGGAATGAGCTCGACATTGTTCAATATAAAGTGATAATAGGTGATTGTGAACAACTTGCAAATATTGTTCCTAAAAAAGAATACTCCCTAGTTATTGTGGATATCCCTCATGGTTATAATATCCAAAGCATTGGATATGATATTGAGCCTTATACTTACCAAGCTTTCAATAAAGTGATTATGGGATTTACAAAAGTTACAACATCACCATTTTGGAGATTTATAGTATTTCATTCGGACACACAACAAGGATTAGTACAATCAAGATTTAAGGGGAAAGAAAAGACTAGGATGCAATTTATTTGGTCAGATATTGAAAGTGTATGTTTAGCAATTAAGATTAGAAAACAATTTTCTTAATTCACAAGTTATCTGAATTTTCACTTACTTATGTTACAGGCACAAGCCTAATATTCAGAGCTCCAATAGAGAATCATTTAAATGTGATTTTGAGAGTATACATCTTGCAACCTGGACAAAAGATGATTCTTATAATTTTATTCTTGTCAACGCAAAGGATGGAGAGACTCCTAATAGTATGTTGGTATATAATGTTGTGGTTAGAAAGCTAACATATGAGGAAAAATATTTGAAAGGAGAGATGGTTACCATTGATCAAAAACCACAAACATTAATTAATTATCTTATAGATACATTTTCAAATGAAGGAGATTGGTTTTTGATTTGTTCTTGAATTCAGGTAAGAATTATGATATAATATTTATGAAATCATACTTCAATCTTATATTATTTTTAAGTTATGTCTTTTTACAGTATCTAACTTCATTATGTATTTTGTATTTGGTGATTAGGTACAACATTAGATTGTTGCCTACAGAAAGGAAAGAATTGCATAGTCATTGAAAGTGAGCCAATGCAGTGCAGTTCTATTCAACAAAGAATTAATGATATTCTAGCTCTTCCAGATGAAATGCAAGAACTTGGCTTGAGGAAATGAGATTTTAGTGAATCAAAGGTGGAAAAATTGTTAAAGGAACCTCAAGTACCATTAGGAGGAATGATTGGAAAGGATCACTTTGGAGAACTTGTGGATATCAAAGAACCAATGGAAGAACAAAATGACACAATGGAAGCACAAAATGACGTCGAAGAAGATGATAATGTATTCTCTTGAGAATGATGAATTTGGGATATATGATATTGTTGATTAGTTTTAAGACGCATTTGAAGACGATGCTCAATTTTGCAATTTTTTGATGAGCTATAACTGTAATGTTTTGACTTTTAGATTTTAAAATAAGAATAAAGATGTATCTTTTGTTGTTTTGTGATGAATTTTTTTTTTGTTTTTTTTTTCATTTTATTTGTATGTGAATGATTATCATCCAACAACTTCATATTTGATGTCATTGGTGTAGCCATCAGTTCACAATCCAACATCTCGAACCTCTTCAGGATCTCCACAACATATTTTTCCCGATTTAGGAAGATCTCATTCTTCCTCTGCCATACCTCTAGACCCAAAAAGTAGTACATCAAACCTAGGTCTTTCATTTCGAACTTTGCAACGAGTTTTCTCTTACACTCAGTGATGAGCTTCTCCACTCCTATAAAAAACAATTCATTCACATATAGTAGTAATGTCATTGGTCCATCATCCTCAACCTTGACGTAAAGGTTAGGATCTGCACTACTCCTGTTAAATCCCAAGATCATTAGAAAATCATTAATCTGAGCATACCATGCTCTTGGTGCATGCTTCAATCCATATAATGCCTTATTTAACCTACACACATGTGTCTCCCTGTCATGTGTCTCGAATCCTTGTGGTTGTTCCACGTAAACCTCTTCCTCTATTGCCCCATTCAAAAATGTCATCTTCACGACCATCTAATGAACCTTCCATTTCATCATAGTAGTTATTGAAATAACAATCCTTATTGAAGTATATCTTGTCAAAGGAGCAAAAGTCTCCTCATAGTCAATTCCTTCCTTCTGAGAAAATCCTCGTGCTACATATATAGCCTTATATTTCTCAATGCTTCCATCTGCAACATGCTTCGTCTTGAATATCCTCTTGGAGCTCACAACTGATTTTTCCTTGGGTCTGGGAACCACATTCCAAATGTCATTCTTCATATTGGTTGATATTCCTCGACCATGACATCCTTCCATTCTTTCTCTATTGCATCTTCTTCATAGTTGGTAGGCTCTACATCAATGATATCACACAATAATGCCACATAGTCGGGATACGATTTTGGTTTCTTGACTTTCCTAGATGATCCATCATGGGCACCATATCTCTCTGCATCTCTTATGGACTCTTGTGCCCAAGATGGTATTCTATTTTATGTAGGCTTCTCCACAAGCCTTTGTGGTTTTCCCATATCCTGATCCTCAGGAATGGATTCCTCTGCTTCCACTTCTCTTGTCTCTGCGGCTCTAGGAACTCTATTCTCTTCGTCATGAGATTCCTCTACACGATCCTACTTTGACTAGTGAAAAGCTACATCCTCATCAAAGGTGACATCCCTACTAATATTGATCTTATGGTGACCGGGAATGTATACTATGTAGGCCTTCGATGTGTCATTGTACCCAACAAATGTACCTTTCTTTCCAGATGGGTCCAACTTTATTCTCTTGTCCTTGGGAACATGCACATATACAGGACATACAAATATCCTCAAGTGGCTGACCTCTGGCTTATCTCTTGAAAACATTTCCCTCGGTGTCTTGTTTTCAAGAACTCGATGGGGACTTATGTTTTGTACATAAATAGTTGCCATCACAGCTTCTGCCCATAGATACATAGGTAAATCTTGATCATGGATCATGGCCTTCACTGCTTCCATAATCGTCTGATTCCTTCTCTCTGCCACTCCATTTTGCTACGGATTACAGGGAGTAGAGAGATCCCTCTTAATCCCAACTTCTTTGCGGAAATTTAAGAATTCATCTGAGGTGAATTCTCCTCCATTGTCTTATCTCAACGTATTTATCTTACTTTCTGTTAGGTTTTCTACTAGTGCCTTGAATTCCTTGAACTTACCAAAAACTTCACGTTTTGACTTCAAGGAGTAAATCCAAGTTTTGCATGAGTAATCATAAATTAAGATACATAATATATGTACCCATTGAGCGATGGTGTTGAAATCGGTTTGCATGCGTACGAGTGTACAATATCCAAGACTCCTTTAGCTTTGTTATCACTGCTTGGAAAGGGGTTCTTCACATTCTTGCCTTGTGCACAACCTTTGCACACACCATATGGATTCACCTGAATCTCTGGTAGTCTTGTTAACATCTTTCTCACCATTGGTAAAGATCTATAGTGTAGGTGGGCAAATCTCCTATGCCATAGCTCACTTGAATTCACAGTGTCGTGAATCAATATTGAAATTGAGCGTCCCTTTAATTTATATAGTCCTCCTTCTTGGACACTGATAACAATTGCATCATCAAACATCTTTATTTTTTACCACATAAGAACTTCTTCATCTACAAATGCAACCCTGAAACCTTTCTCGTACAAAGCTAAAATCGAGAGAAGGTTCTTCTTCAAACCTGATACACAAAGCACGTCCTTCATCCTCATTGCCTTCCCTGAATCTAGTTTGTAGGAGGCCTCTCCTACTCTTTTGATCAGATATTGATAATCATCACCCAACTTCACATTATGAGGTGAGTCTTTATGAATTCAGTTTGGCAAAGATCCTTTATACCATGTCATGTTCTTAGAAGCATCGTTATCCACCAACCAAGTATCATTTATAGGGGTGATTGTTCCTGTGAGAGTTGATATTAGGACGTAGTCATCATCATTTGAATCATCTTCTCTTGCAATTTTCTTCGGTGGTTCATCATCTTCAGTGGCATGAGCATGATGCCTCTTTCCCTTTTTCTTTTCTTTTAGTTTAAGAATAAGGGGACAAAATTTTACAACGTGTCCCAATTTTTTGCAATAGAAACACATCACATTTGAATAGTCTCTTCGATTCTTCTTCGACTTTTAAGGTTTCTTTAGGGATGAGGGTTCCTTCTTACTCTTTCCTTTCCTTGTATGAGCAGCTAAAGCTAGATTATCATCCCTCGATTTCCCTTCTCTTGCTACCATCCTTTCTTTCTCTTGAGTGCAATCTTCCCATAATCTGCTAAACTTGATTAGCTTCCTCCTTGAGGATATTCCTTGAATGAATGAGTCACATGACCTTGGGAAACCATTCAAGGTGGTCATCACCATTTATGCTTCGTCAACAATGTCTCCAATAACTTTAATCTATTCCTTGATCTGGTTCACTCTCGAGAAGTAAGAGTGAATGGACTCTGAATCACGAAGCTTCACATTCTTCATCTGGGTCTTCAATGTCATCCTTTTGTTGATGTTTTTTCCTTCAAATAATTGAGTCAATGCATCCATCATCTCCTTCGAAGATTTTAACGGAGAAACATGATGGATCAGATGATCCTTGATTGAGTTTGCAATAATCCTCCTAGCCATGGTCTAGTTCTTTTTATGCTTTGCCTTGGCCTCAGCTTCCTCTGGTTCTGGAACTTCCTCCTCAACAAATCTTTCTAAACATGTTCTTCCAGAAGGAGGCCTACTATGTACTTCCATGCTGTAAATTTTTCTGCTCCTTGCAACTTCTCGTCAATTTTTGTATCGGTAGTCATCTTGCCTGGGAAGATGGAGTTAGTTTGCCAAAACACTTCCAAAATCTGCAGAAAATCTTCTTTTCCAAGCCTGCTCCGATACCGTGTTGATTTATTTTTGTTTTTCCAAGAGTTAAAGTATTATATTCTTTTATTATTATTTAATATGCAAAAGGATCACAACTGAAAGACAGATATCCACATAACAATAATATATATCCTCAGGGAAACCCTAAAGGGGGAGAAAACCCTACAAACTTTCCTCGGTATAGATTCCTCCAACATGTACAATGTCATGCAATTCTCTTTCATGAAATCAAGACCAAAAAGATCCAGACACGAACCAAGAATAGCCTCCTAGATAAGTGTGTACTACTCTCTTGTACTTATATTCAGTGAGTGATCAAAATGACTCGATATAACCTTTATTTATACTCTAAAAGACCTAAAAGACATGACTTATCAATAAACCCTTTCACAATTACACTTAGGAATAACCAATATAATTACACTTGGGAATAACTTCTGAAATTACATAAACTCTCAACACTCTATTTATACAAAATGTTTAAAACATAGTTTGTCCACTTAATTAGGGTAAAACATAAGATAAGGGGTCAACAATCCTTATCTTACCCCTTTACACAAATAATAATATTTAATTTACACTTTTGCACATTAGAAACCCTAAAACAAGATGATGTCACCCCTTTAGGGAGATGTTTTGACACTTTCCAAGTTGTTGGAAAAGAAAGTGGAGGTTGTTGGGGCTCCTAGAGTCTCCTCTTCATACGCCAAGGTCAATCCATGCCTCCTTCGGTCAAACCATGCCAAGTGTCCATGAAAAATAACTCCATCACCACCAACCCTAGCCCTAGGTGACATTAAGCCCCAAAGAGTGACGTTTTTCCCCTCCCAGGCAAGTCATTTGGCATGTGAGGGCTAGGCAAGGTCCACCAAGGTCCAAAATTGTCCACCAAACAAGGTTCCGCAAAACAAATGAGCACACCCTCCAAGGATATCAAGTCAAACTATCACGGTAAGTGAAAAACACATCTAATAAACAAGGCATCTAAAAATGTGCATCAAAACTACCTCATCAAATTAAACGAATGCTCAAAGACCCTATACAATTGACCAAGTTTAGGTATGGTAGGCGTGTCATAAAAGTCCTATTGGGTAGACCAAAACCCTCAAGTAGGGGATGCTCCCAAGGGTTCCCCTTCAAGGTTATGTAGTGGATGATGAGGTGGATTGGGGTTTATACTTCATAGGTCAGTGGGTTTCATGACATACAAGGGCCCGTATTGTCTCATCTATGGGTGCCTTTGTAGAGGGTGTGTTTCACCTTCGTTTTCAATGCATCCTTTTTCCAATCCCATTCATTGCCATTGATTAATTAATAATCCAAAACCTTGGGTACTCTCTAGAGTGAAATCGATTAGCTTGGGGGGCAACACCACAAGGTCTACTTGAATCTAGAGGTACACAAAGTGCCATATGCAAGGAAAGAAAGGGACACTGCATGAGTGTACACACCTCAACAAGTGGGGACATGTATATAATGTTATTTTGCTTTCACATGTCTTTCATTTTTTAGGAGAATATTTTCATTGATCTCAAGACCTCTTTGGGCGACCATCTGGAAGGTTATATTTTAGGCTCTTATCTTTTTCTAGCCATCATCCCTCTGGGCCTTCAGCCCCTTCTTCCCATGAAACAAGGTGCATGCCCTTCTTGGGTCACTAAATCCAAAGGGCCTAGAAGAGAGCATTGTGATGGGAATGTGATGAGCAGAAAGTGATAAGTATGGTCGGGAATGGTACGATGACCCCTCAAGGGACTCCTGGTTACACCCCTTCCCCAAAAGTTGGCCACTTACTAGGAAATCGATGACAGTCACCAAGGTGAAATAAGGTCAAAAGCATAATGTCCAAGCATATGTTTTATAATCAAAAGTAGCTCTAGTACAACATGCTTAAATGCCTCAAATATTAGGGTGATTACCTGCCACAATACCTGGCTTGTACCGCATGGAGCAAGACCCATGTGCCTTACAGAAGCTAGCAGGTGTAGTGGATGCGCTAAAAATGGATCCAAACTGTGGTTATAGAACAGGCTTCCATATGTGCAAGTGGAAAATGCTAGCCATGTGGTCTCTCAACACTCCATATCTGCAACATGAGGGCCTCGAGACATCATCACCTTAGTTATCCCACTTAATGGGAATAACATCTGGCTCCTACTTGGGAACATGTGATCGCCATAGAGTGCATGAGAACCACAACATCTCATGGTAGAAATGTGCCTACACTGAAACAAAAAAACTGTAAAATATAGGGTGGTTCTATCACCTTTCATCCATATACATGAAAACCAAAAATGAAAATTAATTTAGAAAAGAAAATCTTAGCATTTTTTCAAAAATTTCTAAACTAAGCATGAAATCAATATGCAAGTAGAGAAAAATGAAATATGAAATTCATCTAAACTAATATGAGAAATCAAGATACAAATGAAAGAAATACAAGATGACCTACCTGCTTACCTGGGGCGTTGGGGCCCTGAAGATCAAGTGATAGGGGATGTCAGATGAAGTCATACAACCAGTGCAACCAGATACTTTGACCCATACTTCTCAGTCACAACGAAGTATAATGATATTCTTCCATAATATGTAATGGCCACTTCCCAGGCTGAGTTTAGGGTAGGACTTTCCTCATAAGTTTTGAGGATGGCATCATATTTTTCTTCTCTCTGTTGAAAGAACTTAACCAGAAAGTTCCTATCAGGACAAAGTTCTATCAATTGTTCACAAAACTCGTAATCTTCTTTTGTGCTTTCCTTGAGGCACTCAAAACTTTCCTCATTGATGTCGTGAACTTCTTGTATTTCAACTGTTGTTTCAAAAAACTCTGGAAGAAGCATTTTTCTCAAGCCTTCAATAGGATCAACGTCAAAACCTTCTTTCTAAAAAGCGTCCTCTAGGTCTTGAATTATATCTTCAAGACTTTGAGTTTATGGTCCCCAATGTTTAAGGAATTCTTTGATGAGGATCGTTAGAGAATATATACTTCTTGGCTTGCAAGAATGCTTGATCCAATCCCTTTGTTCACTTCCCAAGGACAACAAGAACAACCCTAGGAATACATCCTCGTGTTGTATGTTATCATAGTAGATGCATTTGGTAAACTCAACAACATGTGCTACAACCGACAATGGATTACCATCGGACTTTGGGAGGACAACGAATTGGTTTATTGGGCACTTTTTTGGATATCCATCAATAGCTCTGAGATCCAAGGCCTTGTATGCTTCATGAAAGTGCCACAGATCCATGTTTCCATTACTTAGGGTAATACCTCAATGGAGTTTCCAGATGAGCTCATGGCTCATCAAAGGGTTGAAAGGGATAATGGAAAAGTGGAGTCGCCAAATGAGCTTCAAGAAGAGCTCATCAAAGGTGGAAAGGGAACGTCCTTTAGGTGGAGTCGTCGAGCAAGCTAGGGAGAAGTCTTTGGGATAGCTTTCCAAAGTTTCATTATTGTTCATAAGAGAATTCAAAATCCTCCCCAACAATGATGCCAAATGTTATCGCATAAGTTGTAGGTTGGGAAAAGCTCGACCCAACTATGAAATGGCGACAACTTAGAGAACACCTACCCACTGTCACCTTAGGTAGGTATTCTCATCACATTACAGATGATAGAATCACCTCAAGGGGGATTCTTGATGACCCTGGGGGAATTGAGATGGAAAGTGAAGAGATGAGGGAAAGTCCCCCTAAATGTCAAGAGAGAAGATGTGGAAAGGCATGGGAAAGAGTCTTGGTGATAGCCACTAGTTTCCAAGAGATAAGAACACCGGTGAAGAGTGATATACCTGCCCGAGACACAAGAACAAGTCGAGTATCTATGTATAATGTTAGGTGGATGAGAAAGTTAGGATTGTTGTCCCTAATTGCAGCAGCAAACAACAATGTATATCGGCAAGAAAGTAAGTATAAAAGCTACTAAGCAATTGCTAAAAGTCCAACAAATGATGCAAGAGATAAGCTAGATAAACACTAGTAATCCTCAAGTATGAAAGCATAAGACTTTAGCAATGAAACAAGGTTGTAATAAAAGGTGTTGGCAGAGATATTTTGCAGCCTTATGGCTGTAGCAAACAAGTTGTTACAGTAGTAAATACAACTACCAAAACTCACAAAGAATCCACCCAAAAGTTGTGCTAGGCCAAGTAGATAAATGTGGCAAACTCATAGCAAATTCTGACAATTGAAAAACAAGTTATGAATGAGAATATGTTAGGATTTTTGCAGCCCTAATGGTTGTAGATGAAGATTTAAAACAACAAGCAAGTGATACCCCTTTAGAGGGGACGAGCTAGTGGTTAAGAGGTGTGTCAGGCACAAGCAACAAAACCCAAATTGTAGAAATTTAAATGGCCAAAAATCATGTTTCCCAATGCACTATTTTATTTCTCCAATGCAAAAAAGTAAATAATTAGTACCTTGACTATTGGGTTATGGAGTCAAAGAAGGAGTTAACTATATTACTTCCTTAGGGGTGTAAAGCCTCTTACTCCCCAATGCAAGTAAGGCCAACTAGGAAAGTGCTAGAAGGGTGTAAGCCCTTTTACTTCTCCTAACACTTTCTTAAGTAACAAATTATTTCCAAGACAAATATTGATGAGCTTAGTGGGGTTGTATGCACTTATACTCCTCAAGAAGTTCAACTAGTTAAAAAATAGACAATAACAAGATGAAACCCTTCAACTAGAGCAATAATCAACAGATAAATTTCTACTTTACCAAGAGTTATCCATCAATATGCAAGAGAAATGCTCAATAGGAGGTAGTGCACCACTTCCTTCCACCAATAGCAAAGTAAACCATGACAAATGCAAAAGAGAGAGAAAAATCCCCAAGCGTAGCGAAAATTTCAGCGAGGTACTTCTCACAATGGGATAGTTATGTTATCAAATGAGATTCACATGATCATTATTTATACAAAATGTTTAAAACATAGTTTGTCCACTTAATCGGGGAAAAACATAAGACAAGGGGTCAACAACCCTTATCTTACCCCTTTACACAAATAATAATATTTAATTTATACTTTTGCACATTATAAACCCTAAAAGAAGATGACATCACCCCTTTAGGGAGACATTTTGACATTTTCCAAGTCATTGGAGAAGAAAGTGGATGTTCTTGGGGCTCCTAAAGCCTCCTCTTCATGCGCCAAGGTCAATCCATGCTTACTCTTGTCAAATCATGCCAAGTGTCAATGAAAAATAAATCCATCGCCACCAACCCTAGCCCTAGGTGATGTCAAGCCCCAAAGAGTGATGTTTTGTCCCTCCTGGGCAAGTCGTTTGGCATGTGAGGGCTAGGTAAGGTCCACCAAGGTGTCTTCTAGGCCTCCAAAGGCAAGTCATCATGATCTGACATGTGGGCCTCTGGCATCAAACTTGTGGGCTTCAATCCCCATGGAAGTCCAAGCTAGGCTTGTTCCTCCAAAAATGTCCACAAAACAAGGTCCTGCAAAACAAATGGGTACGTCCTCCAAGGATCTCAAGTCAAAAATCATGGCAACTGAAAACCACATCTAATAAACAAGGCATCTAAAAATGTGCATCAAAACTACCTCATCAAATTAAACAAATGCTCAAAGACCTTATACAATTGACCACGTTTAGATATGGTAGGGGTGTCATAAAACTCCTATTGGGTAGACCAAAACCCTCAAGTAGGGGATGCTCCGAAGGGTGTCATAAAACTCCTATTGGGTAGACCAAAACCCTCAAGTAGGGGATGCTCCCAAGGGTGCCCCTTCAAGGTCATGTAGTGGATGATGAGGTGGATAGGGGTTTATACTTCGCAGGTCAATGGGTTTCATGACATTAAAGGGCTCGTATTGTCTCATCTATGGGTGCCTTTGTGGAGGTGTGTTGCACCTTCATTTTCAATGCATCCTTTTTCCAAGCCCATTCATTATCATTGATTAATTAATAGTCCAAAACCTTGGGTACTCCCTAGAGTGAAATTGATTAGCTTGGGGGGTGTTGAGACCCGAAATTGACATCCCCATTACCTTATTATACTCTTCGTCTATACCTTTTTGGCCTACCTAAAGCTTGGGTGAATGACAAGAACGCTACCATTAGCCAGTGATAAGGTCATAAGGTAAAGTATGGTTAATTCATGCATTTTGTGGTTTATTGAAGTTAAGGAATTAAATATTCCATGTACTAATGCTTCAATTTACCATGTATAATCTTTGACTTCTAGATATCCAACCTTTCTGTACCATCTCAGCTATCCGGTACTTGTGCACCAAGACTGCCACTGTCTGAATCCGGTACCAAACGCATCCGGTAACTAAATATCGTCTGTTGCGATCCGGTACCAACTGTCGTGATCCGGTACCACCATTTGCGCACTGTTGTGATCTGGTACCATCTACCTATCACGATCCCGTACCAATATAGAGAACCGAATGTACCAAGTTTAGCTCCAGATTGCCCAAGACAATTGGTGGATGTTTATTTGCTTTAGCAAGGCTATGTTAGAATAGTTTGTTGATTGCCTCATCCTCATGCACTTCGTGTCACGAGGATGAAGCTAAAAGATGTAACCGAATAATTAAATTTAAACATTTGATTGATTTGCAAATCATTTCACCTCCTTGTGTTTCACGACTAAGACTATTAAATAGCCGTGGCAAGGATGGTGGAAGTGTATGAGAGTTAGCATATTACCAGCATGTGAAACAACGTATGATATTGCAGGACATATTCTGGGTGAAGACTAATAGAAGAATATCATTTATCTCCATGTCTTGATTGTCTATGATTGAATATGAGTTGAGTTGTTAACAAAAGTTTGATGTTATGTTTTGAGATTTCAGTGATAGTAATGTGTGGGTTGAAGACAAGCTTATTGTAGACTTCAGTAGTTGAGTTATTGAAGCGGCAAGGGCCCACCGCCCAACAAAGGTCAGCATCTTCGTAGATTAGCATTAGCATTTGTTTTCAGTAGTGTAAACAATAAATCAGTTGAAGCTTTAACTCTGTTAGATGATAGCAGTACAACTTAGACTAGGATTTCCATTATATAATTGTTTAGAGATCTTTACTTGCTTTGTTTTTGCATATGCTCTATTTTTATGAATTTGGTTTTTAGACATGAATGTTGGCAGCAATGGTCAGACATATTTGAAGGAGAACTAGTGAAGTCCACAACATACTCAGTATATTGACTATTGAACTACCCATGCTATGTCTTGATGATTGATGTGTGATTTCCCTTTCAGAAGTGTGGATTGCATAGTTAGCTTTTTGGGTCAGATAGCAGAGTTGATCTGTCAAACCAACTCCATCTCATACTTGCATGTGCCATAATGGAGTGGATAGCCTCTCTATGAAAGACAACCAAAGTGCATTGCAGTTTGCTATTTTGATTTGTTTCCAGCATGCATAATCTAGTTTAATTCTATACTCGTGACACTAGAAACTACCTTTCTTACGGGTGTCTTGTAACTCTATTGATTACGAATCCCGGATTGATAATTAATGAGTGCATTATACTAAACATATAAGCAGCACAACAGGGGGGCTGCACCACAAGGTCCACTTGAAGCTAGAGGTACACAGAGTGCCATGTGCAAGGAAAGAAAGGGACATTGCATGAGTGTACACACATCAACAAGTGGGGACATGCATATAATGTTATTTTGCTTTTGCAGAGCTTTGATTTTTTAAAAGAAGCTTTTCATTGCTCTCAAGACCTCTTTGGGTGACCATCTGGAAGGTTTATATTTTAGGCTCTTATCTTTTTCCAACCATCATCTCTTTGGACCTTGAGCCCCTTCTTCCCGAAATGAGGTAGATGCCCTTCTTGGGTCACTAAAGCCAAAGGGCCTAGAAGAGGGCATTGTGATGGGAATGTGATGAGCAGAAAGTGATAAGTATGGTCATGAATGGTACAATGACCCCTCGAGGGACCCCTAGTTACACCCCTTCCCCAAAAGTTGGCCATTTATTAGGAAATCAATGACACTCACCAACATGAAACATGGTCAAAAGCATAATGTCAAAGCAACCGTTTTATAATCAAAAGCAACTCTATTACAACATGCTTAAGTGCCTCAAATATTAGGGTGATCACTTGCCACAATACCTGACTTGTACCGCATGGAGCAAGAACCATGTGCCTTCTAGAAGCTAGCTAGTGTGGTTGATGCACTATCGATGGATCCAAACTGTGGTGATAAAGCAGGCTTCCATATGTGCAAGTGGACACTGTTAGTCATGTGGTCTCTTGACATTCCATATCTACAACCCGAGGGCCTCGAGACATCATCTCCTTAGTTATCCCACAAAATGGGGATAACAACTTCAAAAATTTGGTGGACCATATCCTCCTCTCCAAGTTCTCTCTATCTATAATTGACTAATACCATTTGATTTGAAGCAATTGAGTAAGCATCATTGCTTAAATGGACAACCAAGTTTCTTAACATAACACATTTTGCATCAAGATTTACAATATGTTGCTTTAATCAGGCAAGTATCCCTATAATGGAAACAACCTGGGAGATTACTTGCTTCTCATTTTCATGTACCTTGTATGTAACAATGAAAAGGAAGGACCTATTACCTTGTATCATTTCCTCGCGAGACCATAAAATCCTTCTCATTTCTTGTTGCTCTCATTAATCCATATTATTAGTGGTGAAATCAAGAGAGTTTTGAGGAGTAAAACACTGAAACCAATTGAGAGGGAAAGGGTAATATAAAATCCAAAGATCCATTTGAATAAACAATAACCACCATAGGTAAACAAGACCATAGACCATACTTCCCAATCTAGTTAATGATCTTTAAAGGACTATAAATAAAACCTTCAAACAAAATCCCAATGTTTTAAAGGGGAGAAGAAACTAGACCCCAAAATAACATCAATACCAAAATATGTAGAACACGATACACACAAAGCCTACAAAAATTTGAACCCACAGACCACAAATAGAGCTATGAAGAAGTTTAGATTTGTTGACTTGACAGTAATGTCACACCTGGAAGGAATTCCATAATGGTCCCAGTGCCTAGCATCGAGGAGGAGAAGAATCATGTGTACCCTCTTGATCTCACTACGACACTTCGCCATTATCCAACCTTCATCGAGATTCAAAAGCAATGTTAATTCATTAACAAAATTCCACACTATTTTGAACATGTGTGAAGAGGATGCAAGTCTAATCGTGTTTATGGCCAATCTAAGGCAATAAAGTTGGCTCATGAACAACATGTGTCTTATTAAATTGATGGTAATTTCCATTTGGAGATTATAATTGTTTAAGGTATCACTTGGTAAACTATTCGACCATTAACCCTTAGAATCCCAATTTCAACCTTATGGCTTCATTTGCAAGTGTAACATCCCCACTATAATCCTCGATTTAATTAATGCTTATGTAGATATAATTTGTGGCTACTGCCAAAGTGATGTAATATGTAAATTGTATTTCATTGTTTTAATAATAAAATGTGATGCCAGTTACTTAGGAGACATGGACAAGAGATGGGGGTTGAATTAATCCACAAGAGGGGGGGAGTGTATAGGATAATAGCCAAGAGGGATCCAAGGGGGGAATTAGCCATGTATATTAATTCAACCCATTTTCCTAAATTTGCTATTTGTATATGAACTTTCACATTTTTGATTGAGAGTTCCCAAAGCCAATTATTGAATACATGTAAGAGGGTGGGTGTGAGTGGTCACATCCCAAAGTTTTTGGGCACATGGGGGTTGATTACAATCAGCTTGGGGAAGAGTGTGAGTCATGAAATGCAAGCCAAAGGGAGGAAATTTGTATGGGTTGGGACATAAAGTTTTAGTTAGTCAAGTTTTGTGCATGGGAAGCAAGGGGGAGAGAAAGAAAGAGAGTTGGGAGTTGGTGCAACCATGGAGGGCGAATTCTAGAGCATGTTGGAGTGTAATTGGAGCGAAGTTGAGTTGGAAAAATGAAGAGCCAAGTTTTCAAGCCTGAAGAGTGAACTCATGTGTGAGTTGCACTACAAGAGAGAGTGTTTGATATTGGTTTGCTGATAGTTTTCCTAGCAACGATTTCACTTGAGTTCCTAGCTGAGAGATTCTTATTTGTCTGTGACAGAGAGAACCTGATAAACGAATGGGACGCCTGAGAAAATAAATCAGTGAAGGGGTACACTCCTTGGGTTGGATAGGTCAAGAGGAAGAGAGCTGGTGGGAAATCGGGATAGTTGTAGGAGAATATCATTTGGGTTGTGAGTTCTATGAGTTGTGAGTGGATTGTGAGAGACCACCCTCTTTTGTGGATTTCTAGCCTCAACTCGGAGGTGAATGGTTGTTGAGATTTGGAACAGTCAACCTATGGTTGGGTGGAACATCTGTCCCAAGCAACTGGTTGCACAACTCTTGTTTAAAGATAAGTGTTTTATCTTGTTGCCTTGTTATTTACATGTGTTATTGTTGCACATGAACTTTGTGTATTTGAGAGTGATTTATATGTTGTTGTGTGGATGATTAAGTTGCATTCATGTTACTTTGGTATGCTTTAGATGCATCTATTTTATGGTTATAGATAGTAGCTAAATCTGTTTTAATTTCATAGTTGTAAGCTACAAGAAATCGACTAACGGTAAAATAATTAATTTAGTTAGCAAAAATTTTGTTTTTATGTTTATTTTTCACCGTAATGTCCCTCGGTTGGGCTGGGGGACATTACATTATGGTATCAGAGCTCTGGTTTAAACATCGGGCTTGTATGGGCCAAGATGGTTGTGAATTCATGAAATTCGTCATTGTAGATGTTGTTTGTGACGGGTTTGGGGGGAAACAAACATTTTAGAGAGAAATCCCCAATTCTGTGAGTAAAACCCAAGTTTTAATGACTTCAAATGGTTTGAGAGGGTTAATGGAGTAGAGTGGTGAAGTTGCAGATCAAAATTCTCCCTGGAATGGTAAAAATTCAAGTTTTAATGGCCGCCTGTAGAGTTGCAGGCAATTTGGAGAATCAACGGCTGAGATCATTTATGATCTCGTGATTGACGACCGAGATTCACTATGATAAATTTAAAAATTCATAAGGATTCGACCATTTGAAAGGTTGATGAGATCAACGACCAAGATTAAATCGGGGGTTGTGAAAGGGATCAGATCAACGGTCCAGATCAATTAGAGAAAAGTCAATTTTTTTCTGAGTGTTAAAGTTCACCAAGAGAAATCGTCGATGGTAGATGGACGGATTGGTTGAAATGATGAAGAGTTTGGGTCGACCATAAGACATCTCTAACTGTCAATGGTCGACGATCGGGGGTCGGCTGAATCCGACAAACTATTTTCAATCGCCAACGAACATCATCGATGGTCGATGGGTCAATGGTCAGGGGTTGGCCGATTTTGGCGAAATGTTCGAATCAAGCAAGAGAATTCGTTGATCACTGACATGTCGATGGCTTGGCATCAGCCGAATTCGGCAAAGTGATCAGGTCGTCCAAGAGAATCGGCCAATGGAGAATATAGGGGGATGATGTGTCATGCCATTTCATCATCCACGTGTCATTCCATGTCGGCCAACGGAGATGGTCGATGGCCGACGGTTCGGTCAGCTGAATTGAGGAAGCCTTTTTGACAACCATCGGGGATTATTGATCATCGATAGACCGATGGTCGGGCATCACCCGAAGTTGTTGAGAGTTCCATTCGCCAACGACTGAGATCTAGGTCGTTTGGTTTGGAGTTGTGTGCAAGTTAGTCGTCAAGGAGTTGGAATGATGGTCGACGGTTGGGTTAGCAGTTTGGGAAAGTATTGTGTGCGCCAAAGGAGAAAGTTGGTCATTGATGGCCGATAGAGAGTAGATCAATGGTCCAGGTTGCTTCCAACCTGAGATCGACGACGCAGATTGCACATATGAAAAATTGTTCCATAGTTTCCAAAAAGAAAAAACTTTGGAGCCATTTTCTTATTTTGACCATAAATAGAGAAAATTACAATGGATTGGTATGAAAAGTATGGGTTTTGTTTGTAGAGAGGAGGTCTACAAAAACACCAGAGAGGGCCCTTGTCCAATTCTGCTTGGATTTTATAGATATTGCAAAATATTGGTTTTTAAAGATTTGGGTCCAGATCATTAGAAATATATCGGATTGTGGCATGAGTACAACCATTAGAAATAAGAGAAATGCATATAGGGAATCACAATGTGAATTGGGGAAATATGTCCTTCATAAATTGATGAGGAAATAACATGTATTCTAATTAATGAAATGTTTTACAATATGCATGTTCTAACAATAATTATTACATGCATGCACATTTCTTGCAGAACTAGAGGTACAAAAAGAAACTTTAGTTCTTATATGAGGATTGTAGTTATGGAAGATGCTCAAGGATATTACAGTCATGAGGAAGATATTAGAGGTTTGCATGTTAGCACAGGGAATGTTGAGACATAGTCAAATGGAAGAGGAGATAAGAAAGACCCTGTCACTATGAAAAGTCTACATAGGGAAGTGCAGAGCTACAGGGCTAATAATGAAAGGATTATGAAGGCTCAGGAAGAGATACTTCAGAGATTAAACATGTTGCATCAGCAAGTTAACAAAGATTATGGCACCAAGTAAGCAACTAGTGCTAGACAAGTATCAACATCTAGATCCCATAGCAAAAGGGATGATCACGGAAACGATAGGCAGTCAAGAAGCATGTGAAGATGCCATCATTATCTAAGGCAGTCCACTAGAAGAACTCATGCAAGCTAAGGGCCATGGAGCAACCCAAGTGTGTCTCTTGTTCAGAGGCAAAGAAGAAGGCCCAAGGCAGACATCTCGCAAGATGAACTCGAGAAAATCAAGCCACCTACTTTCAATGGTGAACACTAGAACAATGAAAAGGTCGAAACTTGGATGTTGGAAATGAAGAAATATTTCCAGCTGCATGATTACCCCTCTCGGGTAGAAGCTAGAATTTCCACCTATCACTTGTAAAAAAAGGCAGCCATGTGGTGGGATCAACTTAAGCAAGCCAAGAACCTTGATGAGAAGAGGATCACATGGAGGCAGTTCAAAGGATACTTCCAAGAGAAATATTTATCTGAGCATTACTATGAGAAAAAGATAAAGGCATCCATGTGGTGGGATCAACTTAAGCAGACCAAGAACCTTGATGATAAGAGGATCTCATGGAGACAGTTCAAAGGATACATCCAAGAGAAATATTTTTCCGAGCATTACTATGAGAGAAAGATGAAAGAGTTCTTTGAACTCAAGTTGGGAACCATGACAATGGAGGACTATGAGAAGCAGTTCTTTGAATTGTTGAAGTATGTTGACTTCATAAAGGATGAGAAGGTCAAAATACAAAGGTTTCTCAGTGGGTTACCCTCTTTCTATAGTGACAAGATTCAATATGATAACCCCAAGACCTTAGAGGAAACCATAAGGAGAGAAAGACACCTTTATGAGCAAAAAAAATGAAGGTCAATTTTCGAAAAGGCTTGGAATGACAAGATGAAAGGGAAAAATGATCAAAGACATAAAGGTTTCAAGCCACCATTTTTCGGAAATAAATCCCAAATAAATCAACAGGGCTAGGCAGCCCAAAATGAGCAAAAGAATGCAGATTCATTTGGGAATAGGCCAAGACAACAACATGTTCAATGTTGGGGATGTGAGGGAAATCACTTATATAGGGACTTCCCTCACACAGGAGAAATCACTTATATAGGGACTTCCCTCACACAGGAGAAATAACGAGGACTATCCACAACATTTAGGAGGTTGAAACAGTGAAAGATATGGGAGGAAACATGCCAAGGATTTATGTAGCCTTGGACATCAAGGAGGCATAGTATCAATCCCCCATGATCGAAGTGGAAGGTAATATTGACAACCAACCCATATCAATTTTAATTGATTCTGGAGCTAGCCATAGTTACATAAATGCTAACATTGTTGAAAGATTTCACTTGCAAAGAAGTAAGCATGAGAAATCTCGGTTGGTTCAGTTAGCCATGGGGGTTAAGAGGAAAACCAATGACTTGGTTAAAGATTGCCTGATAGACATGAATGGACTTAGCACAAAGGTAGATGTAAAAATCATATCGTTGGGTTCATATGACTGTCTAATTGGCATGGATTGGTTGGAAAAACATCATGTTGTCCTAGACTGTTACAACAAGACAATCACATGTCTTGATGAGGAAGGGTAGCAAGGCAAGATTCAAGGCATTCCAAGAGATGTCGTTGTTAGAGAGATTTTGGATATGCAAATGAAGAAGAGCTTCAGGAAGGGATGTCAGATGTTTGCAACCCATATGGAGGAGGCAACCAAAGACAAAGTCACAAGCATTGAAGACCATCTGGTCTAAAGGATTTTGAAGATGCTTTTAGAGAAATTCCAACATTGTTGCCAAAGAGAGACATTGATTTCTCTATTGATTTGATGTCAGGAGTTGCCCTAGTGTCTAAGACACCTTACAGAATGGGCACACCGGAATTAAAAGAGTTGCATGAGCAGCTTGAAGGACTTTTGAAGAAGCAGTATATAAGCCCAAATGTGTCGCCTTGGGGAGCCCCGGTTCTTTTTGTGAAGAAGATGGATGGAACCTTAAGGCTATGTATTGATTTCATGGAGCTTAATAAGGTTACCATAAAGAATAAGTATCCTTTGCCAAGAATCGATGATTTGTTTGATCCACTGAAAGGTGCGAGAATCTTTTCGAAGATTGACTTGAGATCATCCTATCACCAAGTAAGGATAAAGGAAGAGGACATCATCAAGATGACATTCAAAACAAGATATGAGCATTATGAATTCATGGTAGTGCCATTTGGGCTATCGAATGTCCTAACAGTTTTTATGTGCCTGATGAATGGAGTGTTCAGGGAGTACTTGGACAAGTTTATGATTGTGTTCTTAAATGATATACTCGTCTAATATAAATCAGAAGAGGGGCATGAACAACATTTAATAATGGTGTTGCAAGTTTTAAGAGAGCATAGATTGTATGCTAAGTCAAGTAAGTGCATCTTTTATCAAAAGAAGATTCACTACTTGGGGCATATAATATCAAAAGTAGGGATATAAGTTGATCCTGAGAAGATAGAGACCATTAGAGGATGGTCAGCGCCAAAGAATGTCACAAAGGTCAGATTATTCAGGGGTCTTGTTGGTTATTACCGAAGATTCATAAAAGGATTCTAAAAAATTGCAAGCCCAATCACTTCCTTACAAAAGAAGGGAGTGAAATTTGAATGGACTTCCAAGTGTGAAGAGAGTTTTCAACAGTTGAAGGAAATACTGACAAGTGCACCAATCTTGAAGATTGCAGATCCAAATGAAGATTTTGATGTGTGCACTGATGCATGCAAGGAAGGATTCGGTGGAGTTCTAGGTCAAACAGACCATGCGGTATGCTATGAGTTTAGAAAATTAAAAGAGAATGAGAGAAATTATGCTACACATGACTTGGAGTTAGCAGTGATTGTACATGCATTGAAAATGTAGAGGCATTACCTTATGGGTAAGAAATTCAAGCTAAGGATAGACCATTGTGGTTTGAAGCATTTGTTTGGACAACCAACACTAAATGCCAGACAAACTAGATGGTTGTAATTTCTGAGTGAATACGACTTCAAAATTAAGCATATAAAGGGCAAGGAAAATCAAGTGGTTGATGCACTTAACACGAGAGCTCATGAAGTGCATATTGCAACCATCAACATGTATATGACAGATTTGAAAGACAAAATTATTGCAACAACAAATTCAAATCAACACTATGTGAAAATAAAAGAAGCATTACAACAATGTAATTTTCAGTGGAAATCTAATTATTATGAGCTAAAAGAGGATGGAATTCTCATGTACAAGGGAAAAACATATGTGCCCAATTCTAGTGAGCTGAAAAATGTAGTGTTGAAGGAGATGCATAATGTGCCATATGCTGGGCACCCATGATATTAGAAGACAATTGCAACTATGAGAAGTCAAAACTTTTGGCCAGGAATGAAGAAGGAAATGACTCATTACATAACCAGATGTTTAGAATGACAAAAAGTGAAGACATAGCATAGATATCCAGCAGGTTTGCTACAACCATTGCCCATTCTGGAATGGAATTGAGAAGTTGTCACGGTTGATTTTATTACAAAGCTACCCAGAACAGTGAAGCAACACGATTCCATCATGGTGGTGGTGGATAAATTGACTAAAGCAACATATTTTATTTCAGTAAATACTACACACAAGGCAACAAATATTGCATATATCTACATGAAAGAAGTTGTTAGGCTACATGGGGTACCTAAAACAATAGTTTCAGATAGAGATCCGAAGTTTACTTATAATTTTTGGAAGGGTTTGTTCAAGGGCTTTGGAACAAATTTAAATGTTAGTACAACATATCATTTAGAGTCAGAGGGACAAACAAAAAGGACTAACAAAATAATTGAGGACATGCTTGGAATGTATGTGATGGATCAACCATCAAAGCAGGAAGATTATATTCATTTAGTTGAATTTTCCTACGATAATGGGTATCGGACCTCATTGAAGATGAGTTCGTTTGATTTGAATCAAGAGAGCTAAGATCTAGATGGCTTGAATGCCGATAGGCGAGGAGCTTAGACGTGTCAATATTGCATGAAAAAAAAAACATGGACAAAAACAAAACATGTAAATGAAGTACTTGGGAGGTGAGGCTCAAGAGGAGCCTCACCTCTAAAACTAATTGCTAGTAAATCACTCTGAGCTAATTAATCTCACAATGAACAATAAAAAATATGAGAGAAGTCAAAATGAGTAACTTGATATTATGAGAAGGCTAGCTAAGCCTTTATATATCATTACAAAATGGTCCATTGAACAAAGTAAAAAATAACTCATTAAATGAGTCTTTATATTAGTATAATAGATCTAACTACTCAACTAACTAAGTAGTGGAAAATAAGACCCGATACAATAATGAAAATAGTTTATTAAATGAGTATCCATTATTATAATAATAGATCTAACTACCCAGTTAACTAAGTAGTGGAAAATAAAACTCAATACAATAATGGAGAGGTGAGACTCTCTTTGACCCATATGGGCAACCTGTTAGCTCAATTAATTAATGCGGATGTGGGCATCTCCTTGATTCACGTAGACAATCTATTAGTTTTATAGCTTTATAACTTTTGCATCTGAATTTAGACCATATAACCCCCTAAAATTCAGATCATTCCTCCCCTCTTAGAAAATGATGGTCCCCATCATTTCACCGATGCTAAAAAGAGAAGCCCCATTATCGTACCATTGTGATTATAATGTGAAAATACCCACTGAAGAGAAGGGTTTTGTGTGGTTGACCCATAACCGTGGGTTTGTGGTTGACCCATAACCTAGTTGAAAATGACATTGTACATGGGTAGAAAAATAAAGAAATTTGAATAAAATCTCAAAATTTTAAAAATAATATGGAAAAATCGTGACTTTGGGGGTTGTTGACACCCTTCTACAAATATATTCATAACTTCTGCTATAGGTGATGAAATCAAATTCCATTGAAGACCCATTTGAACTACTAAAGAGATATTTCCATTAGTATATGAAACTTGTTCTGAGGTGGCCCATGGAGTGAGAAAAGCTAGGTCGAATTTGAAGGGCACACGACCACGCTGGTTACATACATGTGTTGCTTCAAACAAAGATATCTCATAAAAAAACAACAAAATGAAATTCCGTGAAATACCCATTTGAGATATTTAAGAGATATTTCTAGCCATATGTGGAACTTCTTCTGTAGTTTCCTAAGTAGGGAGAAAAAAACCTTTGAAGATGGTGGTATGCACAACCTCCTTGGGTCAAATACATGATGAGATTAAATCGATGATATCTCTCAAACCAGGAAGAAAAATGAGATTCCCTAAAATACCCATTTGAGATATTGAAAAGATCTTTCCAACCATATGTGGAAATTCTTATGTAGTTTCTTGACCAGGGAGAAAAATTCCATTGAATATGGTGGTATGCGCGACCTCCTTTGATCAAATACATGTTGAGATTCAATCAATGATATCTCCCAAACCAAGAAGTGAAATGAGATTCCGCGAAACATCCATTTGAGATATTGAAGAGATATTTCCAATGAGCTATGGAAGAGCCTCTGAAATGTTGTGTAGATGTTGCAACACCTCTTTGAAGTTGAATGAGTGTAGAGGGCTACAAATGATGCCAATGGTTTGTAGAGCAATATGAGTTGTTGTAGAGGTTGTGGAACCTCCATGTGCAGCATGGACACCCTACAAATTTGTTGAAAATTTTGCAGACCAATGGATGGAGTGGATCCATATATGGATGCAGTGAGTCCATGTATGGTTCTCCTTGTAATCGTGAACGAAGATCTGAGGGTAAAAAAACCCTATAGTGCTCGTGGACCAACTATGATGCTTACAGTGTATGGCCTGACAAATGGATTTCGATAGTACCAAAAGGAGTTTGGTGATTGCTGCCAATGTTTGAACCAACAACATGCTTAAAACCCTTGTTTCGATGGATAGTGTACCTGCTCTGATATCATTGATCCAAATCTCGGGAGTTAAGATATGGATGGCTTGAATGCCGAGAGAGGAGGAGCTTAGACGTGTCAATATTGCATGAAAAAAAATACATGGACAAAAACAAAACATGTAAATGAAGTACTTAGGAGGTGAGCCTCACCTCTAAAACTAATTGTTAGTTAATCACTCGGAGCTAATTAATCTCGCAATGAACAATAGAAAATATGAGATAAGCCAAAATGAGTAACTTGATATTATGAGAAAGCTTGCTAGGTCTTTATATAGGATTACAAAATGTTCCATTGGACAAAGACAAAAATAGTTCATTAAATGAGTTTCTATTATTAGTATAATAGATCTAACTACCCAACTAACTAATTAGTGGAAAATAAAACCCAATACAATAATGGAAATAGTTCATTAAATGAGTCTTCATTATTATAATAATATATCTAACTACCCAACTAACTAAGTAGTGGAAAATAAAACTCAATACAATAATGGAGAGGTGAGACTCTCTTTGACCTATATGGGCAACCTATTAGCCTAATTAATTAATGAGGAGGTGGACATCTCCTTGATTCACATGGACAATCTATTAGCTTTATAGTTTTATGACTTTTGCATTCAAATTTAGACCATATAGCCCCTAAAATTCAGATCACAGTTTGAAGCATTGTATGATAGAAAATGTAACACTCTAGTGAGTTGTGATAATCCAATAAACAGAGCATTTGTTGGTCCATAATTGTTAAAATAAATGGAAGATCGGATGACAAAGATAAAACATAATTTAAAAGTTGCCCAGGATAGGCAAAAAAGTTATGCAAACAAGAACACAACTTTTAGAGATTTTAAAGTGGGAGAATATGTGTTTTTGAAAGTGAAGGCAAAGAGAAGCTCTCTAAGATTAGGAAGTTGCATGAAGTTGACAACGATATATTATGGGATTTTTGAAATATTAGAAAAGATAGGGCCATTTGCATACATGTTAGCATTGTCTGCATCCATGCGAGTGCATAATGTATTTCATGTGTTATTGTTAAAGAAATATGTGTCTGATCTTAACCACATAATTGATTGGAATGTGATCCAGGTGGAGCACGAAGGAGATTTTTGGGTGGAACCAATATGCATCTTGGACAGGAAAGTCAAAGTGCTCAATAACAAAGCCATATGGTTGGTAAAGGTTTGATGGACCTACTACGGTCCTGAAGATGCTAAGTGGGAGCATGCAGAAAACATGTGGGCAAAATACCCGCAATTTTTTTACAGTTTTGAAGAAAACATAATGCAAGACTCCATTTTGAGGAGTTAAAATTTTGAAACCACATCTTAGAGTCCTAGCCAACTACGCTGGGGTCCTTGATAAAATAATGGTTCATTTCTCGGGTTCTCCCTGATAAACAAATGGTGCATTCCTTGGGTTGGCGAGTTGAGAGGAACATGAGATTTTGGTTGGAGCTGCTGCCGAAGTTGCTAAATTGCATAATTTTATTTCTAAGTATTGTGATGTAAATTTGCACGTATATATATATATATATGCAAATCGACATAGAGTGCACCAAGGGCTCCACAATTGTAGGGGAAGGGGATTGTAACATCCCAACTATAATCCTCGGTTTAATTAATGATTATGTAGATATAATGTGTGGCTACTGCCAAAACGATGTAATATGCGAATTTATTTCAATGTTTTAATAATAAAATGTGATGTCAGTTGCTAAGGAGACATGGACAAGAGATGGGGGCTGAATTAATCCACAAGAGAGGGAAATGTCTGGGACAATGGTCAAGAGGGGTCCAATGGGGGAATTACCCATGTATATTTTTTTTTGTAAGTTAGAAGATATATTAGATCATGCTAAGGAGCAAAAGTTACAGTTGTCGTGATATCCCAAGTGACTATGGCAACATCGCCCTGGTGGGAAACTAATGCTGCCACATGGCCATTAAGGTTCCAAGTGTCCATGCAAAACTTAAAAAACTATAAAGAGCATAAACTACATAGTCCTAGATCTAGGATGCCACACAGGGCGAGAATGATGTAAGCTAAACTCTCCATGCAAGATTCAAAAAACTGAAAGGAGCAAAAAATGTATAATCCTAGAGATAAGAAGCTACGTAGGGCGAGAACCTTGTAAATTATATTGTCCGGAGACATAAAAAACTTGGGAAACCTGAGCAAGTTGAAATTATTCAGAGCTGGGGTCAGGCCTCCGCTCATTCCTTTGGTTGTGCGCAATGTCCTTACCCAGAGTCCCTATGTCAGGGATAGTTTGCTGGAGATCCCGTAGAATAGACATCAAAAGCTCCTTGCGACGAGTTCGGTCATCTTCCATGTTCTGCAACTCTTTGATGGCTCCATTGATGTCCATAATTGAGCGCTTGATGGAATCTTAAGAGTCCTTCAAAGGTTCCAACCCAGCGCATCAGTGTTGAAATAATGTAACTGCGAAGAGCATTCTTATTATTTTGTTATTGGATTAAATCCCCATTGTGGATTAATCATGTCATTATTATTATTTTTATTA
>ML799241.1:306050-324296 GCA_009831015.1 Picea engelmannii
GAGGGTGGAGGAGGGCGAGGTGGTGTCTGGAGGGGAGGTGGCGGCTCAGGGCTGAGCTTTGGAGCGAAGCCCAGGGAATTGCCATGGCTGTCGAACCACTCAACTCTACAAGCATACGGAGAAGACAAGGGAGGTAATTCTAGTGTAGTGGTACGTTCAAGAGGGTGGTCCAGAGATGTGCGGAGAGTTGAGGCATGGGGGAGCTCCGGAGTGGGGGCACGAGCAGTGTCTTGAGGCAAGCTTTGAGGAGAGTGCATGCCATGACCCCTTGAGCCTCTGCCTCTCGTTGCGTACCAGACTGCCCCCCGCTTAGACTTACCCTGAAGGCAAGGCATCCAGAGATAGACAGAGAACCAGAGGTGGAGCTCGAGGCAACGGTTGAGCAAAGGAGAAGGTTTGAGCCAGGACCAAGAACAAATGTAGACTGAAGGATGAGTGTGAGGCGCAGAAGGCCGAGAGTGCAAATGGCGGTGGAAGGGAGGATGAAGCTCGAACCAGAGCCAAAGAAGAATGCAGTTTGGTGGAAGAGGGTGAGACACGGGAGGCCGAGAGCTCAAATGAGCCATGGCTTTCCAGAGCTTGGGCCAAAAACCACTGATCCAGGCGAGGTGATGGGACTGGACCTGCATACAACCCATAGCATTTACCATTCCCGCGAGCTGGAGTGCCATGGCATTAAACTGGACATAGTGCAAATGAATGCAGTGGTGCGTCGAACGAGGATTTAAATGCATGGAGTAAAGGTTGAGGTGAGTGTGGGCTAAGTTGGCGCATTGTGGCATGGGTTGTGGCCAGATGTCTGCCTAGCTGTCCATCTACTCGTCGGTTCCGATGACACCCCATCCGGGGGGATTACCCATGTATATTAATTCAACCCATTTTCCTAAATTTGCTATTTGTGTATGAACCTTCCCATTTCTGATTGAGTTTCCCAAAGCCAATCATTGAATACATGTAAGAGGGTGGGTGTGAGTGGTCACATCCCAAATTTATTGGGCACATGGGGGTTGAGTACAATTAGCTTGGGGAAGAGTGTGAGTCAAGAAATGCAAGCCAAAGGGAGGAAATTCGTATGGGTTGGGACAAAATGTTTTAGTTAGTCAAGTTTTGTCCATGGGAAGCAAGGGGGAGAGCAAGAAAGAGAGTTGGGAGCTAGTGTAGCCATGGAGGGAAAATTCTAGATCATGCTAGAGCGTAATTGAATCAAATTGGAGCTGAAAAAATGAAGAGTCAGGTTGTCAAGCTTGAAGAGTGAACTCTGTGTGAGTTGCACTACAACGACAAGTGTTTGATGTTGGGTTGCTGATAGTTTTCCTCGCAACAATTTCCCTTGAGTTCCTAATTAAGAGATTCATAGCTGCTTGTGCCAGAGAGACCCTGATAAACGAATGGGACACTCAAGGGACTAAGATTAGTGAAGGGGTACATTCCTTGGGTTTGATAGGTCAAGAGGAAGAGAGCTGGTGGAAAATCGGGATAGCTGTAGGAGAATATCAATTGGGTTGTGAGTTCTATGAGCTGTGAGTGGACTGTGAGAGACCACCCTATTTTGTGGATTGCTAGGCTAAGCTCGGGGGCGACTGACTGTTGAGATTTAGAATAATAAATTTATGGTTGGGTGGAACGCCCATCCCAAACAATTGGTTGCACAACTCTTGTTTAAAGATACATGTTTTATCTTGTTGCCATGTTATTTACATGTGTTATTGCTGTGCATGAACACTATGTATTCGAGAGTGATTTATATGTTGTTGTGTGGATGATTAAGCTGCATTCATGTTACTTTGGTATGCTTTAGATGCATCTATTTTATGGTTATAGACAATAGCCAAATTTGTTTTAATTTCGTAGCTGTAAGCTACAAGAAATCGACTAACAATAAAATAATTAATTTAATTAGCATAAATTTCATTTTTATGTTTTTTCCACACTGTAATGTCCCTCTGTTGGGTTGAGAGACGTTATAGCTAGTGTCTTGGCATCAAAATTATTCTCCCTTAGGATTTGGAAGAATTTTTTTGTGGAACCTTGATACCTCTTATGAAATCCTAGCCACAATTGATGTTGTTTTGTGATTGTCAGGGTGAGAAGTTTTGTGCATTGTCTGTATAAGTACATTAGAGTCTCCTACCACTACGATAAAGGTTATATAATGATCTAGTGCTAGTCTTAGACCTTGTATCAATGCACATGCCTCTGCCTCATTATTAGTGGAAGTTTCGAGACCCCAAACATAGGATAATACTTATTTTCTTCTAGGATTGTAGAGTATCCCCCCACACCTACCACCCTAATTTTTTTTTGAAGGACATATGGGTGGGTTTTGATCCATTTATGTGTGTATGAGTCATGGGACCATTTAATATAATCTATTTGGGTGTAACCTCACTAGAGTTACGCCAGATTGACAAATAACATGATCCAAACATGTCATAAGCATGATTTGAACCTAGGTAGGAGGATAACAACTTCCCAATTGACTATAATTGTATAATAACTTGTCACAAGTAGAAATTGAAATAAAGTGGAGAGAATAACATTTATCCTCTCAACCAATAAAGCTAGACTTAATTCACTTAAATTTGTTTGAAGGACATGGGGGTGGGCTTTGATCCACTTATGTGTGCAAGGGTCACAAGGCCCTTTTTGACAATTTTGACTAGTGCACCAACTTGACATCATGCTTCAAGTGCACTATTCCTTCTTATAAATTTTGCAGTTTGTAGAGAACACCCCTTATTAGAGATATTAGTTTGGGGTTGGGCAAGAAGCTTCTTTGGATGCTTTGGGTGAACCTTGATCCCCTAAGATAATGGGAACAGTGGCATGGCCTACAATGATCTAAAGTATGAATAGTTTTTTTTTTTAAATTTGGTAGGTACTCTTACCCACAAAGTAAATTTTTTATCACAATTTTCTTTTTAAATTGCCATTTGCATGGCGTTTTAAATTTATTTTTGCCCATCATTTAAATATGGCAAAAAAACAAGGAGGGAAATACGACAATGCTCAATTAAAAAAAAATCCCAAATCAAGATTTTTTCTTCCCTCTTAGTGTTGAGTTTTCAACCCGTGCAATTGCATGATGCGATCATCAATAAAAACAGGCGATAGACTTTAACAGTCGAATCGCTACACGAAAGAGATCCCTTGTCCTAGAAACAAGGAGATCTCATACACCAATTTAGTGTGCATGACACCGACATTAAAAATAAATTATTATTATTATAAAAATATATGATATGAAAATAATTGCCATAAAAATATATAATATGAAAACGAGTACGGATAAATTTTAATCTTGTGTGTAAATATGACAGCTTTAAAAAATTAGGTGATTCTGGACTTAGAATTGCCAATATATGACGGTTAAATAAGTAAAAAAGGAGTAAATACACCGTCAAATTTAACCAAGGTCTTTTAATTTGGGTATCCCACAAAAGCCACGTGAGCAATCGCGGGCCATACGTGTAGGGCATGGCATCTCGAGTGACAATAAGTCGCAAAATATCCTCACCCGACCCCGTAGCCCTAAATTCGGACTCCAAAACCCTCAGAGCCGCATTACATAAACTAAATATCAGAAATAAAGTCTCGAAGAAAGCTGGTGATGAGATACCTTTTAAAGCTTCAGCCACTAAGCTTTGTGTCATTCCAGTTTCATAAAACCCTAAGAAGGGTTTTACGCCAAAATTTTTCGTTTTGGTACATTTATTTGCACTATATTTTCTTCGAATCGAAGCCGAGTGACTGCGGACTAGGTTTCAATAGTATTCATTAGCTTTCCGAAAGCCCAACCCTCAAGTTCTAACACTCAACGACGTCGGCGGATTTTGAGGTTTTCTGCTTTCGCCAAGTAAGTGTTCAACCCATTTTTTCTTTCGTGTTTTTGCTTAGAGTTAGTGAAAATCATTACTTCAGGGTTTTTGTTTCTCGACGATTTGAAGCCCCTGATCTAGATGTTTGGAAGTCAAGCAGCTGGTAGTACAGACCACTGCTCGATCTTCTTTCCTTCGTTTTATTTTCAGCTCTTTCTTAATTTTCTCCGGGGGCGGGGGCCGCATGCAACTATGTAGAGCTTTGTACTGTTGCATGTGACCCTTGAATAGTAAACCCTGTAGGTGAATATGTATAGCAAGGTAACATAACGCGAACCTTTTCCCCTATTGGTTCGGTGGTGAGATATTCATGGTCAGATTTGTTTTATCTCTTTATTCATTTTATTCCTTTTCTGTGTGTATTTATTGATTAATAACTAGTTTGGATACAGTCTAAAGTGTTGAGAACTGTGTTTTGTGGGGCTTCTATGTAGTATTTTAATTTCTACGTATTTTACATCTATTTGCCTTTTTCTTGCCAACCTCTTTACTCTCAGAGGCTGGTAGTCATATTTTAGGTTCCTACTGTGATAAATCCCATGCCTCTAATATTCTGAAAAGGTTATTGAAGTTTAGCACAGGGTAAGTAGGAAGGTAGAGGCTAAGATCAAATGGTTCAATATTTAGTGTCATCTATGCTTGTTCTGTACTCGGTGCTCAAGATTGCTATCGAAATTGCATAATTTTGGATCTTTAGTAGCCGTGTAATCTTATGCGCTAAGAAGTACTTTAAAATCTTTTGTTGAGTAAAACGTAGAAAGTAGTACCCTACTTTTGTTTTCCCATGTATAATGATAATTTATTGTATTTGCTCCAGGGTGATTCGAATCTTCTGTCTATAGTGTAATAACAATGGGGAAGTCTAACAAGAAATCTAATGTTAAGGTAATTCCATTGGCAACATGTTTTATACAATTATCAGCCTGTATGCTTTCTTCTTTTCTTTATTTGATGCTTTGACCTTCTTCTTTATATATTTGCTGCCTTAATTTTTTGATTCTGCAACTCAGGTTGCTGCCGTTGCTCCAACTATTATTCCCTCGGTGGTAGGGAAAAAAGGTGCGTTTACTTTCAATAACGAAACGAGATAAAAGGTGTTTTTAATAATTTGAAAGAATACTTAATAAAATTAATGTTTGATTTGAATTAAACGAGGCCCTTTTTATATTTATTATGATTGTTATAGCAGTAGATTGATATTCTGTGGCTCATTATGTATTCATCCAGGCAAGAGGCAGCCTGAAGCTGAAGTTGAGATTCAGCCACTACCGAAGAAATTAAAGTCTGCTACTAAAGTACCACAAAAGAAGAAACATGAGACATCTTCTTCATCCGAGGATGCTTCTGAGTCAGAGGAAGAGGTGAACAGTTTTTTTTTCGGTTATTGGCAATGGTTGTGTTCAATTTTAGGATTTATCTGTTTGGGCGTGGGTTAATGCCCCGCCTTAATATTTTACGACTCTTGTTTTGTTTTCATCCTATTTCTGTTGCTTGGAAATGCTTTTGTGTACATCCTGTTGTCATTTTTCTTGTATTTTAAGAACATCGTAGTTAGAGAAGTACGATTCCATGTAATTTATCAGGGACGGTATTCCCGGACATGGGGTTAAGCTGCATCTTGGAATACTATTATGAGAAATAGAGACGGGGGAAGTAAGGGAAGTTGGGGGTGCCAATTGTTTTAATATATGTAAAATGGGAATTTCTGTCATGGATTACATTGAGAAGAAAAACATGTATTCCCATTTTTTTGCTTGTTTCCCTGATGATAATTTTTCCAGTGTAGTTCAGTGTTTTGTTTTTGGCCATCGTTCCTTTGTGATTGTCTGTCTTGGTTTTGATGCTTTTGAACTATAACTTTTAAAGTTGTTTGCATATGTAATTCTCTTTCCATGTAATCCATGCCTGAATACCCCGGAGGGACACCACGATTGATGGTGGTGACCAGGTTAAACCATATGCCTGACCCGGTGGGTACATTGAGTATTAACATATCACATATAGCCTGCCCGGCTGCTGGGGCTTGATCCACTGGGCTAGTTTGTCTATTTAATTCTGCATTAGTAACTTTAATATAATTCTAAAATACTTATGCTAAGAAATATAGCAGTGTTTATTGGCCTGTATATGAGTCTCATGACCATTGAATGTGTTCTTTTCTATAGTGCACTAAAATGTGCATCCTGCTAAGATATTCTTCAGTTTTGTTAGGATGACAGAATTTAGAAGTGATCAATGATCTCCGTGTTGTGATAGAACTAAGTACAAAGGTACTTTATTATATAGCAGACATAAGTGTCAAATTCCAGGGAATACGGAAGGATTTTGTAATTAGCCTTAAATCTAAGCATTGAGCTGATGTCTGTATGTGGAGCACGTGCTCAGAGAAAAAGTAGTGGGCTTTTGCTTTTCGACTGTTTGCTAGACGCTACCTTCATATGGTGCTCTGAGTTTCACTAACTCAATTGATTTATACGAATAATAACAATTGAGAGCTATTAACGTTAGCAAGCATCATGCCAGTATATTGCTATTTTTATTTTATTAACCCTTTTAACAATATCGTTTGTGAAATAATGTGGTTGTTTGGTCCTATTATTAATGTTCTGCTAATCTTTTTCACGTTAGGATTAGAACCTCACTGTGGCTGTGTACTACATCAGGTCAAACTTCCTGTAAGCAAAAAACCTAATTTGGCAAAGAAAATTCCAGCAAAAGGTAGTAGCAGTGAGGAGGAGGATTCGTCAGATGAGGTAAGTGTGTTGTGAAGATTGTCTATAACTTTAGTATTTAACTAATGTGATACAGAAAGTTAAGCTGAAATTAGAATTGGGCTTGTGAAATAAGAACTTCTTATGGAAAATATCTTTAACATGCATTAGCAATCTGTGCAGGAACCTGCAATAAAACCGGCTGCTGCAGCTAAGAAAAACCCAAAGTTGGCAAAGAACGGTCCAGTTTCAGCTCTAAGGAATGGTAAAGCAGAATCAAGTGATGGTTCAGAAAGTGAATCTGAAGAACAGGTGAAGATATATATTATTTTTCAAGTATGTATTTACAGAAATTGCATATTCATTTGGGCTGGTTGGTTTATGTTGGTTCTATGTTCTGGCATCTAATTATGAATGCTTAATGGTTACTAGGCTCAGGTAAAGAAGCCTTTGCAAACAAAAGTTTCAGGGAAACTAAATTTTTTCAAAGGGAAACCGGTAGAAGAAAGCAGCGATGATGACGATGACAGTGAGGATGAACCTTCTGATGGGGTATTTTGCACTGTATAATTACTAATTAGTTTTCAATATAATTATAATACAAGATGAATTTATGGTAATGGGTTGTTATTGCAGGGATCTGACAGTGAAGAATCTGAAGAGGAGAAAACTGTTCAGAAGGTAAAATATTCTGTATGGTTTGGATTTAGGATCAAAATGTAATTATTCATTCCATTTGGTTTGGAATTAGGATGATGCTGGTGGGCCTTTTTCATTTTTTGGATATCCTTTTTCTAGTTGCGATATTCAACTACGATGGGTTTTTCTTATTCTTAGGATTGAAAATTTTCGAGACATAAAAAAGGTAATATCCATTATGTATTAAATCATAAGTAACTTTTGAACCAGCAAAGGAGGCCTTTCTGCCCAAGCCTGTTAAAAAGTATACAAGTAGAAGTGTGGAAAGTTTTCAGCCAGTTAACTGCATTCTAATAGATCTAAAATGTGAATCTTACTGCATTTGTTTTCTTGTGGAATCAGTGCTAAAGTGCTAACAAGATCCTTTTGTTAGGTTAAAAAAACCCAACAACCAGCAAAAATTGCGAAAAAAGATAGCAGTGAAGAGGACAGCTCAGATGAGAGTGATGATGAACCGAAGGCCAAACAGAGTGTTCAGGTAAAGTGATGTGCTATTTATGGGTTTTACTATTTCCTTCCTGTTTCAAAGTGCTATTTCCTTCCTGATTCAATGAGCTAAAGTGATGACACAATCCTTTTGTTAGATAAAAAAGACCCAACAACCAGCAAAAATTGCGAAGAAAGAGAGCAGTGAAGAGGACAGCTCAGATGAGAGTGATGATGAACCGAAGGCCAAACAACAGAGTGTTCAGGTAAAGTGATGTGTTATTTCTGTTTTTACTGTTTCCTTTTTGATTAAAAGTTACTGCAGTATCCTAATATTTATAAACGTCTAGCTAATCAAGAACCATTTTGTAGGCATCTAAGATCCAACAACTATCAAAAGTCACAAAGAAAGAGAGCAAAAGTGAGGACAGCTCTGATGAGAGTGAGGAGGATGATGATTCAGATGAGAGTGACGATGAACCAAAGAAGAAACAGAGTGTCAAGGTAAATACTAAAGTGTTATGCTCTTTCTATAATTGATATTTGATCCAAGATATCTTCCAGGGGTTGTTCCTAATTCTTCTTAAATGTCCTAGAGTATTTAAAGGTTAGATTTGGGAGTCTGACCAAAACAGTTGTAGTAGTGATGGTTATTGTAATCATGAGTTGAAAGTTTAAAACCAAGAAACAGTAGTAGGTGTGTCGAAAAAATTGCATAATCTCTTGCACAAAGGTGACAAGCAAGGATTTTGCAGGATTCAGCAAGATTATATTGTTGATGAGACTTTACTTTGATCAAGCTCAATGCATAATCGAGCACAAAACAGATTCATTTCTATATTTGATATTTAACCCAAGATATATATGCTTGGGTTAGTTTCCAATTCTTCCGACTCCCTGAAATTGTTAAGAGATTTGGGAGTCTCACCCAAACAGCAGTTGGTAGTGATAGTCACTTTCCCAGGTTGAAATCAAGGACCATGGTTTTAGGGAGAGACTACCTCTTCTTGATAAGCTAGTCTACTTCTAAAAGGTCCCTCTTTTTCAAAATTGAGGAAGAAAGCTCTTACAACTGAAAGTTACGTAGTAGTTCTTGTGGTTTGGTTATGTAGTTATTGGTCTGGTTACTGTTTGTCTAGTTTTGTGTTTGCATTAGGTTAGAGACTTCTCAATCTACGAATGGGGTGTTTTTCTTGTTTTGTATGTTTCTTTGAGCTTAGTTGAAATTTGGGGAATTGGGTTATGCATTTTTCTAATCACAAACTTACTTGTTGGCCTTTTTTCAACTGTCCTACTAGAGAGTGCTTTGTTGATGCATTCTGCCTTGGTATCATTAAATGAGAGGCAGAGGGCGTTTGTTGAACTAGACAAACTTTTCCTTGTAAAAGTGAACCGCTGAGAGTGGCTCTATTAAAACTCTTCAAATGGGCCATGGCAAAGTTGAAGTGGGTTTCTTAAGTGAAATACTATTGGATGCAGTGTTTCTGTGCCAGGGAGAGGGTTTGGCTGCATAGTAGTGAGCCACTGAAACCTCTTAAGAGCTTAATCTCGAATAGACATTAGTTATCTTGATTGTTAATTTAATTATAATTAATTGTTAAATGCCAGGCTATCATATAATAATGTTCATGTTTACAAAATGCTGTATTGCCAACTCTCCTCTAAGTTGACTTCTCAGTAACCAGGCCAATGGCAACATTAGATATGCTGTTATTTGGTCTCGAGGATATTTTGGCTCAATCTAAGAACTTTTATGTTTTCCAATATTATTGGCAATTGAGTAAACAAGGGATGTTGAAGGCCTCCAAGTGTAACACCTAAGTGGGGCCAGTAATATATCAGCCATCACTGATCAATGATGTTAAATTAATTACTCTGAAAAGGCCTTCTAACATGCTGGATGATGATTCTCATTAATAATTATACATGCATTCAAAGGAGGGGAGAAGAACAACACAGACAACTATAGAACAATAATGATCAGTGCAGTGTTTTCAAAACTAATAGAAGAACATGGGGAAAACGGTTCATGCCTTCAAAGGAGGGGAGAAGAACAACATGGGCAAATTTTAGAACAATAATGATATCAGTGTGGTGTTTGCAAAACTAATGGGAGGAATGCGACATGGGTAAAAGGGTTTATGCCTTCAAAAGGGGGAGAAGAACAACATGGGCAACTATAGAGCAATAATGATTAGTGTGGTGTTTAAAACTAAAGGGAGGAATGCTAGAAAGGAAACTCAACAAATAGGTGTAAGACATGTGGAAAAGGGCTTAAGGTCAAGTCGACTTAAGCCCAACGACTCCACTGCTCATTGCCTCACCTCAAGATAGATGGTTTTGAGAACTTGGGACTCCAAGACAAGCTTGGGTTCTGCTTTGTCGACTTACTAAAAATCTTTGATATGGTACCAAGAGAAATTATGGACAAGGCTCATAGAATTGTGGGTCCTAGATAAATGAAGGGTTGCAATGTGCATTGGCTCCAGGAGGAGGGCAATGCTGCCAGGATCAAAACTCGGGAGCATTTATCAGAAAGGTTCAACAGTGACACTAGGGTGAAACAAGGCCTCTATCTCTGACCAACTCTGTTTAGGCTCTACATTGAAAATCTGGAAGAATGGATTAATGAGGAAGGAGGTGGAAGGCTGAATATAGATGGGTTAATAATTTTAATCCTCACCCTAGGACTAAGAACAATAAGCAACCTCCAGTATATGTATAGCACCTGATACCTCTATCCAAAGCTAGGGATGGACGTGAGTATAGGTAAATCTAAGGCTGTGAAGACAACTCTGTGAATAATAAATTCAATTGCAAAGACTTAGAGATCGGCCAAGACAACACGTGCCTATGGCTGGAATTTAATGATAGGCTTTGTTGGGATGAATGTACAAAGAAAAGAATCCAAAGAGGTTGGAAGTCACTCTTCTCCTGCCAAACAAGTGTAGGACAACTGAGATTTGGGATTGGGGAATAATCAGAGCCCTGTACCAGGCCCTTCTTACCTTAGTGATACTTGAGTGTGAGGTGTTAGACCTGAGCTTTTGAAAAACAAATGTTGTCAAATCGAGAGAGTCTAGAAACATATGGTAACCTCATCTATATGACCAAAAAACACAACAGAAATTGTTCATAAATAGGTAGAGAGTTGTAAACATGGACAGCAACAGATTATGACACCAAATCCGCCCTGAGATGCAACAAAGAAGGATGAACAGTTGGGAGCTTTAGTGCAAAAAATGGCTGGAATGTTGGGACATTAATGACGTGGAATGCTGTTGAGATAGGACACCTTTGACCTGATACATTCGGGACTGCTATAGAAGGGGAAATGGAGAAAGACGGTACATCGAACAATATTGAACAAATTAACCCTATAGGATAGATCAAAGTACAAGAATAACTTGAGCATTATGCACCTTGGAAAGAAAAACATCTGGGTGCAACTCATGACAAGCTCTGATAGGAGTGAGACTGGGAGATGGAATAAGCCTGATAGGGGATGAAATAGGAATGTAATGTAATGGAGGTGTGATTTGCTTGGTTTGTGGCCTCTGGAGAGGCATAAACTGAACACCCCGTCCTCCACATCTGTACAACTTATATTAGCATTGGGAAGGGTTCAGCTGATAGGAGGGAGGAAGTCTCTGTGTTTGAGGACAACCGATTGGAGGATGTCGTAAAGAGGGCATCAGGAATGATGCACCTCAGGGCAAAACTACTGCAGACACACAGACACAAACCAATCCTCCCCAGGGAGTTCAATTTATTCAGCTAAGTAGCTGGCTACTCCTTTCTCAACCTATACGGTGTTTTCTCTGTTTGTAATACCAACTGTTATTTTCTTTTGAATTTATAGTCCTGTTTTTCATATATCTTTTTGTAGATATAGATAAAGCTGACAACCTCAAGTTGTAAATCTTCTGTACTGTAGATTCCCGATCTTGAGGAAATTTATTGTCCATAATCCTTACTGTGCTGGTATGGCATCGAGATGGAAGAGTTACAGAATGATACACTTCCTCCTAAAATCTTTATTTCTATGTGGCGACTCCAATATCAAGGATGAGGCATGAAATTTATTTATTTTGTGTCTTTACACTTTTTTTGAGAAAATGCTTTGAATATGCATTTTATACAAAAAACGAGCCTCTTGAGCAGCCACCATTAACAGAAGGAAACACAGGCAGGTTGCAGAACCACAAACACCAAGCCATCAAAACGAGATGGAAGAGTTACTTAACGATACACTTCCTCCCGAAATCTATATTTCTATGTGGCGACTCCAATATCAAGGATTAGGCATGAAATCTATTTATTTTACGTCTTTACACTTTTTTTGAGAAAATGCTTTGAATATGGCATTTTATACAAAAAATGAGCCTCTTGAGCAGCCACCATTAACAGAAGGAAACACAGGCAGGTTGTAGAACCACAAACACCAAGCCATCAACACAGCCACTTTGTGTCTTTTCATTTTTTGTTAGTTTGATAATAATGTCAGATTTTATGATGTTTTGCAGGCTGTTACGCCAAAGACACCAAAGACGCCAGTAACTCTTGGAGCCAAGACTCTTTTTGTAGGAAATCTGTCCTTTTCTATTGATGCAGACAGCATGTAGGTTTCTCAGACTCAGATTTATATTGTTTAATATTTTTTTAACATTTTTGGAGTGCTTAAGAATATTAGCTAGATTTATGGTTGTTACTTCTAGACTCTGATAGTCAGCTTTCCAGCAGTGTGAGTTCTTATCTTAGCTTTGCTTTTTGCAGTGTTGAATTTTTTGAAGATGCTGGAGAGGTGGTTGATGTCCGGCTGGCCACAAGGGATGATGGTAAATACAAAGGTTATGGGCATGTGGAATTTGCAACTGAAGAAGCGGCTTTGAAGGTATCTAATTTTGGAGTTTTTGTTGCATATTTTTTAATATTTTTTCTAACACCTTACATTGTGATCTTTTTCTTTTAAATTGAGGAATCTGACGGGCTTATCTTTTTCTACCTGTGTATGCTAAAGACACTTTGGTTTCTATTATAATCATATTTTTTGTTTCAAATAAAATGAAATTGCAAGATGTTTATAGGTTTGGTCAGTCTGAAAGAAATTGGTAACATTATTTTTTAAACAGAGTGGTGATATCTTATGCATCTAAGCGATTTGTTTTTACAAATGACTACTGTTCTTGCCATTATTTATTTATTCTCTAATAAGTTATTGTATCTGAAAAACTTTAATAATGCTGGAGCTGGAATATTCTACCTAGGGAACAGCCCATAGTTTGGAATTGGTTGTTCTTTTAAACTATTCCTCCAGTGTAGTACACCGATCTGCCACAAAATCCTGTTATTGTAAAAGATATATTAGCAAGCAAGCATGTCTTTTGGGGTTCATAATATGGAGTAGCTTCACTGGTTGTTTTTGATGCATCATCTCTCTTCCATTTCCTTGGCAATGAGGGTGGTTTATGCACATGCCATGCTAAGTGTTGCTTTATGCATTTGTTTTCAGGCAATGGATAAAAATGGGCAGGATTTGCTTGGGCGTTCTGTCAGACTTGATTTTGCTACTGAGCGTGGTGCTCCTGGATCAAAACAGGATTCTAAGCCCAGGTTACATATAAGATTGACATGTCTTTATCCTGTGTCATTCTTGCTATTTGGCTTACAAAGGACTTACCTCTAAATGATTGAATGTAATGCAGGAATAATCAGCAGGAACAGAAATCTGGCTGTACAGTTTTTGTTAGGGGATTTGACAAGAATCAAGAGGAGGATGATGTAAGTTTTGTAAGAGGCCTTTTTTCTTTATGAACTATTCTTCAGACATCCCTTGTAACCACTGACTGCATTATTTCCATGTATTTTTCTATGAAATATAGATTCGAAATAGCTTGACCGAGCATTTTGGAGATTGTGGAAGTATCGACAATATTCGAATTCCCAAGGACTATGATTCAGGAACCTTCAAGGGGTGGGTTTGTGATTGCCTTTTAGATATTTGTACTAAAATAGGTTTCAGGAGCACCTGACGCTAGTTCTAATTGTACTTTGTGAAACTGTCACAGGTTTGCGTATGTTGAATTCAGTGACAGTGCTTCACTACCGAAGGCACTGGAGTTGGGTACTGATGAATTGTCTGTTGAAGAAGCAATGGCAAGAAGTGGAGGACGTGATGGAAGTGGTAGAAGAGGAGGCAGAGGCTTTGGAGATGGAGGTGGTGGTAGAAGCTTTGGTGGCAGAGGCTTTGGGGATGGAGGCGGTAGATTCTCTGGAGGTAAGGACTTTAGGTTTATATATTGTGAGACAGTGACTGAATTGAATGCACGGTAGGTTTATATATTGTGAGACAGTGACTGAATTGAATGCACGGTATTTAATTCTTATGTAAGAATTTGATTTGCCAATTTTTTCCTGGGGTTTCCTGTTTTTTTTCTTGAATTGCGGATCGTATTTATTCTAACTCAAATTTTCAGTATGGTGTACTCAAATTCAGTAGGTATTTTTCTCGAACATCACTCATTATGCAGGAAGCCACGTTTAATGTGTCTATACGTACACTTTGTTGATGTGCAAGGATTTGTTTATGATCTTACTTGATTTATAGCCATGTGAAATCTCTCTAATATCTTCATTGTCTTGATATGTAGAAGTTGTTTTTATGTGAATTTCTTTTTTTTTTTGTCGATTCCTCCTCTTTTCTGAACAGTAAACATAGGAAGACATTTTTTTCTATTTTATTTATTTAATGTCCACGCATACTTGCCATCTTTTCCACCTGGGCTCTAAAGTACCTTGCTTCTCTCGGTGTATCTCGCCTATGTTAGTAGTCTCTTTCCTCTTTGGTGTGAAAGAGTACTCTTTCGTTTCTTAAGACTCTTGTCCTACCTTTCTGTAGGACGTGGTCGCGGTGGTGGTCGTGGCACTCCTCGAGGTCGTGGAGATCGCAATGGGGGTCGTGGAACTCCAAAGTTCAATCTGGCTTCATCTGGTACTTTTATACTTTGCGTGATCTGTGGTTAGACTATAAATTTTTTAATCTAGTTGGTCCTGGCCTTACTCCTTACATTGTGACTTTGCAGGTAAAAAGACTACCTTTGGAGATGATTGAAGAATTGTGTGCATCGATATTTATGTTCATCAAGAGCAAGAATTGTAGTCTATTCTTCCGGACGTATTTGTATAGTATTCTGAATGCCAACTAGAATACTTACCCATGTTAGCTTTAAATTTTGTTAGTCAAAGAGCAGCATTGATCCAATGCAAAAAATCCCATTTTTATTTGTTGAAGGTTTTTAGTTTCATCTTCCGTGTCAGTTTTGGTTTGGTCTCTTGAGCCTTTTATCAGCTATGGTTTCAATGCTGGCACGGGATTCATTACAGTTGAGAACACGTGATAACGAGGCAGCGTTTACATGTGTCCATATAAATATGAAAATCAAAGAGTATTTTTAACATTCTGTTCTTCTCCATAGTCAGATTTCATATTGTGATGCTTTCTCTAGCTATTTGCAATGGTGGCTTCCATATCTTTTAGTGAAAAGATTTGTGATACAGATTAAACTTTCGGTAATTATTAATCATGTCCTTTTGCTTCTCTCTGCTTTGGGGGTCATAATAGTTATTTTTATATTTGACATACTACGAACAGTGTTAGTTGCCCACCAATCTAGCGAAAGGGATGTAAATCGAATCTATAGATATGTTATACAAGGTTTCTTTGAGTTAAAATTGACAAGGGTATTCTGTGGTATTATTTCTCACCAACCTTGAATGCACCTTCAACTTTAAGCCGGGGTCTTTGTTTTTAATATATACGAAGACAAATAATATAAATGTATAATCACGACTATTTTATATAAAAGATGTTGCAGATGGTCAAGAACTCACGGATGGTATATTAATAATAATGTATGATCTTCTAAAGGTTCAGTTGTCTCTCGATTCCTTGCAACATCTTTGGTATTGAGAGTAATGGCCTCGCTAACCAACTTTGATCGGCACTCTTTATGCTACAGGTCTTTTATAAGCACTGTTGGTTAGTTTTTTTCCTGTAAATTAGCTGCATTCTAATAAACGTATTCCAGATTTAATATATTCTAGTAGTTTTTAGGAGTGGTCATGTTTCTCCATTAGACTTTTCTGTTTCATTATGCCCGTGAAAATTTTAAGATAACATTTAACCCCGGCTGCTGTTTTCCATTCTTTGCTGTCTCACACTTGGGCTGTTATTATTGAATGGTTTTCAAACCTCAAAGATCCATCCTATAAATGAAATTACGAATCTCTTCATAAGAATTATGCAAATGATTTTGGAGAATTCAAGGAGTTATGTATATACGAGTTTCTTTATAGGAATTATGCTTTCCATTCTTTTCTGTCTTACCCTTGGGCTGTTATTGTTGAATGGTTTTCAAACCTCAAAGATTGATCCTAAAATGAAATTACGAATCTCTTCATAGGAATTACGCAATTGAGTTTGGAGAATTCAAAGAATTCATTGAATTTACGAGTCTCTTTATAGGAATTATGCTTTCCATTCTTTGCTATCTTACTCTTGGGCTGTTATTGTTGATGGTTTTCAAACCTCAAAGATTGATCCTATAAATGAAATTACGAATCTCTTCATAGGAATTATGCAAATGAGTTTGGAGAATTCAAAGAGTTCATTGTATTTATGAGTCTCTTTATAAGAATCATGCTTTCCATACTTTGCTGTCTTACCCTTGGGTTGTTATTTTTTGAATGGTTTTCAAACCTAAAAGATAAATCCTATAAATGAAATTACGAAGCTCTTCATAGGAATTACTTGCTGTCTTACCCTTGGGCTGTTATTGTTTGAATGGTTTTCAAACCTCAAAGATTGATCCTATAAATGAAATTACGATGAAATTACGAATCTCATCATAGGAATTACTTACGCAAATGAGTTTTGGAGAATTTAAAGAGTTCATTGTATTTATAGTCTTTTTATAAGAATTATGCCTTCCATTCTGTGCTGTCTTACCCTTGGTCTGTGCTGTCTTACCATTGGTCTGTTATTGTTTGAATGGTTTTCAAACCTCAAAGATTTATCCTATAAATGAAATTATGAATCTCTTCATAGGAATTATGCAAATGATTTTGGAGAACTTTGCTGTCTTACCCTTGGTCTGTTATTGTTTGAATTGTTTTCAAACCTAGATTGATCCTATAAATGAAATTACGAATCTCTTCATAGGAATTATGGATTTTGGAGAATTCAAAGAGTTCATTGTATTTGTTAGTCTCTTTATAAGAATTATGCTTTCCATTCTTTGCTGTCTTGCCCTTGGGCTGTTATTGTTTGAATGGTTTTCAAACCTCAAAGATTGATCCTATAAATGAAATTACGAATCTCTTCATAGGAATTACTTAAGCAAATGAGTTTTGGAGAATTCAAAGAGTTCATTGTATTTGAATCTTTTTATAAGAATTATGTTTCCCTTTCTCTTTGCTGTTTTACCCTTGGGTTGTTATTGTTTGAATGGTTTTCAAACCTCAAAGATTGATCCTATAAATGAAATTACGAATCTCTTCACAGGAATTACTTACGCAAATGAGTTTCGGAGGATTCAAAGAGTTTTGGAGAATTCAAATAAATGAAATTACGAATCTCTTCACAGGAATTACTTACGCAAATGAGTTTTGGAGGATTCAAAGAGTTTTGGAGAATTCAAATGAGCTCAAAGAATTCAAAGAGTTCTCATTGATGGACATATTTGATGGGTATTGAAAACAATGAAAACAAAATATAATTGGAGTGAAGTTTGATGGACATATTTGATGGGTATTGAAAACAATGAAAATGAAATATAATTGGAGTGAAGTTCGATTGAATTCAAAGAGTTTTCATTGATGGGCATAATGAAATTGGAGTGAAGTTCGATTGAATTCAAAGAGTTCTCATTGATTGACACAATGAAAACTAAATATAATTGGAGTGAAGTTCGATTGAATTCAAAGAGTTCTCATTGATTGACATAATGAAAACGAAATATAATTGGAGTGAAGTTCAATTGAATTCAAAGAGTTCTCATTGATTGACATAATGAAAATGAAATATAATTGGAGTGAAGTTCGATTGAATTCAAGGGAGTGAAGTTCGATTGAATTCAAAGAGTTTTCATTGACGGGCATAATGAAAACGAAATATAATTGGAGTGAAGTTCGATTGAATTCAAAGAGTTCTCATTGATGGACATAATGAAAACGAAATATAATTGGAGTGAAGTTCGATTCAATTCAAGGAGTTCTCATTGATGGACATATTTGATTGGTATTGATAACAATGAAAACAAAATATGTTTGGAGTGAAGTTCAATTGAATTCAATGAATTCTTATTGATGGATATATTTGAAAATGAAATATAATTGGAGTGAAGTTCAATTAAATTCAAAGAGTTCTCATTGATGGACATATTTGATGAGTATTGATAACAATGAAAACGAAATATAATTGGATTGAAGTTCAATTTCTTATAAAATAAGAATTACAATTTATTGATGGGTAT
>ML799242.1:16834-27326 GCA_009831015.1 Picea engelmannii
TATATATATATATATTAGTTGAAGTTATCTATATATAAAGTTAATTATGGTAATGATTATAAATATATAAATTTTAATTTTAATTAATTATGATTATGATCATTAATATTTATTTAAATTTATTTTGGTATATATATATTTTTGTAAGTTAGAATTTATATTAGAATTTGCTAAGCAGTAAAAGTTACAATTGTCATGTTATCTCGAGACACTGTCGCAGTATTTTCCTGGTGGGAAATCAATATTGGTTCACAGTATCCATGTAAAACTTGAAAAACTATAAGAAACATAAAATGTAAGGTACTAGATTTAGTATGTCACATAGGGCGAAAATTCTTTCGGCTAGATTGTCCATACCAAAAACAAAAAACTGAAATGAGTTAAAACTGTAAACTCCTAGATCTGAGAAGCTGCACAGGGTAGAGAACTTGTGAGTTATACTATCTGGATGCATAAAAACACAGGAAACCTGAGTAAGAAGGGGCTATCGAGAGTTGGGATCGAGCCTCTGCTCGTTCCTTCGGTCTTGCGTGGTGTCCCTGCCTAGCGCACCTATGTCTGAAATAACTTGCCTAAGATCCTGTAGAAGAGTCATCAAGAGCTCCTCACGACAAATCTGTTATTCTTCCTTGTGCCACATCTCTTTGATGGCGCCATTAACGTCCTCAATTACTCGCTTGATGGCAGCCAAAGAGTCATTGAGAGCTTCCTTCCCAGCACAACGGGTGCAAACGAGAGAGGGCAGATGAGGTGGAGGTAAATCAGAGGACGAGGTGGGGGAGTCGAAAGAGGGGAGGGGGGAGGACGAAGAAGAGAGAGGAACTGACATAATTGGGGGAGTGGAAGGTGGAGAAGGGGGAGGTGGAGGCTGGCAGGGAGGCGACGGGATGAGCTTTGGAGTGAAGCCCAGGGAGTTTCCATGGTTGTCGAACCATTCAACTCTACAGGCGTAAGGAGATGGCAACGAAGGCAATTCAGGAGTGGTGGCTCGTTTGGGAGGGTGGTCCGGGGAGGTGGCACGAGAAGAAGCAAGAGGAGGCTTCGGGGTAGAGGCACGCGCAGGGTCTTGAGGTGAGCTTGGATGAGTCTACTTGCCTCGTCCTCTCAAACCTCTTCCTTTTGCAACATACCAAGTTGCACCCCGTTTCGATTTACCTTGAAGTCGAGGCATCAGGAAAAACACCGGAAACTAGAGATGGAGTGTGTGATAATTGTTGCTCGAAGGATGGGAAACGAGCCAGACCCAAAAGAAATGGTGGATCGGAGGATGAGTGCTAGGCACAAAGGGCCGAGAGTGCCAAAGAAGCTCGAGCCAGAGACAAAAAACTAGACCGTCTGCAGGAGGAGGCCAAGACTCGCGAGGTCGAGGGCTCGAATGAGCCATGGATTTCCAGAACGTTGGCCTAAAACTGCTGCATCGGGAAAGGTGATGGGATTGGGCCTGCATCCAACCCATTTCCATTATTGCTCGCACGAATTGGAGCGCCATAACATTAAACCGATCCAGATTCAATTGAAGGTAGAGGTGCGTCAGCCGAGGCGTTAAACTCATAGATTAATGGTGGAGGTGAGTGCGGGTTGATCTGGCTTGAGGTGGCGAGAGACGTGGCCATGTGTCCGCCCGTCTGGTCGTCCACCCGTTGTGTCCGATATCACCTCGTCCAGGGGAATTTATTTTGGTATATTAAAATTTAAAGAAAAATTATAAAAATTATTTCACTTATATTTTAAAAGATTGAAAACAAAAACTTTAAAAAATGTATATAGTTTTTATCTTTTAAATTATTTATGAAAGTTGGTATAGAATTTTTTAAAATATAGAAAAAAAATAAATATATATTTTAAATAAAAAAGTATTATATTACCTTGCACTAGCAAAAATTACACATGTCTGAGTGTACACTAGAGCTTGCCACATGTTCTGCCACAATAGTGGAAACCAAAACACATATGCAATATTGTTCAAAGACCAAAATAGGACATCTGTCTTAGAAAACATGGGGACTTGCCACCTATTCTGCCACAAGCGTGGAAACCAGAACATGCGGTAGACTGAGTGCCTCAACCAACTAATGAACCAAAATAGAGTTTGAATTTCACAAGAAACTTATCACTAAAACCAGAGAAAAAAACAGTAAGGGGACTAGACATGAGGCGAACCTGAGCATCCATCCTAGCGAACTTTGAAGGCAAATGGCTGGCAGCAAGTCGAGCATCGAATTTTCACAAGCTCGCTTGATAGGGAGTCGCAGAGGACGTCCAAGCACTTACTGAGGGTGTGCTGGTTATGCAACCACTCTGCCAAATCCTTGTGAATCTCGAAGATCAAGACCAAGTGGTCTTCCGTGAGCCTGCAAGAGTTGGGAGCCGGGTGAGCATGCTCTTCTGCGTCGTCTTCATTCCAGCATTCGTCCAAGTTTATTCCAGGGTCCTCATCCTTGGCAACAACAAAATTCTTACCAGGGTCCTCCTTCTAAAGAGGGACTTCCTCTTCAACCATCCAACCTGTCTCGGCTAGCTCCGGAAAAATCAAAGGGGTGATGGTACCTGTGGCCGACCATTGTTCTAAGGTGGTCTTCGACAAATTTGGCAAAATTTCCTCCCAGTTGGGAGGAATCTCCTCTTCCACCGGACAACCTCCATGGAGACACTATGTGTTTGATGGATGGAGCTCCGGTTGAGCCGCTTCATACCAATTCTGATCAAAGTAGGGTGAGCGGTCCGAGCTACCACTTGGGAGGGGAGCGGGAGAGGATGTTCTCGGGCGTTTGTGCCTACCGAACTGGCTATAATAGGCTGGCCCACGCCGAGACTTACCTCTCTCACGAGGCATGGTTAGGCAAAGTGTAGGGGGGATGAAATCGACAGTGGGGTGGCCAGAGGTGCGAGAGAGAGATACAAAGGACAAAATGCTAAGGCATTGCAGGTGCAAAGCATAACAAGTAGAATGAGACGGTGAACTGAAGCCAAATGCCAGAAATAATACCCCCCGCAGAACAAAATTAGCATGAGGATGGAGGAGTTGATGGCTCTGGTTGCCATGAGAGCTTGATTAATGGGCATTTTCTATATCGTACCAGTGCCAAGGAGCCAAACCCGAGTCTCCATTAAGACCCAATGCATTGAGCCTTGGCGGAAATGAATGCTAGGCATATCAACTCGACATGGGAGGAGGGTGGCGGCGAGGGGATTTAACTACCCTCGTATCCTCCAGAGCTATTGACATGTGCGCGCCATGTGTCACCCCATCCGCGGGTATAGAAAAAAAACACTTAGTTTATTATTATTTTTTTTATATTAAAAAAAATTGAAAAAAAACTTTTATAAATTTATATAGATTTTATGATTAAAAATGTTATGAAAGTTTGGTATTGTGATAAATATTTTGAAATTGAGATTTAATGTGAATGTATACATGTCATTTTAAATGAAATTATAACTTATACATTAAATTATAGATAACATTAATATTAAATTTTTATTTTTATTATGTTAAAAAGAATGAAAAAAAACATTAATAAATCTATATAGCTTTTATCATTTAAATTCTTATGTAAGTTGGTATCAAACTTTGGAAAAAAGGAAAAAAAATTACTTGGTTTATTTTAGAATTTTATTTCTATGTTTAAAAAGATTGGAAAACGAACTTTCATAAATTTATATAGATTTTATGATTTAAAATGTTATGAAAATTGGTATTATAATAAATATTTTGAAATTGACATTTAATGTTTTAAGAGAAGTTATAAATTGTAAAGTTAAAATAAAATTATAGATGATGTTGGCATTAGAATTTTATTATTATGTTTAAAAACACTAAAAAAAACTTGAGTAAATCTATATAATTTTTATCATTTAAATTATTATAAAGTTGGTATTGAACTTTAGAAAAAGGAAAAAAATTACTTAGTTTATTTTAGAATTTTATTTTTATATTAATTTTTTTTTTTCATAAATCTATTTTTTTCTAGGTTACAAAGCTTGGGAAAACCCCCAAGTACTTCTCTAGAATCTTCCACAACCGCTCAACAACAAGGCTCAAATCCATGCCAATAATATTCTCATTAAGAGCTCAACATATCACTTGCAAAATTCAAACCTAGGTGGTGATGATAACAATCATTCCTTCCAACCACCGGAGCTAGACCAAAATGATAACTTTTATGATTTAAATGTTATGAAAGTTGGTATTATAATAAATATTTTGAAATTGAGATTTAACGTGAACATACACAAGTGATTTTTAGAGAAGTTATAAGTTGTAACATTAAATTAAAATGATAGATGACATTAATATTGGAACTCAAAGAGGTTGCTATCATATTAATTTAAGAACCTGGATTCAAAAATCAAATTTTGAATTGGTAAAGAAATAAAAATATTTTCACATTTTAATTCATGTTCTTATTGATTATTAATTGCACTTGCTTGGTATTGATTACATGCATTAATTGCATTGAAGGGTTGGGAAACCTTTACTTTCATCCCATATTATGCATGAAGATTCACAAAGCATGATATTAAAATAGTTGGCAATGTTAATAATGGAATGGGGGAGGATATTGTCATATCAACTTAGGAACTTGTACCTCAAAACCAATTTTTGAATCTTCAAAAAATAGAAATATTTTAGTGCCTTAACTCAAGCTCTTGTTCATCACAAATTGATAATAATAATCTAATTTTAAGGTTATAACCTAGTTGGACACCAAATTGATGTATGAGAATCCCTTGTTTGTGGGACACGAGACCCTCTTCGTGTAACAATTTCACTACTTAGTCCATGGAGGTTTAATTACACTAACTTAGTATTGAGTAAAAAATACACAACATACTATGCATGAGGGATCATAATGTATTATAGTGAAACTGTCGACGGTGTTAGATGCCATCACATCAACTCAGTCACTTGCACCCCAAAGCCAACTTTTGGATTAACAGAGAAATACAAATATTTTGATGTCTTAACTCACACTCTTGTTAATCACTAATTGCACTGACTCGGTATCAACTCCATGCATTAGTTGCATTTGAGGGTTGAAATACTTTTCTTGCACAACATACCATGTAGGAGGGTTCACAAAGCATGATAATGAAATTGCCGATGATGTTAGTATTGGAGTGAGGGAGGATGTTATCACATCAATCCATAGACTTATACGCTAAAACCAACCTTTAATTGGCAAAAAAAATATAGATATTTTGGCACCTTAACTCATACCCTTGTTGATCATTAATTACATTGACTTGGTATCAACTCCATGCATTAGTTGCACACAAGGGTTGAAGCTCTTTTCATGCACAACATACCAAGTAGGGGGGCTCACAAGGCATGATATTGAAATGGTTAGTGATGTTAGTACTTGAGTGAGGGATGATACTATCACATTACCCCGACAACTTACACCCTAAAACCAACTTTTAGATTGACAAAAAAAATATATTTTCATAGCTTAACTCATGCTTCTTGATCACTAATTGCATTGACTTGTTATCAACTCTTTGCATTACTCACATTCAAGTTTCGAAACACTACACTTTTCCCAACACAAAAATAATATGCACGAGGGACCACAATGTATGATATTGACACTATTAACAATGTTAACACTAGAGTGAGGACGGATGTTATCATATCAACCTAAGGATCTACTCTCTGAAAGCAACTTATGGCTTGACAGAGAAATATAAATATTTTCACACCTTAACTCGTGATCTTTTTTATCACTAATTCATTGACTTGGTATTGCCTTTTTACATTAATCATACAAAGAGATCATTTTTTTTCTATGCACAACAAATTATGCAAAAAGCTCACAAGGTACAATATTGAAATTACTCACAACGTTATTACTATAGGCCAAAACTCACAAGGTACAATATTGAATATCAATCCAAAGACTTGCACCTCAAAATCAACTTTTGAATTGGTAAAGAAATAAATATATTTTAATACTTTAATTTACACTTTTTTTAATCATTAATTAGATTGATTTGGTATCAACTTTGTGCCTCGACAATATTGAGGAGATAGAAACATTTTTACTTACACAATATTTATGCAAAACTCATTAATTAATTACATTGATTTGGTATCAACTTTGTGCATAACAATTTGGAGTTAAACATTTTTACTTAATGAAAAAAGATATTGAATTTTCTAATAATGTTAGCATTGGAGTGAGGGAAAATATTATTACATCATTTTAGAGATTTATATTTCAAAACAAATTTTTATATTAACAAAAGATGTTATTTAATTGTTCTATGTTTTGGTTCTTTTTGTTTATAAAAATTTGCAAGAAATCACAAATTTTATGTTATTTTAATTGCATTTTTGAATGCAGAAATAGATTCACTACTGAGAAACATCTTTAAACCTTTGGATTATACAGATTTAACCACTCAAATCTACAAATCCAACAATTTTTTACTAGATTTTAAGCAAATATCCCGTAAAATTTTGAGCAAATATCCCATAAAATTTAAACTGCTACTTAACAAAAAAGCAACTATATTTTTACATATTTCCTACTATGCATGTCTTCACTCTAACTACAACTACAAGATATATAAATTTTAAAAATTCAATTTGAGATCACATAACCTGTAATGCAAACCTTTTAATTCCTAAGGGAGAGATCCATGGACCTGGGACTTTTATGATACAATAGCATGTGAAGAAAATAAGTACTAATGTGGAACGAAATCCCAAATAGGCACAAGCCGATATGGGAATCATCATCCCTTTTTTAAAATGGAATCCCACGGTGTCTACCCGCATCATAAAAAGTAATGGTGGCCTCGGGCTTCACGAAATTGAATCCAAAGAGGAGGTAAGCTGGTTGATTTCATTCTCCTCTGAATAAAAAATGGATGGAGGGTGGCCAAAATTAAATGTTGCAAAAAACAAAGAGGAGAGAATAGCAATGCGGTGATGATCACACATTTGTCATATTAAAGAAGTACTTGATCTGCGACCCCTGTTTTTCTTGGTATGCGCGTTGACTGGAGTGGAGTCTTAACAAACCCTCCGACTCCTACTACTCCGTCTCCTGCACGAAATTCCTACTTATTCGTTATATAGAAAAATTCTGTTACAAAGGTTGTGGGGGTGGGGATCGTGCATGCAATAGAATCACAACACTTTGCTTCATCGCTTGTTAACAAAAATCCCATCACGAGGCTGAGTTTGTTTCTCACAGAGATGAATAAGGCAGGCGGCAGCAGCAGAAGCAGAGCCAGATTGAATTTTTTCACATTTGAATGAGATCCATGTTCACAGAATCCGACCAGGAGCTTCACAGCGATGGATTACGAGAGGATCAATAAAGTTCAGGTAAGCCTTGCTGAAAATTTGAATTCATTCAATTTAATTCACTTGCTCGGATTCGATGTTCAGCAGGTCTAGAAAAACTTGTTCGCTGAGAAGCAATCATTGGACTTGAATGGAATTTTATATTGGCTGGATTTGCAATCGGTGGTCGCGAGTTCAATCCACGTGCAGATGCAATCTAGGCTCTGCGCACGAACTTTATACTTTACCTATTTTTTAAAAAATCTTTGCCAATCGCTGCCTTTCAGGCCTTGGTCGCGGATTCGATCCCTGTGGGTCATCACGTGCACACAAATCTAGACCCCAAACTGTTATGTGCCTGAGAGGTGCAGTGAAGCAGAGTGTAGCTAGCTTTTGTGTTCCATTTTTGAAACCAAATCTGCAGGAAAATACAAGAAATGGGAATCAAAAGAAGTGTGTGTTGCAGGTGGGTTCGTCGCGGATCTGTACAAGGTTGCGAAAATATACTCTTTAAAATGCCTTCCTTTGACTATTAATATAAACATGAGATGTACAAAGGCATTTTACAGCCCCTCAAGAAGTGGGCTGCCAATGCAGCTGCCACAAGCACTCAGAATTGGATTGGTAGCCTGATATTGTACAAAAACACCTACTATACTAATATCAACCCCGAGGACATACAGAAGATATATAAAGAGTTCAAAAAGTCTCCAACCAGCAGAAGCACATACCAGCCCATGGCCCCGAAATAACCATTACCATCAGCAGCAGCCGGATGTAGCCAAGCATTGGGCAGTGGATCATCATGGGCCTTGGGGGCCCCAAAAAAACGTACTTTTACGTGCTTGTGAGATGCATTCTGCCATTTTTTTGTTGCGATTCTTATACATGCTTTTGCCTCAAGTACAGGATAAGGGGGAACAAACTAACTTTGCAGCAGATAATTGCAACAAATGGCTTCATTGAATAAGGGACCTAATGATAGCAAATCCCATTGACTGGCCTTGTTAAAAACATTGTAACTGTAAAATCATCTGATGGAATAATATGGTCTGAATGCGTGATAGAGAACAGACATGGTAGAAAAAATTCAAAATGACGAACACCAAGAAGAGACAAAGTGGAAAAAAAATGAACTCTGTTACCTTTTCTGTCAATTATGTTTCTGGACTTGCCTTGAAACGTTCAGTTGGCCTCTACCTTTTATCCCTTGCCAGTGATTTATAACATTTTAGTATTTACACATTAATAAGTAAAGGGGCTTGAGTTTTACTGTTTTTAGCTGGGCATAGCCTGTAATTAAAAAGATTTACTATTGCCTGTTTTTCCCTTTGTTTAAATTTTGAAACTTTATGCACAGATTCAGTAAGCTTGTTGCTAAACTTGGCCTTTAGGTTGAATATCATCCTTATCCACAATGCTTGATTAACTAATGGCAGGCATTTAAGTTCCCAAGTGGGTGTATTGTTTGGTGATTGTTCAGGTCTTTATGTTATAAATTGCCTTTATCATTTATTCTTTTATTGAGTGATTTGAAGATTTCATGCCTGCAACAAGTGGAAATACCTGTTTTATGCTAAATCTATGGCTCTAGTTACTGACATTTTACCTTCTAGGATTTATTCTAGGATTTAATCATGTGTGATAAATTTCAACGAGGGCAAGTGAGTAGTTCTGCACTGAGCTTACTCTGTGATGCGAAAATTTGCCAGTGTTTACCCTTCACTCGTGTTAACAAAATCAAACAAGGATTAGTAAGAAACTTAGTGGCATGCTTGTTCTTTGAAATTAGACATTTTCACTGCCCTTTAATTTTATTATATGAATTGCAGAATTTATTCCAATTTTAATTTAACAAGGAATAATTAAGCGCTCATCTTGGATGCAAACATCAAGAGTTGCCTCAATGGTTTAATTCAAAGAAAATGAATTTGAAGATTATGCAATGTACAATTGATGGCTTTGGTTTGTATCTTTCATGCAGTCTGGAGTCATATCCCCTCGCCTATCCCCTCGAAAATTAAGGCTTAAGCTTATTGGGGTACAAAGAGGATGGAAAGCTTCAGAACACGTTTCGGCTACAACTTCTTCCACTGAAGGATCAGATAAGGTGGGGCTTGCCGAGTGTGCAAAGCACAGTTTACTGTCATCAGAATCTGAAAATGTTGATGATGAAGGTAATTAGATATCTTTATTTTTGCAGTTCTGATCACAAGAGTGCATGTTCATTGGTTGTATTGGCTCAACTGAAACTGGTGGAGTGTGTTGTACAATGATTTGTACAACATGTTTTCTCAAATGAAATATTAATGTACTTTTCTCCCTATCATTTTGAATAGGTGTTAGTGGTGTGGAAGGTTTTCAAAATAGCAAGGAGGACGTTAATGCTCATGATGTTGGATGTGCACTTCAAACCACAAAATTGTCTACTACACCCTCTGTTTCTGAAGAGATTCCAAATTCAGGAACAGCAGCTCAAATTTCAGCAGCTTTAAAGGATTTCCAATTTAAAGAAAACCAACAAGTTCAACTAAAAGTTCAGAATTTCACAAAACCTACTAGCACACAGATGGAATATGCAAGTAGCTTGAACTTTGTACACGCAATGAGGTCCTTTGAAGATGATAGTTTTGATTATGACAGTGGACATGAAAATGGCAGTGTATCTAGTTTTGAATTTCACAAGGTGGATCGAGCTCCTCCCAGGCGGGTTTTAGGACCACATTCCAAGCCAGCCCCTTCAAAATGGGATGATGCAGAGAAGTGGCTGGTGAACCTCTCTTCAGGAGACAGTCATGCCAGAAATAAATTGAAACCTGGTTTGGGTTATTCACAGGGCATGGCTGTAAACCATGCAAGGAAAGCTGGCTTTTCTGGTCAAGGAGGACGTCAGATAGGTAATGCCAGTGTTCTCATGACAAAGACTGCATCAAATGCTTCAGGAGTCACTGAAATGGCATCTGCGGGGCAGAGTTTGAACCAGGAGGAGGTGGAGACTAAGAAGATCTATCCTGATAAGTGTGTCTCTAATCTGGATGATGGAGGCCCATCTAAGTTTGCTTTTATGCCATCAGTGGCACATTCCACTGCAAGAACTAATTGTTCTTTAGATCGTTATTCCCTAGAGGATATTTCACATAGTGATCCCAGTGGACCAAGGGAAGTCAATGATGGTGAAGCCCTGTTGAAGCCATC
>ML799242.1:50945-80718 GCA_009831015.1 Picea engelmannii
CTTATCGGGCATTAATTGCCTTATGGAATGAAAACTATTCTTAATTGCACCCAATTCTCTGTTAGGCTCGGACTCTGTACTTGGGGCAGACATTTTACCAGCATCTGTTTTGGATGTTTTACAATGTATCTTGATACCCCCCCAACACATATTTCTACAAAAACAAAACAGAAAATGTATATTAAATATTTAAAATAGGTACATGACCTCCGCTATATCTGGAATTGATGCCGACTTTTCGAACAGAAAAAGACCAGTAAACTTTAGTGCTCTCAGACAACCTGCTGATATTAATTGGAATCTTCGTTTCTTCCTTAGTATCAGCTGGGAATTTGACATACTGGATTTACATTCACAACCAGAATTAGGGGCTGAACTACCCCCAACACTATGCAGTAACTTGTAAGTTTATAATATGCTATAGCCCTTCAGGACAGACATTGCGATGATACAATTTCAAAAAGTACGTGCTGAGCTTTCTTGAATTATTCCTCATCCTTCATTATCTCTGCATTCAGGTCAATTACTAGTTCATTGCTAGCTGGCTCACTGTTCTTTGTCTCTAAAGTTCCGATGATAGGAGTGGGGGTGGTAGAAGAGTCTGCATCGGCAAAGATTCTATCTTCCAGTCCCTCAATTTTGGTTTGAATTCCTTCAAGCTCTGATTCCATCTGTAAGATTCATTGCCCATTTCACCTTTCTACTATTGTGTACCTAACACAACTAATGACAAGAAGAATTATGGATGCAATGCATATACTTATGGTATTTATTAGTCACTTATGGAAGTAATCAACAACAAGAAAGAATAAGATTTGGAGGCACCCACATACGTGAGGTTGGAATTCACCTACAATTCCTATAATAGGGAAGTGGAAATCTCTATATAATCTCAGTTGAAAGAGAAAAGGTGCATTTCATTGATTGATAATATATTAGTGATGAAGGGTGAATACCGCTTTTAATCCAACTCTCGACTACCTTAGTGATGAGTCACTAATATGAGTAACTAATAATTCTCAACTAATTTAGTGATGAATTGTCAATGACTCAAATAGTAGATTAATGGGCTTACAAAAATAATAGCTTGTATAAATATTGTACAACCCAAGGGGTTAGCTCAATTGGTTGTTGCCAATGTTGTTGGGCATTTGGCTAGTTTTGTGTCAGCAGGTGCTCGGTTCAAATCTCCTTGGGGTGAGGCGTGTTACCCCCTTAAAATGCATGCCTTATTTTGCATTTTTATTGGCACCTTTCTCTCACCAACTTAGTGGGAATCTATGGGAGCTCAATGATAATTATAGGTTGAGAGGAGAGACTTGGAGGCCATGCACCTTGTCCTATATTACCATGGTGTCACATCATTGATGGAGCACCCTACTCATGGATTGAACGAGCTCCGAGACCACATGGATGGACAATGTGAGTTAAAAGGGAGACTTAGAAGATGAATGCCCAACCTTGTGGCCCAAAACATGACATGTGTCAAGGAAAGACGTTGAAGGAGAAATGCCCTACTTGAAAGGATGCCATGTGGCACTAAAATTGCACTTGGCATTGTCAAAGGTCCACTTAATGTTGAGCACCCTCTTCAAGGAGGTGGCCAGGGCATGTTGAAAGCAAGAAGGGGTGAGAAATATATGGAGGAGCTTCCTTGTATTTGGAGGTGTACTTCACCTTTGAAGAGGTCTTTCAGGTAAAGACATTATTTGAGGCATGTTTCACATATTTGGAGGCATATTTCACCTTTTAGGTTCCTCTGGGTTGAGGACACATTATTGATGCATTTCTACATATTTGGAGGCATGTTTTCACCTTTGAGGACTTTGGTATAAGGATACATTGTTTGAGATTTTTTTTTACATATTTGGAGGTAGGCTGTTTGCATGAGGAGATGCCATGATCAAACCCTCAAATGAAGAGTAAATGCATGCTTTAAGAAAAATGTTTTGCTTGTGGAGATGGAAAATGACAATATGGACCCACTCAAAGCATTCTATCCAATCAAAAGGGAGTGCTCCACCTTAAGAGGATTTTAGGGCCTTCTAAAAAGAAATGATATTTTATTGGAGAAGTTGTTGAAGGAAAGCTATAAAAGGTGATCTATTCTCATTTGTTAAAGGAATGGTTGAAAGAGAGGGATTTTCCTCCATAGTAATTTGTTGAATATATTTGGGGAGAATTGGAACAAGGGAATTGATTCAAGTTGAGGTTTCTTCTCGTTATTCATTTCATAGATTATTAGGGTTTTGCTAGAATTGCCATTAGCTTGCTGCTGAAATAATCTTTGTAGAAGGGTAGATTTGTCCCAAAAGAAGAGATTAGGGTTGAGATTGTAAACCCTCCGCAATCCTTGATGTAATCTTGAATTATTTAAGGATTTCGTTGTTGTCATTTCTATTGTTTGGAGAGGTTGTCATTGCCTTTTTGTTTATTGGTTACACATGATTGTTGTCTGTAATTTCATGGTTACACATGATTGTTGGTTGTAATTTTATGGTTGTCACGGTGCATCTTGTTTCAAGGCTCTCATTTTTTTCTTGCATATTCTAAAAATCTGTTTTGGACTAATTATGGCATTTCTATGATGGTTTAATTACGTCTTCTACTTCATTTCAAACCCTCCTGTTCTAAATCTACCTTAAATCCATAGCCCAATTGGATAGGCACTGATATTGGCAAATTCAACCATGCATCTTATTCTAAAAATACCAAAAACGCTTCTTTCTAGGGTTTCTCCCTTGTGTTATAAAAGAATTGGCCTAAAGACAAACAAAGTATTGTTGAGGTGACATTGGACAATCTTCTTGAGTGCACCTAGGGTTGCACTTTGTTAAAGGACTTTGTAACATTCGAAGTGCAAGTTTGGAGGTAACAAGGCCCACTGGTCTACATTAATGGGTTTACTAAAGAGGCCATCCATTAATGTGGGGAAGCTGTTAGTAACAATTCTTGTCCTAGGCACAAGAGTATTCAGGTCTGCAAGTTGCACGAGAAGCGCCCAAGCGCAACACGGAAAAATCTCGTTTCAGGCTTCCAAGCAAGTAAGCGGGCGAAATTATATTGTCGACGGTCCGGATTCATCCATAGGAGTAGACCGATGGTCGGCGGGAAATCGCGGTTAGCGGAGTTGCGTCGAGATTAGCGTGATGGATAGCGCCCATATTGCATACAGGAGAGGATAGCAGCCGTCCATCCAAAGGATGCATGGCACAAGATCTAGTCACGTCGGCATTTCGACATTCGGGAATTCGAAGGGTGAGGGTTCCATGTCATGCTACTTCTCGAAACCTCGAACCCCGAAGCGTCGAAAGCGCACAAAGTCGGGCCCGCAGTATTGCCAAGTGAGTTTAGGACCGTCAGATCTAAGAGGGACGCGTGGTGCCCAATTAAGCCATCTCGGTGTTTCGCTCATTGCGACTGTGATAAGCAAGGATCAACTCCTTCCTATTCATGAACGCCGAAAGCGCCTTTGAGAATAAACGCAGGGTCACAGCCCGTGGTCACTTGGGAAATAAAAGAGCTGTGCAAGAGGGGCCAAAGGCATCGGGTTTAGTCACAGAAGGGATCATCACGATCTCCAGGTGCCATCTGATTCAATCTCAATCCTGGTTCTCGATTGGAGTAAATGAAGGTGAGAGGGGGTGGTTGAAACCTCTCCTCACTCATTAAATGTAAAGTATGGAGGATCTGGCAAGTTGTCTGCCCGAGAAGGTCCTGTGCACCGATTTTCTTTCCGAAGATGCCATGCCGAGTCCTCGACTAGCCAGAGAGGTCTGCACACGCTAACTCGGCACTTAATGGCTTAGCTACTCCCCTTGTAGGAGCCATGCGTAGTTAAGGTGGACTCCGACGAAGAATATCCGTCCGAGTTTGACTGAAGGGACACCACGCCTTGGATGACTGAGCACGCCTCTGTTAGGCGAATTTTTCTTAGTATATAGACTTAGTCTTTGTATTTTGTAATCCATCGATGGTTGAGCGAGGCTCCTGGTTGTAAAACTTTAATGAAGCACTGTTATTCCGGTTATGCATGGACTCTTGAGACTTCTTGCCTTATGAATGTCAGTTTCTTTCACGTCTTTGTTCACACTGTGTTAGAGCGGCTCGGAATTGGAGGATCCAGTCGAGTTGTAACTGTTATAGGATGATGTAGGTTGGATCACTGTAACAGTTGCATTGTTTCTAATCGGTCCCTGTGATTTTCTTAGCGCTGGACGACTTGGAATTGGAGGATCCAGTCAAGTCCCCCCTTTCAGTTTCTCGAAACCTTGAACCAAGAGGATCTTGCATTCAGAGTTTTTCTTCTACAAACTACTGAAAGGCCTGTTGCCTGAGGTAGTTTGCTCACTCCTCTCACCAAGTCTTCAACCTGCTCATCTTTAAATCAACTCACTGACTGAAGTTAGATCAAGACCTCCTTTGTTCCTTACATACCGGACTCAGTTCCCGAGTTAGAGCGATACCTTCCTGAGTCTCTACCCATTTGATCACCCATTAAAACTATCGTGACATAAAACTGATGGGCGTTGGGCTCTGCTCCTGTAAGCAATCCAGGAGTGACTTCTGACGCTAACAGAAGCATCCCTTGGGTTTCCCAACGTGGTTTTCCTTGGAAAAAAAAGAATAGCTTATATAATAAAGTGGGCTTGATTCTACAAAAATGACCTTTATTAACCTGCAACTGCTTTCTAAGTTGACCATATGTTCATGAAAATGAGTACCTTAAACAAACCAAAAGCTTGGATGTTGTGCAATCATCATATGATGTTGAAACAAGACCGACAAGGAGGCAAAACCCTCCAAACATCTTACAACCCATTTGGTTGCAAGAATACTGCCCTGAGTGGCAACATCAATCAAGCCAAGCCCTCCCTCATCCTTGGGAACACACATACCTTGGAACCAAAGGAAGGCCCCTCTCATCACCATACTTAGACCACAAATATGACCATAGAATCTACTCAAGTCTTGATAGGGATTTGGAAAGAGACATAATGTACAGGTGAATCCTGAAGAATGTGCCCAACAACAATCAACTTCCTAGCAAAGGGGAGGTCCTTATGACGCCAAATGTGGAGTTTGCTTTGAAGCCTCTAAAGACATTGGCGACAACCCCACCTTGAAAGGGATACCCAAATACCTCACAATCACACTGGGTTGAATATATATCCATGCTAGAAAAATCTAATTTGGTGGTAAATCCATCTCACCCAACCAAAAATTTGTCTTGCGGTCATTGACCACAACACTTGAAGCAGAGAAAAAGTTGTTCAGGCATGCACGGGCCCCATCAATCGAGCCTCGCTCAACGCTCACAGAGAGGAGAGAGTCATCTACAAAACGGTTATTCACCATATCTATACCATCCAAGAGAAGGATGCCCTGTACCTGCCCCTGGATATGGGAAGACTTTAACAAATAACCTAGAGCGTTCGTCACCACGGCTACAACACTTCTTCCAAAACCTAAACAGATTAGCATCTTTAAAGGACCAATCGACCTTATCATAAGCTTTGTCAAAGTCAATTTTTAGAAAAAAGGATTGCTGGCTAGTCTCTCGGGCCCATGCCAAAGCCTTCCAAGCTGAAATCAGTGTTTGGTCCCTTCGACTTTCTTGTAAGCTAGGAGTGTTTTCCTGGCTAGTGATGTATTAGGGGATCCCATCCAAGAATCATTTGGTCAAGAGTGGGCTCTTTGACGATCTTTGCCCTTTTTGTCACTACTTGGAGATTGTGAAGCATATTTTTTGGGAGTGTTAGTTTGGTAATAGTTGTTAGAGCCTAGAGGTACTTGCAAGATTAGTATTTAGTTTTTCCTTAGGGCATGGTTCATTGGTTCATTGACTTGTTTGGAGATTGCCGGTCTCTATTCCATTCTGCCTTCACTAGGATTTGGCAGTGCTTGAGGATTCTTGCATTACTCATTCTTTGGAAGATTAGGTGTAAGTCTGTTTTTGGGAATGAGTTTAGCTCACTGTTTGCTTTTTGTACCATGTGGCCTGATGAGGCATGCCATGAACTCCTGGCTAAGGGTGCCCTATTAATCAAAGCTACCCAATGGCTAGAGCCCAGAGCTTATTCTGATTTTATTTTAGTACTAGTTGCATAGAAGAGGTTATGATCTTCATTGTATATACCCTTCCACTATTTGCTTATTGTTTGTAAGTATAATATGTATTTTAAAAAAATGGAAAAAATGAATTTGTTTTGTCATTTTTAATGCTTGCCATGGTTTGCCGATTTTTTGCTGATGTTGATATTTTCATCAATGGTCAGAATTGATCCAACCAACTGGTTTAGGGACTGTAACCAGCGAGTCTCATGAGGATGATTGGGCTGTGCCCAGTGAATCATTCAAAACAGGGAAAAAACATCACTCCCAACCCCCCAAAAAGGAACCCATCCCCTTCATCGTCCGGTCAATCACCTGTGACCTAGTCACGTTGTCTACTTTTGGCTCATCAATGTGCATCGTGTTGGCACATTTGATCATGGTACTCTGAGCTCTAACATCATCAAGATAGGCAAAATCTGGTCATATGATAGGTCACATCCGGTGAAAAAATATGAGGTGCACTGAAGTGAATCTGAGGTGTAACAAGGTCCATAATGTAATAAAAGCCAACCATTAATTACCACAATGTATAAAAAATATAAAAACAACAAACTAGCATAGATCCATCTTAACCCTGGATCTTTTAAGCAGCAAGAGGTTTACACCTGGTTTTTTAATCCCCCAGTGCTTAATAAATCCAGAGTTAAGATAGATCTATACTAGATTTAATTTTTCAATTTCTGTTTACAATTATAATCATATCTCACATTGTTGTGTATCCTGTTTTTTTCTTGAGGAGCTTCACTATGATAATTTATAACTTACATTACTACGATTTTAATTGAACTACTGAAAAGATCAATTACTTTTGTGGCACTTTCCATCTAAAAAATAATGCTTGTTCATGTATGATAGGTTAAAGTGGAAAGGATAAGAGGCCATGCACATGAAAAGCTAATGAACAAGTTGGCAGCTGCTCGACATCGAGCAGAAGAGAGACTTGCAGCCGCAGAGGCTAAACGAAGCCAGCAAGCTGCCAAGACAGCACAGCGGGCAGAATATATTCGTCAAACTGGGCATATGCCTTCACCTTTCTCCCATTGGTGTTGCTTATAAAAAGCTCATCGTTGTTGTAATTGGGTTTGATTGTTTGAACTCAACCTTCTCTCATTATTTATGGCTTTATGAAGTGAATATCACATTAAAATCTCTTGCTGGCAAATGTTTCTTTTCTCATTACCTTTTCATTCTTTCCTATTATATTTCTCTTTTATTGAACTTTATTATTTAAGGCAAGCCCTTTGTATACATGTTTCTTGGAGCGGGCACCTTAAAGTGAAGTTGGAGCTCTGCATGGGGCCACAAACAAATGTAAATTGTGTTGTTTTGATTCTACCCTGCATAAATGTAACTGTAGATTCTTTAATTATTGGCATAATCTTGCTACATATTGCTTTCCAGTTCATAGAAAATTTTAGAAACAATCAAAATGGTAGCTTATATTTCTAGACCGCTTTTATTTTCTAACAAACTCTCTCTTTATTTGGAGGTGTATTGATTGAACTATTTAATTTAACATTAAAGTAATGTCAAAAAATGGCCAAAGGAAAATAACATTACTGGCATATTTGCTATCATTAGCGATGAATAAAATATAGTAAATGTGGTTGTGTGGTTGAATTATAATACATTTGAGCTTTGGGAACTTTTGTTGCTTTTTTTTTGTGTTTCATTGAGGACTGGTCTACCTTACTGGGATCTTTTATCAACCTGGTCCATCTTAAAGACCAGATAACATTTTTAATGAACATGCAATTCTTTTTTTGAAAAATAAGTCTTATATTACATAGGGAAAATTTACATAGATGCTGAAATAGAGAAAACCAAAAAGAAAAACAGAATGGTATATACAATGTGGAATCATATCCTCTCCCTGAGAGCAACTAAGGCGGGAATAAACTCACAGTAAGCTACAGCACTGAACTCTTTGGCATCCTTAATAAGGAGGTAACCTTTGGCTGACAGTTGCATATATACCTCTTCTCACCAAGACTGACAAAAAGAATTGACAGAACCAACCTCATCAGAAAAAAACATACTTGTAACACAGCTTCCAGATTGTAAGCACTGCTGAAATCTGAATACAGTCCCAAACCGCCAAGAGGTGGGACAAATCCAAGGACCCCGAGTACCTAAGAAGATCTGCATGCTAATGAAGCTGTCCGTGAAGCAGAACAGAGTGACAATTCTGCACCACTCTCCAACATGATCTAGCAAAGCTACAGTCCCGTAAAAGACGCTTCAAGGTTTCTGATCAGTGACAAAAGGGGCATAACCCATTTGACAACCTGCTTTTGGCAAGGTGAGCTTTGGAAGGCAGCCCTTGATAAACAACCAGCCAAGCAAAGACCCAAAGCTTGTAGCTAGCTCAAACGGAGAGACCAAACACTATGAAGTTGATGGATCCAATGAACCTCATGATCAGAAGACACCCATCTAGCATTGAGGATTGGAGATAAAGTGTGTCTTTGATGAAGAAGAGAGTAGAGCTTCTTGGAGTCATATAGTTGAAGAGGTTTCCCAAATCTCCATCCCCAATTTCTCTAAAAGGGCCCCTGCATGTCAATATTTAACTTATATAGCTTTTCAACCGGGAGAAGACTAGTGGTTTATCTAAGGAAAGGAGGGCCTTATGGCAGGCAAGCACTCTCCAATCCTTTCAATCCTAGGTGGTGAAGTCCCAAATATCCCTCCAAAAGAAGACACCTTCTTGCTTAGCCTATGAGCTTGAAATCCAACACCCTCTAGGATACACTACCCTTGCTCAATCAGACTCCCAATAGTCCTCCACCCCAAGTCCTATCCCGCTCGACTTCTAGAGAAGTTCTATTTAACCAAAGGTGTCACAAACCTCCAAGCCTCCCTAATACTCCGACAAATGACATAACTAGACACCTTAAAAAGTTGAGGTGACAAAATGATATCACACAGTCCAAAGGGGCCTCAGATCAGAAGAAGATGTTGATCTAATTGAAACCGATGTCGCAATAGAATTTGCCATGGGGTAGACCCCTCCAGGCACCTAACGATCCATTTTTCCGCCAATATACAATCCCGAGTCATAACATCAATCCCACCCTTTTCTTTAGGCATAGTGCATAGATCCCATGGGACCATAGGAAGGCCCTGCCCACCACCATACTTAGACCAAAGAAAGGTTCTAAGGATCTGCTCCAGTCTCTTGAGTTGAGCCTAACTAGGGAGCCAACGAGAGACATAATAAATATGAGAAGCTTGAAGAATGGGCGAAATCAATGGAAGTTTCCCAAGTAGAGGTAGATCCTTATACTGCCACACTAAAATCTAGGATTGCAATCTAATCAAGCACTAGTTCCACATGTCAATAACTTAAAGGTCAACCCCAAATGAGATCTCGAGATAGTGAACAATGTGACCAAGTTTGATTTGGTGCCACACATTAGGAATCCAACTGGAAGGATTATCACATCCAATTAGCCAATAATCTGTTTTCTTCTAATTGACCACAGTGCTCGAGGCGTTGCAAAAAGTTTCTAAACAAACCTTGGTAGCTTGAACAAAGTCCTGATCTAGATGAACCGACAACAAAGAGTCATTAGCAAAATGATTGTTGATCATTTGCGAACGGTTGGGGAGAGTAATACCAGGGATTCTCCCTTGAATCCTTCTTTGGTATATTGGAGGAGCAAACAATGAGCTTGAATTTTTTTTTAATCAGATTTTTTTTATTATATTGATAATATATATAAGGTACATGGATTTGAAATAGTGTTACACAGGGACATGTACCCACACCTTGGGGATACATTTTTTGTGGAGAGTTTGTACCTAGGATATTGGGTATGTACCTGACACATTCTAGAAGTACCTAGTAGATTGGGAATGATAGGAAATGCTGCAAGGTACATACCTATCCCAAGTTTTGGCATCCCCTACAATTGGATATGCTCATAAGTACCAATTTTTTGGTGCCTTTTTTTTATGAATGAATTTAAAACACTTAATGTTTTTTCCCACTCATTTCTAGTTATTACCACTAACATTCCTACACACTATAAACCTTGAATCAAAACTTACTAATCATTTTGAAGGGTGATCGCTAGTGTTGGGAAACAATGGTTTGGAACTGGATAGCTGAAAACTCATAACAATAGAGGATTTGCAGCATTTTCACTGGCTTTGACGCTAAATATGTTGGAGAGGCATTTTAAATTTCATTTCTAGCTTTCTTGTGGGAAAGGCTTATCACGATAACACAAAAATCAAACACATAAAGAAAACCAAGATAACTCGAGAGATTCTTTGTATTGCGTCGATTAAATGAGTGAAAGCCTCCTTATAAAGGGTTACAAGCTAGTTGAGTTAATCCACTTTATAGATGTGGGATAGATCGAGATACACACAAAAGTGAAAGGAAACATAAAAACATAAAATAACCTAAAGTCAAAATGACTTTATTAATGCCTATGTCTAATATCTAATTGACCATTTTTATTTTGACATTTACTTTAACATCCTCCCTGAATGGTCAACCTACTAACTACACCAAGCATATCTTGAAATTTTACATATTTGTCAGGATCCAAAGACTTGGTAAAAATGTCTGCAGTTTGGTTCTCTATTGGACAATATTGCATCTCAATAGATGCATCCTCTACAAGTTGTTTGATTAAGTGACAATATATTTCAACATGCTTGGTATGCTCATGGAAAACTAGATTCTTAGCTAGTTTGAGCACCCCTTAATTGTCAAAGAATAGGGGTGTTGGCTCTATTTGCTACATCTTCACGTGTGAAAGCATCCTTGAAGTACCTGTCAATTTTAATGGTACCATGCTCCGGGGGTGCATGCTTCAGGTCATATAGAGATTTCTTTAGTTTGCCCACAAGATTCTCCTTCCCTGGAACTTGAAAACCCTGTGGTTGATACATGTAGACTTCTTCCTCCAAATCTCCATTGAGGAAGGCAATCTTCACGTCCATTTGATGGACCTTCCAACCAAACTGTGTTGCCATGGCTAGAACTAATTGGATGGTGCTCATCTTTGCTATAGGATCAAAGGTCTCCTTGTAGTTGATGCCCTCTCACTGTGAGAACCCTTTTGCAACCAACCATGCCTTGTACTTGTCGAGTGTGCCATTTGCCTTGTACTTGACCTTGTACACCCATTTGCAACCAATGGGTTTCTTCACCGGTGGAAGATTTGGGAGATCCCAAATTTGATTTTCCTTAGACCCTCATGTTTGGTTGCCATGTCCTTCTCCCATTCAATTTTCCCCTTTGCCTCCTCGAGCACCCATGGCTCATAAACTTTTGAACATTGGTCATTAGAGAAAAACTGATTATGTTAGGTTTTTGCTTGCTCTTGCCTCTTGATGATCGTCCCTCAATCATTTCACCCACATGAACATCTCTAATGGTGTGGTGCCACCACTTTGGCCTCTTTTTGGGATCTTCCTCATCTAAATCAATGCTGTCACCATGACCTAGGCTACCTATACATGTGTCATTTGAATGTTGATTCATGTTGTCTACATCAGAGCCGAGAAACATTACCAGCGTGGCAGACTCCTCGTGATCATAATCCCCCCCCCCCCCTTTTCAGGTTGAGCTGCCCGAAGCCTGATACTTGAATCCTTAGCCATAATGGTCCTACTCTACAATAATTTTGATCAACTATGACAAATCTGCTGAAGCTCAACTTGTTGGTTTAAACATTAGCAACCTATAAGGTTTATGATTATCGCGATATCCTATGATCATCGGTTTCTTTCTATTTGAGTCTAACTTGGTTCTTGTCTCTTTTGGAGCTCGGACATAAGCAATAAAACGAAAGACCTTAAGACTATTGACTTTGGGCTTCCTCCTAGACCATGCTTGCTTTGGGGTCTTTTGCTTCACCATCATTGTTGGAGATCTATTCAACGAATATATTACTATAAAGATTGCGTTTGGAACACACTTGTTCTCCATCATACACTTGGCCATCTTTGTGATAGTGCGGTTCCACCTCTCAACCACTCCATTTTGTTGTGGAGTGTAGGGTGTAGTGAATTGCCCTTTTATCCCATGTTTAGCACAAAAGTTATTGTATTCTTTTGAACAAAATTCTCCGCCATTATTAGGTCTAAGAGTACTAATGTAACAACTTGACTCTTTTTTCACTAATGCTTTGAACTTTTGGAATACATTAAACATATTGGATTTCAATTGCAGAAAATACACCCACATTTCCTATTGTAGTCATCAACAAAAAGGAGGAAATACCTGGAACTGGCGATGGATGCTGCATTCATTGGTCCAAAAACATTTGCAAGAACTAGCTGAAGGACTCTCTTTTGTTTCCAAGCTCGTCCTTCATCAAATGATTCTTTTTGTTGCTTCCTTGTCTGGAAAGCTTTGCAAACACCTTGTATTTGCTGCTAGATGTCAAGAAGTCCATCCACTAAATTCTCTCCTGCCATTTGAGAGAGGCAGGTCAAGTTTAAGTGCCCATACCACTGATGCCAAAGTGTATTGATGTTGATGCACTCTTGGTTGCCAATGCATGCTCCTCGGCCTGTCTAATGTCAACCAGTGTGAACAATGCACGATCCTCCACACCAAGAGCAATAGTCTTCTTGGTCTCTTTGTCAACTATGTAGCATATGTGATTGTAAATATGACATCTAGATGGGGTAGTGCCTCATAATTTGACCAAGATTGGATTATGCTCCATTCCTAGCACATTGTACACATTGAGGAAAATCAACATGTTCCCTCCAAAGCAAATTCGCACATTCTCTTTGCTTACTACAATGAACACCTCCCCACCACCAAAAATCACTGAATCCTTGAGGAATTACAAGTAGTCTAAGTAAAAAGACACGACCCCCAGGGGTGCCGTGTCTATATCCCATGTGTCGGACACAGACACGTTAGGACACGTGTCCTAGACATAGGACATGTGTCAGACACATGCCCTAGCCGTGTCCTACTTGTTTTTGACTAAAGGAAACAATTTTCACTGCTATTTTGCCACTTTCAGTTGTATGGAAAGAGCTCTTACGATTTCTCATTGTGTAGGTGAAGGGTAAAATCGAGATTCGAAGGGATTCGAGTGTTTTGTAAATGTTCTATTTTCTAAAAAAATGTCTTTATGTTTTCATTTTTTGTATTTGTAATTTGTATTTTTTTGAATATATATATATATTGTGTCCTCCGTGTCCTGTTTCCGGGGTTGATGTGTCCTGTGTTGGACACTTATATTTTCATGTCCTCCATGTTCTTGTGTCATGTGACTTAGCAAGTAGTGTACTTTGTGAACCAATCTTGTTTGTTGGTGAAATGTCATGATGCACCAGAATCTATGTGCCAAGCAGATCACTGGGGCTGATTTGCTTGTCTCTTGGCCATGAATGCATAGAAAGCTAATTTGTTCTCCTTTGTATGCCTTGCAACATGAACGTTTTGTTGAGGCCCTCGTAGCTGGTTTTTTGATTAACCAAGCTCTGTTTGCAATGCTTCTTCTTATGGTCCACCTTGCCACAGTAATGGCATGTTATCTTCTTCAGACTCTTGGTTACATCCTCTCCGTTGCCTTGCCTTTTCTTCTTTGCCCACTTGCCTTTTCCCTTGACATTGGTTACAAAGGCTTGTTCTATACCCTTTGCCTCACTACTGCTACTGAACTATTTCTTCCATCCATCCTGTTGTTAGAGATTATTGCACAATTCTTCAAAGTTTAGGTTAACATTTGTAGTGGTGATGTTTAGGGTCTGAATAAAGTGCTCATAAGTATATGGTAAGCTTTTCAACGCAATTACCATCATGTCCTCTTCTATTTTCCAACCGATGGCCAACAATTGTTCTCTCATATCCTTGATCTTGAGTAAATGCTCCTGCAATGATGCATTCTCATCCATCGTGATCGAAAACCACATATTCTTTAAGAAGAAGGCTCTGCCCTTTTTTGAAGTCTCATGCAACTCTCGCAAATGTTTCCAAATCATTGTTGAAATCTTCCCTCTTTGGACTTCAGGAAGTATTTCCTTTGTTATAGACAACTTGATCAGCATTACTGCTTATTTGTCTCGCTCATCATACTTGTCATGGTCTCTATCTGCAGCTGTTGGTCAGGTATCTTTACCTAGGATGATATCAGCCAAGCTGTACTCGAATATGGCCAACATACGTTGCTTTCACGTATTGTAATTCTTACTAGAGAATCTTTCACTGCCTTCCAGCGTGATGTTGGGTAAAGAAGCCATTGGCACAAGTAAAAAATGCAGAATATATACTGAAACAGAGTAAAATGCTGAAGATACATGTTCTTCACTCCCTCAATCTGCAATCTTCGAATAAGAATACTTGGATATTGGCTCTAAACACCTATAGCAACCACATATCACTGAAAAACCACACGGATTTTGATAAATCTGCCCTAAAACAGCACCAAAACACAGATTTTGAGAAATCTGCTAAAAAACAGCACTGAAACACAGATTTTGAGAAATCTGCTAAAAGACAGCACCAAAACACAGATTTTTGTTTCTCCTTGGATCTGCCGAAAATCACCAAAACTGCAGCTGAATCTTCCAGATTTGTGAATCTAAGCAGCAATACAGGCAGGAACAAATTAAAACTGCCTTCAATTTGTCGGTATTGTCGAGAAAACAAGCCACACAGCAATTTCTGGTTGAGAAATTCTCTGGCAGTGTCCTACAGTCCCGATTTATACTTGGCAGCTTGAATTTCAGTGCCCTATAGTGATACAGATCCCACGAGTGTCTGAAACTTATTTGGCAGTTGATCCATACACATACAATCAAATCTCTCCTTGGCGGCTCATCTGTACAATCCAAAAAATCACATGTGCAGATTGGCTTTGGTGGCCGTATGGATAGGTCTGTATAGTCACCCATAAAAAAATACTTGCAAATTGATCTCTGGTTCAGGTTCTTTGATTTACTATGCTAGCGATCCCTCGATTTGTCTCTGGCGGAAGCAGTCTCTAGGTCTTCATTCTCTTGCGGATTCCGTGGCTCTAACCAAGCTATGGTACCATATCACAATAACATGAAAATCGAACACGTAATGAAAGCCAAGATAACTCGAGAGAGTTCTTTGTATTGCATTGATTAAATGAAGAGTGAAAGCCTCCTTATAAAGGGTTACAAGCTAATCGAGTCAATCCACTTCATGAATGTGGGATAGACCGAGAGACACACAAAAATGAAATAAAACCTAAAAGATAAAATAACTTAAAGTCAAAATGACTTTATTAATGCCTATGTTTAATATCTAATTGACTATTATTATTCTGACATTTACTTTAACAAACTTTGTGACAATGCTGGATTTTTGGCAATTTCTCACAGGAACAATAATTGGAGCTTGCAAACCTGTAACAACAATGTTTTGATGATTTTCCACAATAATCAACCTACAAATTGCTGGTGGGGCCATTTCTCAATCTCGGAGAGAGTACATGAGAAAGACATTAATTCATTATGTATCAAAATGTGCAAATGGCCCATGGGATGTTATTGCTTTCATGATTCATAAATGAGAATTAACCTTTAAATTAACCAATTCCTAATGTTTTTATAGTTTAAAAATAGCATAGTTTTCTATATTCTGTTGTTTGGGCAGGGTCCCCTATGTTGTGCCCCCACCCCTGTTGTACCTTGCCATCCCTGAAGTTTTGGGTGTCTCTGGACATATTGGGTACATGTCCCCAGCTACCCACATACTGGAAACGTGGTGTAACATTGGTTTGAAGCCTTGGCCATAACCAGAGGCTTGTGCTTTTCTGCTTTCATACAGACCTCTGTATATTCAGCTGCCATACATTTGAACTGAATATACATGCAAGACTGGTAATTACATCCTATTTTTTTCATCACAGCTGCATTATTTAGTAGATGTATGGCACCTGAATTACTGTTTCTTCCTGGAGGCTGACTAACTTATGCAACTGAGAACAACATAACACAAAATGCCCATGTGTCTGGGCTTTTAAATTTGAACTTCAAAATGGAGGCCGTTTAAGCGAACCCTCTACCAACATTCATACTTTCAACCAACATCCCGGGTTATACCAGATCGCGGAAAGTGCAAAAGACTGATGATTTCAGAATTCAACCTGGAGAAGAGGTAGTGGAATTCTGAATTAGACCAAAATTGGCAAACTTGTAATACCATTCATGCTCAGTCTTCTTCGCTACTACCTGCACACTCAATGGAATCCTTGTGCTTCTCTGTCTCACTGAGCTTAGAGCTCCCATAGGTGCTGCAGGAGTGATATCCACCTCCTATGTCCTCATCACTGTTGTTCAGTCCCCAATTCTTGTACTCCAATTTCTCTTCCTAGTACCCAATTTTAAATTCCACCCTTCTGACCTTAACACACTGTGTTCTCAGTTCCACCTACATGCACTCGTGAGCAGTTATTAGCTACAATATTTCAGTGACTACTTGGAGTTTGAGAAAGCCTCAGAATTTATGAATCTCAAATTGCTTCACCTGAACAATTTTGTGCTCTCCCTTTCCCCATTTTAATCCCTTAACATTAAATCACAGTAAGGTCCCTTGTAATGCCTCACACTGGAGGTATTGTGTTAAAGTGAGGCAAATGATCTCACTTCATTATATCACCATACTTCAAAGGTGTTGCATGCCAACTCAACCTCCATGTTGGCAAGTTGATGTGCCTCCTCATTGATTGCTCTTTTGATATGAGTGAAGGCAGTCTTATCAAATAATTTGATTTCGGTTTTCCAACCATGGCTTTAGTCTACTTAGATTTGTGCACTTTGAGATGCAATAAATTAGAATAAGCTAATTGCTAGCAAACATAACCCCTTTCCCAGTGGATTTTATTACCAACTCCGGTAGGAATTTTGCCTGAATTCTTGAATTGCAGATTTAGACTGCAGAAATTGCAATATTGAGTTGCCTAGATGGCAATGGAGGCCAAGGAATCAATATGCAATGTCATAATTTGCAAAAAAAAATAGTTTTTCATTGCTAAAATAGAGGTTTTTCATTACTGGATTCTGTCAAGTTACCAACGGAGAGGGTGGTTTGCTATATGATTAGATGGCTCCCACTGTATTGAGCACGCCTATCGTTAATTTTGAGTCTTCATAACATTTAAGATGTTTGATGTTGTCTTTAATGCTAGATTCCACTGCATTATTGGAATTGAACCCAAATTCCATTAGAATTTGACTCATTGCTCCACCTAGGTTAATAGTGGAATCCCAACCCAAGCACTACCAGAGTTACTGTTACCAGCCCCATAGCAAGCTCCAACATTAAACATTATTAAATGTACTAGTATTTTATATAATTATATCAATGTAGGAACTTTTTTTGGAGAAATAAGTTTTTCTCTCACTGCATATTAAATGTTTTGATGTGAGGAAGTTGGTACCTTGTTAGTTCCCTTGGGAGTTCCTCTCTTCCTCAATTTTTCAGAGGGACGATAGTATTAAACGTTGGCCACAATAATGGTTGCCAGCCCCATAGGACTCGTTGTGAATCGATACCATGACCTCCTTCAACATTACGCCATAGTGAAAAGGGTCGAATCAACAAACTATCTTTGGAACTATTAAACCGCAGTAATGTCCCTTTCTGAATAGGAGCTCCAGAGAGGAGGCTTAGTAGTCTAAACAGCCCCGTTAGACTATAGCTAGGGCCGTACAGGGGTAAACATGGTTACTAGAGGTCACTTCAGCCAAGGGTGTTATAATTTGAAAGTGACATTGAGCTAAAAGTGACTAAAAGCACTTTTAAGCCAAAGTGAGCTAAAAATAGAGCAGGTGAGCTAAAAATAGGTCAACAACGAATTATGGTCTCGGGAAACTATAAGAAAAGGTAAAGCAACCTAATTCATCATTATGAAGAATTTGACTTGACAGTTGAGGAGAGAGGTGCATCTCAGGAGAGAGCTTTGTGGATTCCAGGAGGAAGACACCCAAAGGCTGATTTCGGTGTTAAGAGACACACCCTAGTCATCGAGAAGATCATCCAGATCTTCCATCGTACATCATCAATAGTTATCCAGTTTGCAGCAGTGAGGGCACACTTGTCCAGGTAGAGGATGCAGCTACTGAGCATCATATTGATTTGATTTGTCCCAGTCAGGGAGAATCCGGTGATTGCCCTCCGACCCAGTTGAGAGGAGGGAAGGACGCTTCTATTGCCTGGTTTCTCGTCAGATTTCGACAGAGAAATCATCTTGGGCACATTTCTCAGCCATTGAGGGTGCGACAATTGGGGAGGATGCATTTGGGATTCCCGAGAGATCATCAGGTCAGATCTAGGGAAATCCTTCTGACCCATTTCAGAGGAGCCTAGGGCACTCGGTTTGAGGCCCTTATTTTTCAATTTCGACGAAGGAATCACTAGGGTGTAGTTTCCAGTAGCAGTTGGGCCGCATTTCCCCAGGGGGATCCATCCAGGGTTCAGACACATCAACAGAGGGCCGATTGTCAGGCTATCAGTAACCAAGACTGTGTGAGAGGGCAAGGCGCATTGTTTGGGACAGTTTCGAGTCAGATCTGAGGTGTGTAGTCACAAGGGTACACAATCCAGTTCCGCAACAATTGCCGTGTGAGTTGCTGTAGCGCGCAACGGATCATCCAACTCACATCCTATTCGACAACAGTCTTCTATCATCCGGGTATCATCTTTCTAGTTTACTTCTTTATTGTATTCTAGCTAAGATAGACTTAGATCTGATCTAGCTGAGTGATTCTCTATTTTCAGCTACATACGACATTATAACCAGCAGAAAACTCATAATATATGATTTACAGTCTTTTGTGTCATTCTCTATCTGTATGCTTATTCAGATGTTGTAAACAACTTATTTATCTACACACACATGCGAAAAACACCAAGCATGTTAAAGCCCGCAGCTTAAACGCATCCAGAAACCCCCAGTGTATCAGATCAGATAGTAGACACAACAGATTAGCAGTTCTTCCTAGACTAGCTGGATCTGGGATATTACAGTGGTATCAGAGCTTTAGTCCTGCCAGCTTGTGACTAAAGACGATGAGTTCAGTAGGTGAACCAGAGGGCCATGAGCATGTAGGTGATGAGTATGTCACATACAACAGACGCAAGGAGAGGAGACCTAAACCAGATTTTCCCCCCTTCCCTCCCAGTTTTGAGGAAGAGGCGCACATGGAAGTAGAGAGAAGGGCAGAGCATGAGGCAGAGAGGATGATGGGAGCCGCATATGAGGGGCCATAGGGCAATGGCAAGGCACCCATGGACCCAGATGCAACATTCATGCAGGTTATCAACAATTTGGTGGTCAGTCAGGAGGCCATGACTCAGTCCTTGGCGTAGATGGTTGATAGATTGGCTATAGTGAGTACATCGGGCACACAAGCCCCACATGCAGCACAGGTAAACTCAGGGGCAGGCAGTAGACCTTATTCACCTACTCGCACATACATTTCTTCGAGTAGGATTCCCAGGCCATTGTTCCCCAGTTTCCAGAGGGCACCCCCAACAACAACACAACAATCGATAGCAAGCAGAGGACATTGCAGAGTACATGAGGGAGTACGTAGCATTGGGCCGTGACTTCCATCAGGACATGACCTTGGTCGAGTACTGTGGACTCAGTCTCAGGAACCGTCCTAGAGAGCCTCAGAGAGGAGGGCAGTAGCAACAACAGGGGCATAACATGGATTTCATCCGGAAAGTTGGTAAACTCACCATACCTTCTTTTGACGAATCGCCCAAATGCACTGCCAGCGCTTGGGTACAAAAGCTAGACATGTACTACAAGCTCAACCAGATGATTGAGACAAAGGCTATCAATTTTGCTACCCTACACTTGGAGGGTGAGGCACACGAGGGGTGGCATCATGGACTGGTGATGTTGGGTCACAATCACATCACTTCCTATAGGGAGTTCATAGAGAGACTCATGGACAGGTTTGACAGGAGGGATCCAAAGATCCATTTCAGGGATCTAGCTCAGTTGAGACAAATTGGCACAACAGAGGCATTCATCATAGAGTTTCAGCGAGTAGCAATGGTAGTGACAGATATCTCAGAGCCCAAGTTGATTATGTTGTTCATAGAGGGGCTCACAAAACCCTTGAGAGGATGGGTGAAGGCATACAAGCCTCACACCTTGCAGGATGCCATCTTACGCACTCGAGATTTGGTAGACTCAACACCGAAGACTAAACCCTTTTCCAAACCCTTCGTACCATAGAGGGGTCGAGACAGGAAGCCATTCCAGAGAGAGTGGAAGGGCAAGGAGAAGTTGGATGATGAGACGAGGCAGGAGCTTATGAGGAAGAAGTTCTGCTTCACCTGCAAGGACCCTTGGGTCCCAGGCCACATGTGCATGGTCAAGGGAGAGATCCATTATATTGAGGTGGCAATAGATAGTGTGGATAGTGAGGAGGAGGAGGAGCAGGATAGTGGATCCACTAGCTCAGAGGAGGAGCAAGATAGTGGATCCACTAGCTCAGGATAGTGTGGATAGCTCACAGGCGGAGGAGCAGCCTCCTCGGAGACCATCGACACCGGCAGGGACCCAACCACCGATAGTGCCACAACCTCCTAAGAAGGCTAACAGATGGAAACCAACAAAGGGAGGAGTCATAGCGGCCTTTTCTGGTGTTCCCAGGTATGACACTCTCCGAATCAGAGGGAGTATTCAGGGACAACGAGCAATCACCCTGATAGATGGTGGGGCCACCCACAACTTCATTGATGCTTCATTGGTGTCGAGGCAAGCACTTCAGACATAGGAGTTTGAGGGGGTTAATGTCGCAGTAGCAGATGGCCACACAGTGGAGTGTCTAGACAGAGTCCCAGACTTGGAGATAAAGATGGGTAACTACACCGTGAGAGACACATTTTATGTAGTTGACCTATCTGACCCAGATGTGGTGTTGGGAGTCTAGTGGTTGATCACCTTGGGCAAGATCACCACCAACTACCATACCCTGGAGATGGGGTTCAAAGACAGTGACGGGAAGAGGATTGTACTTAGGGGCATGTCGACAGGGGCACCCAAGACAGTTTTGGCCAAGAGGATGGAGAGGATCTTCAGGCATGGGGAGGTAGCGTATGCTGCAGAGTGCTTGATCACTACACAGAGGGATTTAGATAGTCGACAACAGTATCAGACAGAGATCAAGAACTTGTTGGGACGACATCAACAGGTTTTTGGTTCGATTCCACTAAGGAGACCACTTGACAGGGGGTTTGAGCACACCATTGAGTTGGAGGAGGGGGCTAAATCCATGATCACAACACCCTATCGTCATCCTCAAAGGTTCAAGGATGAGATAGAGAAAGCAATTAAGGAATTGTTAGCGATGGGACACATCAGACCTAGCAACAGTCCATTCGCTTCTTCAATTGTTTGAGTTCTGAAGAAGGATGGTACCATGAGGATGTGTATCGACTATCGAGCCTTGAACAAGAAAACCATCAAGAACCGATACCCTATCCCTCGCATCGATGAGTTGATGGATGAGTTGCATGGGGCAGTTTTCTTCTCGAAGATTGATCTACGCTCTAGATATCATCAAATCAACATCCAAGAGCAGGACATAGAGAAGACGCCATTCTGATGCGACTACGATCATTTTGAGTTCCTGGTTATGCCATTTGGGCTAACCAATGCACCGACTACATTTTAGTCTTGCATGAACCACATATTCAGGGATCAGTTGAGGAAATCAGTCTTGGTATTCTTCGGCGACATCTTGGTTTACAAAAAGACATGGCAGGAACATCTGAGACACTTGGATGCGGTACTCAACATCATGGAGGCACAGTCACTATACACTAAAGAGTCCCAGTGTGAACTTGGCATGGCAAAACTGCTTTACAGGTGCACCAGGAGAAGATCATGGCCATTTTGGATTGGCCAACGCCCAAGAATGTGACAGAGTTGAGGAGCTTCTTTGGGCTATGCAACTATTACAGGCAGTTTGTCAGGGTTTTTTCTCAGCTAGGAGCACCACTTACACATCTCACTAGACAGGGGCCTTCATATGGACCGATGAGTCGCATAAAGCCTTCGATCACATGGAGGAAGTCATGGGCACATGCCCAGTGTTAGCATTACCAAACTTCACTTTGCTGTTTGTATTAGAGTGTGATGCATCCGACGAGGGCATTGGGGCAATTTTGATCCAGGGAGGACACCCCATTGTGTTCGAGAGCAGGAAGCTCAGTCAGCCCGAGAGGATGTACTCTATTTATGACAAGGAAATGTTGGCGATCATGCATGCCTTGACCAAGTTCAGTCAATATTTTGCGGGTAGCAAGTTCGTAGTCAAAACAGATCATAACAACTTAAAGTATTTCCTTGAGCAGAAGGATCTCAGTGAGCGCCAACAAAAATGGGTGACAAAGGTGCAGGTCTTCGATTTCGACATAGAGTATGTCAAGGGGAAGAAGAACATTGTGGCCGATGCATTATCTAGGAGACCTGCGACATGTTCTTTGATGGAGGTTTCAACGGATTGGAAATCTCATTTGTTGGTGGAATATTCCAAGAACAAGTTCGCTTGTGAGGTTTTGGATGGGAAGGTTCAGGATGACATGTACAGGGTCATTGACGACGTCATATTCTACAAGGACAGAGTCTACTTAGTACCAGGTTCAGGGCTCAAGAAGAAGATCTTAGCAGCAATTCATGATTCGCCACTTGCAGGCCATCAAGGGTTTTTCAAAACCTACAGGCAGATCAGAGAGAGGTTCTCATGGAAGGGCCTCAAGCAGGATGTTACGAGGTACATCAGTGAGTGTGTGACTTGCCAGCAGAACAAGTCAGAGCATACACTTCCAGCAAGTCTACTTCAGTCGCTTCCCATTTCGGAGCAGAAATGGGATAGCATATCGATGAACTTCATCACAGGCCTACCCAAGGTTCAGGGTAAGGACTGCATCTATGTGGTGGTCGACAGATTGACCAAGTTTGCACACTTCTACGCCATACTGGAAGATTACAACGCAGTTCAGGTGGCTGAGTTATTCTTCAGAAGGGTCTTCAGACTCCATGGGTTGCTGAGGAACATTGTTAGTGACAGGGACAATCGGTTTATTGGTACATTGTGTAAGGATTTATTCAAATTGGTGGGGACAGAGTTGACACCCAACACCAGCTATCACCCTCAGACAGATGGGCAAATCGAGATAGTCAACAAGTGGGTTGAGGGGTATTTGAGAAACTATGTGAGCAGACAACAAAGAACATGGGTCAAGTGTCTACATCTAGGAGAGCATTGCTACAACACCACCTTCCACATGTCCATTGGCATGATACCCTTCCGAGCATTGTATGGTTATGATGCTCCCACTTTGATAGACTTGGTTTTCGGGGAGAGCAGAGCTCCCAAAGCCAATGACTGGATCACCGAGAGTCAGGAGATTCTCAAGTTACTGAAAGAGAACCTACAGACAACGCAGAATCGACAGAAGATGAGTGAAGACAGGCACAGGATAGAGCGCAACTTCGAGGTTGGGGACTTGGTATTCCTGAGACTCCAACCCTACAGATAGTCACCTTTGAAGAAGAGTGGGGCTGAGAAGCTCAAGCCTAGATTCTATGGACCTTACAGGATCATGCACAGGGTAGGCGAGGTTGCCTATGAGCTAGAGCTTCCAGAAGGGAGCCAGATTCATAACATGTTCCATGTTTCTTGCCTCAAGAAGGTTGTGGGACAATTCATCAGCACATGAGAGGAGCTTCCCCCATTGGATGAGGAGGGACAGTTGGAGTTGGTTCCAGAGGAGGTACTGGAGTTCCGAGAGCAGAAATTGAGGAGCAGGGTCATCAGAGAGTGTCTGATCATATGGAGAGGGCTTCCAGTAGAGGATGCTACTTGGGAGAGCGAGTAGGTGTTTCAACACCCTTGATTGGTATTGCTTGAGGACAAGCAATCTCGTGAAGGGAGGACTATAATGTCCCTTTCCGAATAGGAGCTCCAGAGAGGAGGCTTAGTAGTCTAAACAACCCCGTTAGACTATAGCCAGGGCCGTACAGGGGTAAACAGGGTTACTAGTGGTCACTTCAGCCAAGGGTGTTATAATTCGAAAGTGACTTTAAGCTAAAAGTGATTAAAAGCGCTTTTAAGCCAAAGTGAGCTAAAAATAGAGCACGTGAGCTAAAAATAGGTCAACAATGAATTAGGGTTTCGGGAAACTATAAGAAAAGGTAAAGCAACCTAATTCATCATTATGAAGAATTTGACTTGACAGTTGAGGAGAGAGGCGCATCTCAGGAGAGAGCTTTGTGGATTCCAGGAAGACACCCAGAGGCTAATTTCGGTGTTGAGAGACACACCCTAATCACCGGGAAGATCATCCAGATCTTCCATCGTACTTCAACAACAGTTATCCAGTTTGTAGCAGTGAGGGCACACTTGTCCTGGTAGAGGCGCATCTACCGAGCATCATATTGATTCGACTTGTCCCAGTCAGGGAGAATCCGGTGATTCCCCTTCGACCCAGTTGAGAGGAGGGCAGGATGCTTCTATTTCCTAGTTTCTTGTCATATTCCGACGAAGAAATCATCTTGGGCACATTTCCCAGCCATTGAGGGTGCCACAGTTGGGGAGGACACATTTGGGATTCCCGAGAGATCATCAGGTCAGATCCAGGGAAATCCTTTCGACCCATTTCAGAGGAGCTTAGGGCACTCAGTTTGAGACCCTTATCAGCCGATTCCGACAGAGGAATCACTAGGGCGCTGTTTCCAGCAGCAATTGGGGCGCATTTCCCCAGGGGGATCCATCCGGGGTCCAGACACATCAACAAAGAGCCTATTGTCAAGATGTCAGTCACCATGACTGTGTGAGAGGGCAAGGCGCATTGTTTGGGACAGTTTCCAGTCATATCCGAGGTGTGTAGCCACAAGGGCACACAATCCAGTTCCGCAGCAGTTGCCGTAGCGTGCAGTAGGTCATCCAACTCACATCCTATCCAACAATAGTCTTCTATCATCCGGGTATCATCTTTCTAGTTAACTTCTTTATTGTATTCCGGCTAAGATCCACTTAGATCTGATCTAGCCGAGTGATTCTCTATTTTCAGCTGCATACGACATTGTAACCAACAAAAAACTCATAATATATGATTTACAGTCTTTTGTGTCATTCTCTATCTGTATGCTTATTCATATGCTGTAAACAACTTATTTATCTACACACATGTGAAAAACATCAAGCATGTTAAAACCCGCAGCTTAAACGCATCCAAAAACCCGCAGTGTATCAGATCAGATAGTAGACACAGCAAATTAGAAGTTCTTCCTAGACTAGCAGGATCTGGGATATTACAACCGCTATTACTATATAGGATGTGCTATCATGCAAACCCTTACTTCTTGAGATGAAAGTCCTAAAGCTCAAGTAAAACCCTAGGGGAACTTGGAGAGGTTGTCCATTGTCACTGCAACAACACCCTCCCACTCTTCAGGCCGGATTTTCTCCGACACAAGGGGGGAAATCCCTAATAAACACTAAGCCAACTATATGATAAACACAAGTAATAAAAGAGAGGGCTTAGAAAGACAAATCTGAATTCTGATTTTTGTGTATAATTTCCAGATTTGTGGACAGCAAAAAGGAAAGTTAAATTTACGAGTTTTTGGAGGTTGGTTGAGAGTAGGATTAGTGCCTAAAGAGTAGTTGGGCATATGGAGTATAAAAGGCAGCAAATGTAATTTACTTTCTTATGAGAATATGCATGCATATAACCCGAATAAAGAACCTACAGCAAACATATCATGCTGACCGCTAAAACAAAAATCTTTCTAGAGGAATCTGAACTAAGAAAGGCCTCCAAATGGATCAAAGGGTGCATCTACTACAAGGTTATGCAAAATATGACTTAATCTGAATTAAGAAAGAAGGCATACAATAGTATTTCCAGCAATAGAATCTAGATACAAAGAACATGAAGGGGGAGTCAACCACAATTATTTTTCTTCTAATCAAGGAAAGACATTACCCAGATTACAGCCCTTTAAGACACATTTGATGCAAAAAAATGAACGCCTTAGTCTTCTGCATTTAGGTTTAAAACATGTGCTTCTTGCTCCAATACAACTCCAAACAATAGTCTATAGTTATTCTCCAAAGTTTCAACAAGCATTACAATAGGAGGAGCTCATCTTATATAGATGAAGAGCTCAAAACCTCCAATAAAATAATAATATCCAGTGCAAAACCCTCAATCTGTCCTAGGGAGGAACAAACAAGAAATATACTCCAATTATCTCCATTACAAGTAAAAAAACCCTAAAAATAAAATAACCAAGTAAAATGAACTAGATAGTGGGGGTGCCACTTGTCCTCTCCATATGCAAAACGCCCTCCTCAATATGGGCTTGTTTGACCATGTAAAATCTCTCCATAATGCCACTTGGATCATCCTCCAAGAGTACGCCCTCCAAGATAACCTTCAATAACCACTAGGGCACTCTCCAAGAAGGCCTTTAATCAACCAAATAATATAAAATCCCCCCTAGAAGAGGTGCACCCTTGAGATGTGTGCAAATGTTGTTATTTCCCCTTGCTCTATGGTCAAACAAACAATATAATAGTACCAAAATGGTGTGCTGTTGAGAAGTGTGCCAAGGTAGTTATAACCTCTCATCAACCAATAATATAATATATCCAAATAGAGTGTGCCTTAGGAAGATGTGCCCAAAGGTGGGAGCACTCACCTAGATGAGGTAGTTAGCCACCTAGAGATGCCAAATACATGCCCAAAATAGAAGAAATGGTTAGGGTGCACTCTCCAAGAAGATAACCAACTAGCCCTTAAAGAGGAATCCATAGAGATGTGCAAATAGTTGTTATAACCACCTCTACAAGTGGAACAACCTCAAAGAGTTAGCCAAGGTGGTTAGATGTCCTTAATAAATGTGCCAAACCAACTCGTCAAGAGTGCTTCCTAGGGAGATGTGAAAAGGTGGCCATGGGACCACGTTGACCAAGTATAATATAATAAAATAGACAATGAAGGAAGCACCTTGGAGATGTGTGCAAATGTAACAACCCTTGCTTCATCCAATGTGCCAAAATAATAAAATAATGGAGCGCTCCACTAGGATAAATGGTCAACCAATGAAGATAAACTTAAGGATGCCAAAAATAGTATGAAGAGGTTAATGCACTATCTCGAAGGCTCTCAAACTCATCCATCAAGAGAGATCTATAGAAACATGTGCAAGAAGGTCCACATGGATGCTAAAACCTCCTCAAAGAAGTAGGGCGACCTCAATCCTTGTGCTAGAGCCTAAGTCACCTGACACGGGGACACGAAAATACGAGTATCCGACACGGGCACGACAACCCCCAGAAATAGGACATGGAGGACACGTTATATATATATATATATAATTTATATATCAAAATTTAAATTATGAATTACACATGCAAAAATGAAATAATTAAACTGTAAACAGTTACATGATGATACAAATTCAATCATACAACTAGTACTAACTTAGTAACTACTAAGTTACTAAGTTACTAACATAAATGATGACATTGCCAACTCAACACCGTTGTCCAAACCCATATCATCAGGAAACACATCCCACATCTTTGTCCTTCCCTTCAACTACTCTTCTCTCTGTCGAGTGCCTGCAAAGTCTTTCCCTTCAACTACTCTTCTCTCTATCGAGTGCTTGCAAATAAGAGAGAGGTTGGTGTGCAGATACACCACTAAGTCACTTGACACGATGATAAAGAGAAGAGTTCAACATAAGAGTTTATACTTGAGTGAAGGGTACATTTGTACTGGGGTCGTGACAGAAGAGTTCAACAATCAATGCCACCAACATCGAGGTACATAAAGGGTATGGTGCCCTTGATTAAATGCCAGTTTCATACCCTCTTACATGATAGTGGAAACATTGCAATCCTGCCAATATTGAAATCCTGAAAACCGTTAAGTCTGCTGAATTTTGAATGGGACCTAAAATTCTACTTTCTCCATATGAAGTCCACTGAGGTTGGAACCACTCTCAAACATCCTGAAACAATTAATGGTAATGTTAAAAATTTAAGTAAAAGTCACTTTTACTTTAAGAATTTAATATTACCATTAATTACTAGGGCGGGTAAAATGGAGGGGGTGGGGACCTCTTTAAATAGAATTAGTAAGGAAAAATAACCCTTGGTTGCACACGGAAACACCTCACAGCTGCAACTTGCATGAGAAAACATGAGCCAGGGTCCTTTTCTGAGCAGGACACGTGTCCTATTTTCAAGACACGCGTGTCTTGTGAACATGACACGCTCTAAACACGTATCCGACACGTGTCCCTACCGTTTCCTGTCCGACACGTGGGATTCGCGACACGAGGGGGGGTTTGGACGTGTCAGGTGACTTAGGAGCCTAGAGCACAAATATGTGCGCAACAACCTCCCAAAATAGTGCCATCAAGAATATGCTCTAGGGTGACGTGGAAAACCTGTAAAACCATGTGCAAATACCATAATCAAGTGTCCAAACCATGGGTGCACAAGAGAACTATGGTAGTAGGTCTCCACGCCTCCAAATATGTGCCAAAGGTGCCAAGCAAGGGGAGTGCTCCACATCATCAAGTAATCAACCACTCATGATGCCACATCAATGCCACACTGCCAATATCCTCATGGGTGTTCACACCATCCAGCAAAAAATGAACTCAAGGTCCACCAATCAAAATAATGAATCAATAATTCAAGTGAAACCTTAGGAACCCATGCAAAACATACCAAGCAACTTGTTCACCACATCCAGGAGCAATAATTAACCGATAAAATTTAGGGAAAGCCTTAGCTGATGGGTATCCTTCTCCATAAATGATCAAAGGGTCAATCAAATGTGTGAGCAATGCTATGCAGGGCCGTTAAACACCGTATGTGCTCGATGTAAGCCTCCAAACCAGAGCTCATGATGCCAACCAGAAAGATAATGCAGATCATCTAACCGTGGTATACCCATAATAATCCATCAGAAACAATCCCGCCATGGTGATGTGCTCTAGGKTGAACAACAATAGGCAAACAAATGTGCATAAGAACAACTCCATCAAGTAATCCTGCATCTGACTGTCCAGCATAAAGGAAAATGCCATCTGATAGTCATTGATATCTGTGCATTTGATAACAAGATATGGTTCAAAGCCATAACACTCCAAGTGCAACCTGAAATACCTCATGTAGGAATAACAGGATGTAATGAATGTTATAAAGAGGTGATATAATTAGGAGAGTGTGGTACTTAATCCCAGCTTTAATCCAGTGTTAGCTTAATATTCTTAAATGCCAGCCCATGGCAGTGTTAGTTTAGTCTTCTTATATGCTAGCTTACAATGTTGTTGAATGAGAATTGCACATGCCTCGAGTGACATGCTAGAGATTACAGAGTGATCACAGCATCTTTATAATTGTGAGTTCCTGTACAGTGCAACTGCAGTGATGTTTATTTTATGGGTCAAACTACCCTCAATTTTTCAATGCTGACAGTAGTCTTGAAAAGTTGCAGTATATGCCTCCTGTTTATGTGATTTCTTCTTTCACTAAGTATTTATATTGTTCTGGGTAGCTAGTTTATGAGCAACCAACAAGAAATTTGAGCCACAATCATTGATATCCCCATGAAAGTGATTTGCACATAAAATCATTTTTG
>ML799242.1:115233-131681 GCA_009831015.1 Picea engelmannii
ATATACGAACAAACTTTGACATATGCTAGATGACTAATAGTCATCTTGTGCTCCCTTACCATACAAACTAACTAAATTATAATCAACCAACTAAAAACAATTTAACTTCATACTCTAAGAAAGATACTTCTATTTCCATATATCTTCTTTCAATCTTATTAACTAAACTTAATCACTTATAAATATTAAAATAAAGTACATCTCTACCTATCACCCATCAAAATTAATACAACGTCATATTAGTTGTCCAAAAATACTAACCCCTCATATTGCCTTGAGAACTATTTTTAAGAGTTTTAATAAAGAGAAAAGGGAACATCTACATTTGTTTATGGCAAATTCAACATGCTCAACAACTAACTCCAACATGGGCTTACTTGCCCACATCCTTAATAACAACATTATATTATACATGTAAATAATATTATTGTTAAGTTGTTGTCCTAACATTATCTTATATATGTAAATAACATTACCTTATATATGTAAATAACATTATTGTTAAGTTGTTGTCCTAACATTATCTTATATATATGTAAATAAGGTTACTAGGTAGCATATACCTGTCGAATATAATAATGAAAGTATTGTTTAAGGAGATATGGAGAGAAGGAGTAGACATGAAATGATTAGATGGCAGAAATATTTATTACAATAACATTGGGGGAAGTGAAAGCAACAATAAGACTTCAAAGTTTTTGGACAATAAGATATGAGATAAATGAGATTTAAAATTTAAAATTGATCATTATTTTTTAAAACTTTAGATAAAAGGGTGTATATTTTATGGTCAACCATGAATTAATAGAAAGTCAAACCTAACTCAATACTATATACCATGCCTATTGACAGATATAATAACATTATTGTTAAATTATTGTCCTAACATTACATTATATATGTAAATAATATTATTGTTAAATTGTTGTACAATATATATGTAAATAATATTATTGTTAAGTTGTTGTCTTAACAACTAGTTGGAGGATACTAGTTGTTGTCCTAACAAATAGACACCCAAAGATACTAGTAAAGCAAAGGCTATATAAAATGATGTATTGGGTATTCTTTTCAAAACCCATGCTTAAAGTAAAAACATAAAAATACACACAATCCAATAAAATTTCAAAATTAAAATTTTGTCATCGTTAGGCAACATTCCATATGAAGGTGGGAGAAATTTAAGTAAAAACAAATAAAATTAAAAACACACACAATCCAATTAAACTTAAAAAAATTTCCATATGAAGGTGGGAGAAATTTAAGTAAAAACAAATAAAATTAAAAACACACACAATCCAATTAAACTTAAAAAATTAAAATGTTGTCATCGTTAGGCAACATTCCATATGAAGGTTGGGCAAAATTTATTTAACCTAGATGTAGATTAAAAGGATGCAAAGTGCAAACCGCTTTGATATTATGATTTAGAACTTTTTAGGTTGGATGTACCAAACCTACATATGTGTTATATATTTTTATTACATAGAAGTTTTATATGAAATAAGAAGTTAATGTCATATTATGAAAAGTTTGTTTATTTAATATGTAAGTTATTGTTGGTAATGTTTAGGTATGGTTTTAGTGATTAAAATGAAATATTGTTTTGTTTATGATTTTGACTTAAATTATAATATATAGAATTTTAGATAATAAGTTGGTTGAATTTGAAGATATTTATATGTAATATTAATTAATTAAATAATTTTTATTTTTATTTATTTTTAGTTAGATATATATAAATAATAAATATATATATTGTTGATTAAGATATATTTTATATGTGAAAGTTTATGAGTTATAAAGAACATTTACATGTGGAATTTGTAAGTTACAAAGTACATTTAAAAAGTTTATGAGTTACAAAGTACAAATTTTGTAAGGTATAAAAAGTACAGGAAAAAAAATTATGAGTTACAAAGTACATTGACATGTAGAATTTTGTAAGTTACAAAATACATGTAAGTGAATGGTGAAGGAAGGCCAATATACAAGTTTGAATGATGATGTTTATCATCTCTTTGAATCAACAAATTTTGTCATTTTTAACGAAAACAAACACATTTTGTATTAGAAAAATAGTTACAGTCTTGTTAGTCATCATAATAATACAAAAAAAGTGATGTCTAGAAAACTATGATTCAAAAGCTGAGCGAAGTATTAATAGATTGTTTCACATAAAAAATATCGTTCGCAAAGGATGACCTTAAACTTCTGCTCATATAAATTATGATTTTTTTGTTGTTGCTAATATCAACTCTACTTTGCAAAACATTAAAAAGAGATTATGACTTAATGAAACACGTGCTTGTTTTTGCCCTCATCTTGCCCAATGCGGTACAAATGTGATTCATGTGCTTTCATTTCCACGTCTTCATATAGTTAATGAACAATTTCTTCGTCTTTGAACTCCCCCAAGATCGATCCCATTGATATTCCAATGTTCAAGGCTGTAGATTGGAGGTCATGTTCTACTTAGAAACTAGTTGCCTAAGCATACTGCATTCTACCTCAAGAGCTTGAATTTGCTTGTTTTGTTGTAGCATCATATCCATTAGAATAATGTACTTCTTATTGCAGGTTTTCTCATGCTCATATAATTTAGATATTACAAAAAATATAGAAGTCCCATTGTCAGAAATGAGGTTCCCATGCCTCTGCAGAGGCCTATGAATTTCAAATATATCACAGAGAGAGAAACACCCTTGGTGAGGGTGATTTCCTAGATTATCCATTTGACCCCAGTGCCAAATGTTCCATCCCAAACTCTTGGATACCATAAAGAAAAAACACAAAGCTACCCAATAGTAATTTCATGGGGGCTCTCTAATTTTCTTACCCACCAAATTCAGAGTCCAATGAACATGGGATTTCACCATAATCACAAAGAGAGAGGGTACAAATTTTGGAAATCCAAAGAGTGCTAGAGGCATCAAGACAATAAGTGAAGGACCCAACCACCCAATCCAAAGAACCCAATCTGGCCTCCAAAATCCCACTTTGCTTGCACTGCTTACCTCAGACTCCAAACCTAGATCAATTTTATAATCCATAATACATTCAAGAAATCAGACTGATATTAATGGAGAGATATGTCTAGAGTTTCCCTTACCTATCAAATAACCAGATGAGATTGAGAGAGGTAGGCCCAAAGGAATATGCATGAACAAGTGCTTGACTTCTAGAAGGGTGTTGTTCCCTGAGCTAAAGCTTTCACTCCTTGTCATTGTAAATCCCATTATTCCAATTGTGTGCATCCTTATGACTGCTTGAGGTTGATAATGTCGGCATTAAGTTATGAAGAAAGTGTGCGAAGGTACCTTATTCATGGTGTCCATTGATTTGTGCCATGTACCTAAAGGCCATTGATTTGTGCCATGTACCTAAAAGCGAAGTATATAGCACATAATCCATGTTTTGGGGGAACAAAAGTTATATATGTGAAGTGTTTGACCCATGAGAAAAATCAAGGCTCGGTTCCATGGATTAGGTACAATAATGAATAGTTTTTATGGTCAAAGCAATTATTGTGTAAAAAAACCTATTGGTTTTCCCATAAACCACGTTTTATGGACCCAAAACCAAATATTTTATTTATAATACATACTTTTTAGACTTTAGAATATATATGAGCATACTTCACAAAAACTTTATCTATAAATCCTAATTATATCTTAAAACTTCATTTAATTATTGAGATTATATGCTTTTAGAGATCTATAACGTAATTACAAATCTACAAAGTTTAATAAGTAATCTATAAAATTCATTATGACTTTAATTTTCAAGTAACAATCTAAAATGCCTATTTACATATTTATGGGGTTTAATTATATCTTTCCAAAATCTAACTAAAAAACTACTTAACATAACTAATTTACCAATATTAGTTACAATTATACAAAGCATAATTATGAATCTACAAGTTGACATAATTGGATATTTATAAGACCTAATTAGACCTTCACACCCTAAATAAGGATATTTAGAATCTAATTAAAAATATTCAAACTCTTAGGGATATACAAGGCATTAACAATATCTCCAAATAAAGCCAATAATTAAATATCTAACGATGTTATAACGATTTCCATTTTGATATAGCTTAAGAGGTTATACGTGAAAATAGCACGCATGTGTTATATAACAAGATAGCTAATATATTGTGCATTATTTTAAAAGTTCATAGGACTTTATCATTTTAGTTTATAAGTGTATAAGCTCACATGTTACAATTTTAAGTATACCAATTCAATTACTCTTGAATATAAAAATGGTCAATTATATATATATAATCAAAATATTGATTACACTATCAATTTTTTTAACTTCTTAACTCAATAAAAGTATGGTGATCTTGGAAAGCTTCTCTTAATGTTTTTTGAGCACAAAAACAAAATTTTAAAGAATCATAAATAATCACTTACCCTCTCAAGGTCTGATAGACCAATTATGTCTTAGTGGACGTTAATCATCATCATCATCATATATATTCATTTTTCCCAAAAGAAAATTTGCTCAAAATTATATTAATGATATCATTTTCTTTACATATTGTCTTACATGTGATATCGGTTCCTTCACATCCAAAACCACATACATAAATATATTTTCATTTTTCTTGTTTATTTTGTTGAAAAACATATTATAAGTATTCAACACATTTGTTTTGTATTTTCGTAATAATTTGATTGGTTAAACTAAACAATAGAACATAACATTGTATACATATATAAATATATTGGTACATGACTCTTTTACATTAAGATTTATGTACTAGAAGATATATTCTTTTTCTAAGGAAATTCTCATGAGATTTTCTCTTTCTTGGAATATTTAGATAGAGGGTAACTCAACTGTCAACCATAATAATAACTAGTAATTTTGAGGGACTCGATCGAATTTGAATTTGTGACCTATGGCTTTTTTATTAACAACATGCCTTGGGAAGAATATACATCAAACTACCTTAAATGGCTAAAAAAATAACAGTCCCAATGCTATCTTGAAACAATTTCCTTTCGTTTCCTATCACTACATATTCTAGTCTTCGACTCCTCCAAGGAAGCCTTCCAAAAATTATTTCATGACATTCTTTATAGCCCTAAGGCTCTATTAGAAAGCCAAACATAGATCACAATAAAAACTTAAATTAAAAACCATTTCAATGCCTAAATCAATAAGGATATCTTTCAACATTTGAAATTTGAGTCCCTCCTCTGAACTCTAGATGAAATAGGAACCCCTCCTGTAATAAAAGAGCTTCCTTAGATGATTGGTATACTTTGGAATTGAACTCTTTATAAATATGGGTACAAGATAGTTCATCAAAACCTCTTTTTACCTCGAGAACTTGATTCATGAATGGAGTTTGTTGGACACATAATCTTTGGGATTGTGTTACTTGTAACATAAGTTGTAAATATGAAGAGTCGTAGGTGATAGGAAGGGTCACCCATTGGGGAAGACCAACCGTCAATATTCTATGCATTTATTAACCTACAAGCTAATGCAAAAACATCAAGTGTGGAGTTACTTTTCCGCCCACTCCTGTCCTGACACTGGTATCAAAGCCCGATTAACTCCATAATTATTTTACATCATTTATTTTCCCCATATTATCATAAAACGCCCTCTCCCATCTCCACCTTTTCTGTTCGATTCTCTGGTCGATCTGCCATATTCTCTGACCGATTCTCTATGAGTAAAATCATCCTTTGTGCATTAGATTCCTAGCCTGGCTAATCCGTTAACCTTTGGCAGGCTACATACATTAAAACGTTGGTAACCTGGTATCCCATCACCAACTAATTCACGCATTGCACGAGTTGCATTATAGTCAATGGAATTCTTCACTTAAACCCTAATACACCAACTCGTCACCTCAACCTTGACCTACCTAGTTCATTGTCCAAGACGCCACTCGTATCTCTCACATTGTACATCAGACACTAGGGTTGGCGCCTCATTCCCATGGAATGAGAAACCTCAACCTCTTGTCGATAGTTGTGGTGCTTATGATACAACATTCAATATGATATCATAGCTATACCCAACAATCCCACATAATCTGGTTCACGTCCCATGATTTGGACAAAATTACTCCATTGTTGTTACAGGTGCAAGCGCCCCATGATTTCGACAAACCCAAAGTTCCTTCGCTCATCGCCTACACCTCTGTTGTGGGATAATTACATCTTGCAAGAGTTACCTCCCTTAAGCTCTCCCTAGACCTAATACATAATAGAGATACAAACGGTGGACCTTACTAGATCTAAATCATACATGGAAATGATTTATAAGTGAATGGGATGAAAGGGCTTACCCGGTCACCTGACAGTTGTCCCTCCATGCTCCTTTCTTGTTTGCTTTTTCAAAGATATCCTTTGCTCTTGTCAACAAATCTGCACACATGAAGACACAAACAAACTCCGTTCACAAGATCAAACATATCATGTATAGGTTTATAATAGATCTAATGACATAACATGAAAATCCTAATCCTCTCTGAAAATTATGATAATCATATACAATCAGATAAGGGGGAAAGTCATGTGCATCTTCTATTGATAAAATGAAACAATTTACAACTTACAATATGATAGCCTGATAAAGCTCTATCCAAACTCCTTGCCCAAGCTCTATCCAAACTGCTTGCCCAAGCTCCGTGATTAATCCGACAGAATAATCTTACTTTCTCTTTTCCTCCTCCTTTTTCCCATGAGAGACCCTCAATATATAGGATAATAGAGCTAAGATCAAAGGCTAATCTAGATAGGATCAAGATGCCCAAGATAACAAGCTTCTTGAGGTCGAACCATGAAATTTTTGAGGTTTAATCTCATCTCATGGAAATTAATCCTAAATAGGGAGTAATAGACCCAGTTGCACCCTGCATTCTTACATGGAGCGATTGGTCGCCCTTTGAAAGAGGACAAGAAGTGACCATAAATATTGGTCACAGGATGTAAAGGGACAACCAACGACCAGGCAAAAAGGTACTGCAAACTCAGGGGAAAAGTGGTATAATTCATTGTTTCAGACTGCTAACCTCTAGATGATGCTCATCAAGTGATCAAGTGGAAAATAATTGTATAACAACCTCACTCGTGGTTCACCTTCCAGTTGCAGAAACTCTACGCCCATCGTTTCATCTCACGCAACCCCTGTCGAATGCACCATTTGCAATAAAATTTGCCTCCATTAGAGTGCGCCAGACTCATCCACTGATTCTCAATACAATGTTTCTTTTTCCCTCCCAAACCAGTCCCCAATGTCAGCTTGCATGCGAGGTGCATGGAGGTGCAACATTTGAATGGTGATGGAGTGTCTATGGTCAATGTATGCTTATTGTTTGTTTCTGTTAAGTTGTCTCTAGAATGTCTCTTGGTCTTCTAATGAACCCTAATTATTCTTGTGGAAAGAGAGCCTAGTTGTATTTGTTGCAAGTAAAAGAGCCTTACGTTAGCACAAGGATGTGCTAGGCACTACACATGAAATGATCGAAAGGTTGGAAGCACGTTTAAGAGCAGTTGATCAATTTACAATAACTACAAACATGCAAGGAACTTTGATAAATGAAGTGGCAGAATGTGTACTCAAGCAAACTAATTTTTTTGGTCTACAATGGTCCACTGTGAGTATGCATAATCCCTGTGAGAGATCTCATTTTCATTGTGTTCATTATAACAAAAATGGACAACATGAAGGCAGTAAGAAACTACACAGAAAGAAGAAGCTTAGAGGTAGGGAGGTTGGCATGATCCCTATGAAAAATCTGATTCTCATTGTACTCGTTGCGGAATGACTGGGTTAGATGAAGCATCTGATTGAGTAGTTCCATGGGAAAAGATCAAAGAAGACAGAGGTAAAACTTCAAAATCAACAGAAGGTAAAGCACTTGTTCATTATGTTGTTGCCTATTGCAATATAGGAGTAACTTAAGATCTATTTAATACTTCATTTGATTCTCGGGGAGATGCATGGCTTCTTGACACATGTGCAACCTCTCACACGACATTTCGAAGACATCAATGATAATGTAGATGGCGTAGTGTAATTTGTAGACAAGTCAACTCTCAAACCTTTGGTAATGGGCACCATCAGGCTTAAGTTGTCTGGACTCCCAGATTTTATTCTACACAATGTACTCTATCTTCCAGAGCTGCAAATAACTTTCTATCCCTTGTGCACATCAGACAGCAAGGCCACTCTGTTCATATGAACGATGGAAAAGTTGAGATAAGTAAGGATTCTGACAACATGGTTTTCATGACCATAATGGAAGATGGAAGACTGTTAAAGCTAAATGGGACATCTTCCCATACACACACTGTTGGATACCTCTCTCATCATGACTTAGGTATAATTCCATCTAGTCTTTTGTGGCATGCTAGATTTGGAAATATTAATTATGAAAACCTTCATTTGTTCAGAAAGAATGGTGTTTCTGGTTTGCCTACTATTCCTAGGAAATTGAAGCAATGTGATGCTTGAATCCTTGGAAAACACAACAAACAACCCTTTCATGATTCTACTTCCAGAGCATGTAGAAAACTTGAACTAATTCATTCTGATTTGTGCGGCCCTATGCATGTTCCTTCTGCAAATGGAAACAAATATATCATGACTTTTATTGATGATTACACCAGAATGTGTTGGATGTACTTGTTGAAAGATAAATCACAAACTTTTGAAACATTTAAAAATTTTCATGTATGGATTCAAAATGAAGCTCAGTCTCATATTGGCTCTCTTTGCACTGATAATGGAAGAGAATGTACTTCTAATGAATTTGAAAGCTACCTTCGCCAACATGGGATCAAACATTAAACGATAGTTCCATACAATCCCCAACATAATGGTGTGGTTGAACGAATGAATAGGACACTCCTAAATATGGCCTGTTCCATGATGTTTTTCAAGAATGTTAAATCAATGTTTTGGGCTGATGCAATTCTATGTGCAGTTTATGTCAAAAACAAGTGTCCATCTCATGCTCTTAAAAACAAGACTCCTTATGAAATGTGGTATGGCTACATTCCTTCGGTGAGGCATCTCAGGGTCTTTGGTTCCACCTGTTATGCCTTAATTCCTAAGGAGCAAAGAAGCAAGCTTGATGCAAGGAGTCAGAAGTGCATCTTCTTGGGGTACTCAAATACCACCAAAGGGTATTGTCTTTACGATGAGACAAAAAATAAATTTATCCTTTCCAAAGATGTGATCTTTCTTGAATCCTCCAAGAAAGATGAAATTGTTGAGAGACAATTTGATCGTTTGGACAGATTCACTCGTGTAAAGACATAACATGAATTTGATGATGAGATTCCACATCTTGAAGGGGGGATCCCTATCTTGGTTCAATCTTTGGAATATCCTTATTAAGCATCATCTTCCCCTCATGAAGAAGTTCATGCCACTTCATCAGAACCTGAAGTTCAATTGGATGATGTGATCGAGAAGATTGAAAAGTTGAGGCCTTGTGAGAACTCAACACCATCTCAATCAATTGAGCAACTTGGACCATCTCAGAAAGGTCCACCAAAATGGCTCACAAAAACGATGGAAAGTGTTCATCCTGACGAGGTCGGACAGATAGGAACCAGATTGTCCTTAAAACAAGATGTAGATAATACAAACTCAGATGATGTAGATGATATGGATGTTTCATATGATTGTGAGTTAAATTTATCTACTAACCTTGAGCTAACTTCATTTAAAGAAGATGTTTCTCCTGGTGAATGGAAAGAAGCCATGCAGAAGGAATATGATGCTCTCATCAAGAATGGGACATGGAAGTTGGTGGACCCTCCATATGGAACCAAACCGATTAGTTGCAAGTGGGTATTGGGGAACAAGTAAAGATCAAATGGCTCACTTGACAAGCACAAAGCAAGGCTCGTGGCAAAAGGATTTGCACAGAAAGAAGGTGTTGATTATGATGAGACTTTTGCCCCCACAACAAAATAGGCTACCATCCAAACTCTATTTTCCATGGCAGAACAAAATGGATGGAAAATTCATCAAATGGACGTGAAGACTGCTTTCTTGAATAAACACTTGAAAGAGTTCATGTAATATCCTACACACTGTTGATATGAATTATTACTCACCACTAGTATGTTTTGGAGGTTTCTTGGTTTATAACTTCCGTTAAACACCTTGCTATCAACCTCAAAACTTAATGTAATAACTCTCTTCCTACTGTTGTTATGTTATTGGATGGTTTTGAGACTGATTTGGGTCAAATGTTTTGTCAAATAGTTTGTTGGTATACTCAGAACTTTCAACAAATTTTCTTTTTTGATGGATGTAGCTTATTTCTAATGCAAAGCTTTTTTCAAACACTTTGTTTACACTCTCCAAACCCACTATAAAACCACATGTTGTTGTTGTAATATATTTATGGCTTCTAATAGGTTTCTCAAAGTTATTTACATAATTTATGCAAGAGTGGAATGCCAACTAATATACTATTTATATTCAACATATGTTAACAAAATTACAAGTTCCAAACAATGAGGAAAAATAATACAACAAGAAGAAGCCCAACAAATCTTAGCTAATATATTATTAATCTGACCTCATAGTCACAAACTTGTACGGATCTGAAAGAGAAGAAGACTGGTATGAAGCTGTTTTTTGTTGATATGGATTTCCCCTGCTCCCACATGCTGCTAGCAATGATAAATCAACCTCTACAAGAATATATATGGCCTCCACACCAAGATAAGGCATCATGCTAGAATATGTGACAACCAAGTGGGTTTAGATCACTCTACACACAAGTTTACATCTCCATAAATACCAAATCGGCCCTATCAATATGTATGGTCTTCCACAGCCAATGAACTCAACGAAAATGAATTCTATAACAGTAGAAACTCATCCACGATATGAAGAAATAACCCAAACAATGATATATCTCAGTCCCCAACAATAATAGAACTTGACGCTCATAAACAACAAATGACTTCAATAAGAATTGTGCAACCCTGCTGCCAACAAATTGATCTCACATAAATAAACTAAGCCTACACAAATAAGATATTTTCTACAAACCTCAGACTGCTGCCAAAAAGTAGATCAAGCTCCTCAACAATGGAATCAAATGGAAGAGCTGAATGGCTTCTCCAATAAAATGGCTAGGGTGTATCTCTCACCATCGAAACTTGATTAGCTAGGGTGGAATCTTTCACCACCGAAACCAATCCAACTAGGGTTTACTCCAAACCCCTAGAGGCTCCAAGAGCTCTCCAAATCAAATCAAAATATTCATCAACATAATGAGAGAATATGAGCCCCTATCTCTCCTTTATACTCCCTTTCACCTTTTTTCCCCTCAAGTGACTTTTAATTCATCTTTAATATTTTCTCATAAAATCACTCTATTAATTTAATAAACCTTTTTTCTCCAAAAAGTGATTTATTACATTTTAAAGCATTTCTGACTACTGGAAGTCACCTTTTTATCATCTCAACCTTTAGAGATTTTCCTTCCGGTTCCAATGAGCTATTACACTAAGGTGTCCCCTAAAATAATATGATCCAAATAACACCTTTAGTGCATTTAATTAATTTATGCTCAATAATACTCCCAAACTACGAAAATTGTCGGAATGCCACATAACCAAGAACGAACTATGTTGAAGTGATCCCGATGATGAAAGATGATAAATGAAATAAGTTGGGCCTCACATAACTCCTCCAAACCCTTCGATCTCACTGGTAACATAACCTCACCCCTTTGTCCTGACTGACACAAGCCTCGAAAGTAATCTCCAACTGCAGAACAGGGGAACCCAAAAGATGGGGACATTACCGTTCATGTCTCAACCAAAAGGATTTGTTGTGAAGAGACAAGAACATAAGGTATGCAAACTCATCAAATCCTTATATGGCTTGAAACAAGCACCGCGAACATGGTATGAAAAGTTAATTGAGCATCTTTTGAAATTGAATTTCAAGCATTTCAATCTTGACGATGCAACTTTGTTTGTCAAGGAAGTTGGAAAAACTATTGTGTATCATGTAGTATGTGTAGATGATTTGTTCATAACATGGAACAATGAGAACTGCATTGCATCCATAAAGAAAGAGTTGAATAAATGCTTCGAGATGACAAATTTGGGACATCTTCACTACTATTTGGGCATTGAAGTGATACAAAATTCAAAGTACATATTCATATCCCAGAAGAAGTACATTGGAGAATTGTTGAACAAGCTTGGCATGGTTGAGTGCAATCTTGTTTATACTCCAATGGAACAGAATTTAAAACTCACATCAAAAGAAGGGAATCAATTTGAGGATGCAACCAAGTATATACAACTTGTGGGAAGTCTTATCTATCTTACTACCACCAAACCAGACATTTCATTTGTTGTTGGGATTCTTTCCAAGTCCATACAAAAGCCTTGCGAAGGACATTGGTCTGCTGCAAAAAGAGTTATGAAATACTTGAAAGGAACTCAAGATTTTGGACTCAGGTACTCTAAGGTGGATGACTTCAACTTGATCGGATATTCTGATTCAGACTTTGACAAAGATAAGGAAAATGGAGTATCAACTTCAGGCTATCTCATGAGTCTTGGATCAACAATTGTCTCATGGATATCATGCAAATAGTAAGGTCCAACATATTCCACAACAGAGGCAGAATACGTGGCAGCTGCAGAAGCGACGAAGGAGATTGTGTGGCTTGGGAAAATACTTGAAGATTTGTAGGAGAAACAAGTAAATTCTACTCCTCTTATAGTTGACAATACTTCTGCAATCAAGTTGGCCAAGAATCCCAGATTCCATGATCGAACCAAGCACATTAACACAAAGTATCATTTGATTTGATATCATGTAGAGGACAAGACTATTCACCTAAGACATTGTTCCACAAATGAGTGAATTGCAGACACCTTCACCAAAGAGATTGGAAGACAAAAAAATGAGAAGTTCATAATGGTGCTTGGACTCACACACACCCCTTCGGATTAAGGTGGGGAATGTTGGACACATAATCCTTGGGATCGCGTTACTTGTAACATAAGTTGTAAATATGAAGAGTCGTAGGTGATAGGCGGGGTCAACCATTTGGGAAGAGAGCCAACAACATATTTTTTATTCTACATTTAATATTTGCATAATCCATCAACATCTTGGAGTCTTTGAAAACATACAAATATTTTAAACCTTTGTCTGTTGTTGTTTTCAAAAGAAACCACATGTTAGGCGGAAATATTGTCGTTTAATTCCGTTGTAGTATTTGCCCAACTATTTAATTTTTCAATCCGAGGTTCGTAGACTTATGAAACACATGCACTATATATGCAGGACTGAAGTAGAAATAATCTAATCTAAATTGCTGAAATGAAATTAATCTAGGAAAGCAAGAAATTACATAAGGGAAAAACAATACAACATGTGAAGAGTTGAACGACAAATGACGTATGTGAGCTCACACCATATATCAATCTCAGATTATATTACAAGAGTCAAATGACAAAGCATGAAAGAATAACAAAGCTAATAATCAAAGCGAAGAATCCCCTTCTCCTAATTACCAGACTAAATTATGAATTACATGATCTCTAACTCCCCAATTATGAATAACATGATGTCTCCCCCCTTCATGAAGAGAGAGCACTCTCTTATATACATGAAAGTCTTAAAGAGTGTCATAATTACAGATCCACTATTCTCTCAACTTATTCCTTTAAATCCTCCACTCATATCTTGGATAAGATATCCTATCAAAATCTCCATGATCTTCTTCTTTGAATATGCTTGAATGATTGTCCCAAATATTCTTCAAATATTCAAAGCTTGAAGATGAAATTCGAATTTGAGGCTAGGTGGTAATATTTGACTTTGTTGAAATATTCACATATGCCTGCACACATCATCAAACTCATCCAACCTTGATATATAATGAACATATGTCATTTTTCTAAGATTTAATCATAAGTTCACTTATAATACTGAAATGAATACAATGGAAAATAATAAGGAGAAACCCACATGTATGTATGAAAATGGTATGATGGAAGGTTAATGGGACAATGAAATGTAAGGAATAATGAAGGGAAAGGTGGATGAAAATAGGACATTTCTGAGGCCCAACGTACCCCCCAACTCAACTTGTTGCATGTCCTCATGCAACCATGCATGGATCTTCTTAAGAACTTTTGGCATTTAAACTATGGCTTTGATTGATGATGTCTTTTTAATAAGGAATATTTCCAGGATTTGAAATACAGGAGTAACAGCATGTGAAATACATGTGTAACAACATGTGAAATTTTCTTATGGTTGGTTCTTGTGTGACAACCATGAATACAAAAGATGTTGGTTCTTGTGTTAACAACATTCATTTCACTTATTTATTTTCTTGTTGCAATAATTTAGGCATATACTCACTGGAAATAATAAGCTATCAATGTGCATAAGAAAGCCTTTTTCTTTATCTTTATGAATCATGCCAGCATGTGTATCAATCGAAATGCAACAAAGTGTCGTTGGAAAAGGAATTTGGTAAACAGTAAATGAGATGAAAAAGTGGAGTGATAATAGTGGAAAAATGGAATATTGGTAGTGAATAGGTAGTGAATATATCCCCTCCCCCCCCAACTGAATCGGTTGCATGCCCTCATGTAGCTTAGTGTAGGTCATGGAAGGAAAGAGAGCATGGCGGGGAAATTTTCCAAAATATTCAAGTCGACATATAAGGAATTGTGTGATTAAAGCTTAGAAAAGAACATACCTCCACTTACCGAAAAAGTAGATGTAGTTGTTACGACTGCTAGATCAGGAAAATGTGACTGGCGCTGTAGCTGCAACTACTGGAGCAAAGAATGTCTGACTGTGACTGATGGAAGATGGAAGGTGTCACTGCTACAAGATCAGGAAAATGGAACGGCTAATGCTTCTGCTGTTGTAATTGGATCATGGGAAGTGAAGGAATCTGAACTGCTACTGCTGAATCATGAGAAATGTGGAAGGCAAAGAATATGGAACTGTGGTACTCTCATAGATCGGAATTTGGAAATCAAACTGCTACAACTGCTGAGGGGATCATGAAAAAGTGTATAGTCTTCACCTGCTACAAATCGATGGTACAATTCTAGTCATGCGAATAAATGTGTCGATGTCGAGCATGAAGAGAAATCATTGGATTACCGACCATTGATGAATGTCGTTAACCAATGCGAGACAAACTCACCAGTGATGTCAATGAGTGTCAAGGTACCCAAGTACATCTTGCGAAGTGCGAATAGATGGGTTGATGTCGAGCCACTTGCAAGATCTAACGATCAAGGGACATTGATGTATTCCCATGATTGCTAGCAAGAGAGCTTGCCATTAAAGCATGCAAGCCTCAAGGTACTCAAAAAGGAACTCTAGTCTATATCCCAGATAAAGTGTCGAGGTCGATGGGGCAAGACTGTTGAAAGGTGGGCCTTAAGGAATCCCACATCAGTCAACACAAGTTTATAAAAAGAGTGGTAGGACTATAGATGTAAAGATCTCAGTAGCAACAATGTTTTATGGTAAGGCAATGTAATTAGGAAAAGGGAGTTTGTTTTATTCAAAAGGAAAACTAGAAAGGCAAAAATGCACTGAAAAAGATAAAGGAAATGATGTATGCAACTCAGAAAAATAGGCATGTGTGAAGTCATGAAAGTTAAGTCAATGGAATATGGCTTTAACATAGGGATGACCAATCGGCTTTGAAGGAGAAATGGGACAGTGTTACAGCATGAAATTTGGCAAAATGTTGTTGTGTATCAACAAAATGTTTCTATGTAACAACAAACATCAGGATGCGCAAAAAGTTTATGTGTATCAGCAAAATGTTGCTGTGTATCAACAAAATGTACCTATGTAACAACAAATATCAAGATGCGCATAAAGTTGTTGTGTATCAGCAAACATCAAGATGCGCAAAAATTTGTTGTGTAACAACAAAATGTTGTTGAGTATCAACAAAATGTTGTTGTACATCAGCAAAATGTTGCTGTGTATCAACAAACGTCATGATGTTTCGGATGAGTAACAACTCCTTCAAGTTGTCTAGCAAACATGTTTTTCTGAAAAATATCACTTCGTCATAAAATTTGATTGTCTTCGAAGCTGAAAAAGCTTTAGCACTAATCTTGCATAAAAACTGTGAGATTTGTGAAAAACATATTATGCAGAAATAAGTGCAAATGCAACAAATCAAAGAAATAGACTGCGTTTTTATACCTGTTGTCATTGCACACTTATCTCATCGTCCATTGTTGCATGAAGTGACTTAAGAAAACCACATCAGCGTAACATGTTTGGAAAGAATAAATAAAGCATCCATTTGCAATTTTGAAGTGTTTATATATATATATATATATATATATATATATATAATTTTATTTTTTTGTATAATGTTTTTATAATTGTTTTATTGTTTTTCTTTGTTT
>ML799242.1:138069-160903 GCA_009831015.1 Picea engelmannii
AGGTCCCAACACTAGGTATATACTAGATTTGGAATATGAAAGTCCCCTTACAGGATAACACCCATCCTAATGTTGATCCAAAAATATGCTTTGGGCCCAACGTGACCTTTTGCATTTCATACCTTTTTAGGGTAGTAGGAGAGCTAGTTTAACTAGTCTTTCAAAGACTACTTTTGGAAAATAAGACAACGTGAGTGGTTGCTATCATTTTTATTGTCACATTAAATAATAACATATGAGCAATGCGATCAAACCGTTTTAGGTTTATAGTGACTTATTAGACACTAGATAAGTATCATTCAACATTGATAGTTCATTAGGAGACAATAGAGGATGTTGGTAGTGCTTTGGTTTCTCGCCGGTTAGGCCCCATGCACCAATTTTGATTTGTAAACTGTCGTGGATATTCCACTTGAACAGTTCGTCACAACAACGCTGGTAAATAAAACCGAAATATACCTATGAAGGTTAAATTCCTTTAGATTTTTAGAATATTTAGTTATTGATTTTATGCTTATGTATGAAATAGATAAAATGCAGAAAAATAGAGAATAGTAAAATACAATCACACACCATCCACAAAATGACACAAATATTTGCTCTGTGAAACCCTTATGGGAGAAAACTCAGCTAGAAGATGAGGTTGCTTTGCTCTCTTTTCTTAGGTATGGAAATAATGCAAGTTCAAAGGAGAAGGGACTCTCTATGGAGTTACCTAAGAGCTGTGGCTAGTTAGGCTACTACATAACATTTAACCCCCTCTATTATGCTCTCTAATTCCCCACTCTTAGTTGTTCTGCTATTTTATGGAACAAAATACAATAACATAGAATGGAACCCCTTCTCCTCCTAGTGGCCCGATATTTAACATAGCCTAATAGCCATCTAGGGGTAGGTTTTTGACTTCCTCAACCCTCAATTGTGATAGGGCATTGAACCTTCTAGAACATTCTTGAAATTACATATGTGGCTAGCCCCATATGCGTGAGTAACGGGGGTTGACATGGCATCCTCTTGTACCATGGTGGTCAACACGATAGGTCAACTTGCAGGAGACATAACTTTTACATACGAACACGATTTTTGCACCATTGGAAAGACATCGATATGTAGAATCACGTCACAAGGTCCAAGCTATGTTGGGGAAATTTTAACCCAAAAAAATGTCGTTTGATGCCTCAAAATGGCCCCGAAAGGTTCCAGACCCCAATTTTTCAAACTAGGACTTGCCACTAAAATGGTCCTGCAAGTTGATTCCTCCAATTTTTTCCACTCTAAAAGCATTGGGATAAATGGAAAATAATATAATGATCCAATCTAGATCATACCTCCCCATTTAGGGAGGCTTTTGGTCCTCAAAAGCTTTACTGAATGAGGTGAGGAAATTTTTCCTCTACATTCTCCCTGGAGTACCACTTTGCCTTGCCTGGAAGTCGTCCTTTCAACCCAACCCGCCAAAGGTCGTGCTGCCCTTGTCTTGTAGTTCTGGACCACTTTTGCAAAACCATGTCATCTTTCAACTTTGCTTGAGCATCTGGTGCTAAATACTCTATGGAAGGTAGGACCTACTCCTCCTTCTGATCCAACATGGAGGGCCCATAGAGTTTGAGATTCTCCACATTCACTACTAAGTAAACACACATGTATGGTGGTAGACTGAGTCTATAGGCATTGTCTCCCACCTTTTCCAATACCTCAAAAGGACCATACTGCAGAGCCTTGATATTCTTACTAGGACCATGTAGTCTTTCCTTATTCAGTTGTAACCATACTTTTCTTCCCACTCTAAATGTTCTCTCTGGTCTGTGCTAGTCATGTCTAGCCTTGTACTTTTCCTGTGAATTATTCAGTGTCTCTTGTACTTGCAAATGGATTTGTCCGATCTTCTCAACAATTCTTTCTTCTTTTAATGCATCTCCTACGAGGTCCTCCATCACTCCTCCTTGATGTCCATATACAACATCCAAGGGTGAAGGTGGAAAATATCCAAAGCAAGTTTCAAAAGGTGACTTACTAATAGAAGTGTGGACTTCTTTGTTATAAGAGTGTTGTATATAGATCAAATTTTTAGCCCAAGTCTTCGGATGCTTCTGATTGTAACCCCTCAAAAGTTGCACCAAAGTCTGGTTGAATACTTCCCTTTGCCCATTTGTCTGTGGATGGAATGTTGTAGACCTCTTCAACTTAGTGTGCATATTCTCCCACAATGTAGTCCAAAATGCATTGAGAAATTTGGTATCCCAGTTTGAGATGATGCTCCTTGGTATCCCAAAGTGAACCCAGACCTGTTCAAAAAACATGTTCGTTGCTTCTTGTCCTTTGATGGTCTTTTTACAAGGCATGAGAATGCACATCTTGTTGAACCTGTCAATTACCACAAATAGATAGTCATGTCCCTTCTGTGTGGTTGGTAAACCTCCCACAAAATCCATGGAAATACTTTCCCAAGGTCGAGTGGGTACATGTAAGGGATGGTATAGACCTTGCTTCCTATTATTGGGCTTGTTGGTACAACAAAGTATACATCCTCTAATATACTATGCTCCATCTTCTTTCATTCTTGGATGGTACACATACTTCTATAAGTTGGCAACTATTTTCCCAACATCAAAATGTCATGCAACCTTGGAGGTGTGAGCCTCTTTGATAAGCTACAATCGTTCACCTTTAGGGACACTAAGCTAGTTGAGCTTGTAGAGTAAACCATTCTGGAAATGATAGTTAGCCTTGTTGTCACCTTCTTTTATATGAAGTTGACTTTGTAGCTGTTGAAACACCTCCTTGAATTCCTCATCTTCCGTGCAAGCCTCTTTGTATGCATCATGGATAAAAGGCTCCATGTGCATCATCGTTCCCAAATTTGTAATATTGGATGTGGGTGGTTGTGAAAGCATGTCTGCCAACTTATTTTTGCTACCCTTCTTATGCTTTGTGACCAAATGAAACTATTGTAAGAACCCCATCCATTAGTAGTGCCTGGTTTGATGTAACTTACTCTAGGCCTATAAATACTAGAGCGAATGGTGATCTGTGTGGACAATGGTCTCGTTGTCCATCAGATAGTGCTTCCACTTCTTGACAACTTGTACTAAGGTATAGATCTCCTTGTCGTAGGTAAGGTAGTTGATGAGTGCCCCATGAAATACTTCAGAATGATAGTAGACAAACCTTCCTCCATGCATCGTGTCTGCTCCCATGGCATACCCACTTGCATCTGTCTCCACTTTGAAGGGCTTCATAAGCTTGGTAGCGCGAGCACTGGTTCTTGATTGATCTTTGTTTTTAGCTCATCAAAGGCCTTCTGCTGACTCTTCCTCCACTAGAAACTCTTATTATCTGCTATTATTGTGTGGAGTGGTGCAATTACTGCTGAAAATGAAGCTATGAACTTCCGCAAGTACTGTGCTACCCAGACAAAGCTCTTAACTTCTGTGCAATTTGTAGGAATTGACCATTTAAGGATGGTCTCCATCTTGGTGGGATCTATCTTGAGCTCGCCTCCACCAATCACATTCCCTAGATACACCAAAGACTGCTGAGCAAACTCGCATTTCTTGAGATTGGCCAGTAGTTGGTGCATCTTTAGAGTCTCTAACACCTGCATAAGATGTGAGATGTGTTCCTCCCAGGTAGCACTATAAACCAACATATCATCCAAATAGACAATGAAAAATGAATCTAGATAAGGATGTAAACCATCATTCATTAGTTTAATAAATGTAGTTGGCACATTGCATAAACTGAATGGCATAACCAACCATTAATACAAACCTTGCCTTGTCTTGAAAGCAATCTTCTAGGTATATTCTTCTTTGACTTGTACCCGATGATATCCCGACTTCAAATCCATCTTAGCGAAGTACTTGGCATACTTTAGTTGGTCCAATAGATCGTCGATCGTGGGCAGCGGGTATCAATTCTTTAGTGTAATCTTGTTCAATGCCCTGTAATCAAGACACATTCTCCAAGTCCCATCCTTCTTGGGTACAATTATGATGGGTGACCCACAAGGTGAGGTACTTGGTCGAATCACACCCTACTCCAACAACTGTTCTAACTGCTTCTTCATTTCATTCACTTCTAGAATAGACTGTCTTTACAACCTAATATTCGACAATGGAGAGACTGACAATAGCTGTATTTCATGCTCCACATCCCTCTTGGGTGGTAGCGCTTTAGGCTCCTTGAACACTCCTTTGTATTCATGTAGCAACTCCTCCAACTAATGTTTTTGATCTTTAGTACACCCCTCAAAGGATGCCTTCACTCTCATTGACTCATCATCAAACTGATCTTCTCTTAAGAAAAATAAAACATATTTCTTATTAGAACTAATTAACTTCTTGGCTTGGTTGACACTTCCTGATGAGATCTTTGATTTTCCTTTATGCACATTGATGATGTATGACTTCCCATCTTTGATCAATCGGTACTGATTGGCTCTCTGCATGAAGATTGCATCCCTCGTATACATGTAGGGGCTTTAGAACACTACTCCACATACATCAAGGGGTATTATGTTCAATTCCAATTCATCAATAAAATCAACACTTACAACGGATTTAATCTTACACTATTTCATTACCTTTATCTCTGCATCTTTGTTTACCCAATCCAATGGATAGGGGCTAGGATGATCGTGAATCTCCAATCCCAGCTTGTTGACCAGATCCACTGCTATGAGATTAGCCTGTGAACCAAAGTCGAACAGAGCATCTATCTTGGTCTTCTTGACCTGAATCTTGATGTGAAAGAGCTTGGTCATCTCCTTCTCTTTCCGGTGACAAAGGCTACTCATATTCACCTCCCTTTGCATATATGTGCATCCAATCTTTTCATCCACATCAGAGCTACTTTCAACCTAATTGCTCGAATATATGGCTAGAAGGTTCTTTTTCTTTCCTTCCTTCTTGCGATTCTTTGGGTTCAACTCTGGATGTAGTTTCCAACACTTTTCCTTAGTGTGGCCATCAATGTTGCAATGATTGCCGAGATCTTTGCATTGGTGCGTAATGGTTGTTCTCTTCTTAACTTTCCCCCCTTTCCACTTCTTCTTCCCCTCCTTGGAAGCTTCCTGGTGCTCTTTCTGCTTAGAACCACTAGGTTGCCCCTTCTTTTGGCTAATGTTTTCCAGGTATTGTGCTAGTACAAATGCCTCATCCACTGTCTTTGGCTTGAATAGTATCACCTGTTTTTGTAGATGACTGTGTAAACACCCGAGATACTTGAGTAGTACATCTGGGTTCTTGGGAGAGATACCCAACATGATAGCCATCTTTGTGATCTTTCTGAACTCAGTGGTGTACTTTTGTACACTCTGTCCCTGCCTCTGCATCAAGTAGTTCCATCAGATCCATTGGTCCTCTACATACTCAATAGGATAGAATTGAGACTTGATGAGGGTTTTGAAGTCCTCCCACCTAGTTACTGGCGGATCACCCTCCACCCTAAGTGTTTATGTATGGCTTTCCCACCAGGTTAAAAGCATGGTCCTCTAACTTCAATTTAGCAAATGAAATCTTCCGCTTTCCATCTATATAGTGAATGATAAAATAAACTTCTAGTTGCTGCAACAAATGATTCAATTTTAATGCATCAATCTTAGCTTGGTATGGCTTTATGTCCACTTTCATTTCCATCTTGAATAGGGATTGTGAAGGGTTAACACACTCGAACTCCACTGCTCTTTCTCAGGTTCTTTCCACAACTCATTTCGTGGATTTTCCCAATATGTCAATTTCCCCCTTGATTTGATCTCGAGTTAGAGCCTCCATCATCTTCAAACGATCCAAGCTTGCTTGCTAGAGCTGCCATGACGACGTTCATACTAGAGCTGCCATGATGACGTTCATATTGCGACTGATGTTGACGACTTGGGTTTCCAACGACTCAAATCTGTACTTTGAACAATTTCTTGCCGGAAAAAATCCCATGAAAGTCGTTGAAAATGGGGCCACGTTGAATGCCCAGTATCAAGCTCCCGGTCCAGTGCAGTGGAGGAGGCAATGCCATCCGTGCAACAGTGAAGAATTGATGACGTCGTCGAACAGTATGCAGCCCTGCCATCAAAATCTTCCAATAGACATCGATATCTCCTCATTTAATTGGAAGTTGACTACGACGATCGTTACAAGGCGCGGTCATGTCGGCAGATTTGATTTGAATTGAATTGATATTCAAACCTGGAGGTTGTTGGCTCCTTCATCATGATTGGACTCTGCTTGTCAATATACGGCGATGGGAAATTTATGAGATTAAATTGCATATCATTGCGTGCGAAAGATGTAATCTGGAATCTGGAAATTGAAGGCACTGGAGCGATGGCAGTCAAAGGCATACACGAGATTGGATATTGAAGGCACTGGAGCGATGGCAGTCAGATGGACACGATATTCAAAGGCAGCGTCCATAAAGCAGACGAGGAGAAAAGGGCGGTAGATCCATTGATAGAGACAGCACGTACGTATAATCAAAGGCCGAGGATCACAAGTCAAGAAGCTTTCATTCTCACTTAGAAATCTTTTTGTGATAAAGAAAATATTCCTTCCTGTTCAGAGACACAGCCCACTTCCAGGTGGTACTTTCTTCCCTTATTGAATGTTTTGTCAATTGAATTTGTAAGTGGACCCATTGTTGTCTTCCCTTTTGGCATCCCTCCCTTGCCCTTTTTAAATTCAAAAAAGGAGTTACATGTAATTATCAAAATTAAGCCTTTTTCAAATGGTTATTAGAAAGGTGAATCAAAAAATAATCTTTTAAAAATCTAAATTTTTGAAATCATTTTTCATTTACTAATGGTAACAAATATGATAAAATGTCAAAAGAATGGTTAGATTTTCAATAATCCATTAACGTCCTCACTTCCAATACTTTGTTGCTCAATGAACATTGATTTATCACACAATACTTGCCTTTGGCACCTAAAGAATAAAATCATCTATATTTTAGTATGCTCTGGTCTATTCCCTAATATGGTGTACCCTTCCGCAACATTAAATCCAACACATAACTCACACCTAAATAAATAATGGTGTATGCACTATTTTATGTGTCACTTAATGAAAGCTTCTCAAAGAAGTTTAAACACCTCGTCTTTGTGAATCCCATCTTGAATTCACGTGTTATGAACATTGTCGATTCTTTTCAATATGAGAATTGACATCACATTTAGTTTACGTACTAATTATTATTATTAAATGTATATATAACCCATCACAAAATTATATTTGAAATTAAAAGTATGCTTATTGTTACTTTTTATTGAAATTTCAACTTATCTATCTGGTTGTTCATTAAATTTTAACATTTTTAAATAGTTGGAAGGACAATATTTTATTTTGAATTTTTTTGTTGAAATGTCTACTTAGTTTACTCCTATCAATTGAAGTACAACCACTTTTTCAACTTTTCATCATGGAAGAGTTGAATGAATACATACCATTCAACTTGAAATTAAGAGTAGCCCTTCAAATTTGATCATTGGTTCCATGGGTTTCATCATTTTTTAGAACTAGTGTTTTTTTATTTTAGTTTTGGGTCATCTAAAATAAAGATTCATTGTTTGTTGGTCACATCTACTTGTCTATATGGATTTGAGATTTGGGGATCATACATTTGGGGTACTAGAGTGTTGCTAGATAAGAAGGGTACTTGTCTCGATGTTGTCGAAGTATATTCATGTCAACATATTAGTGTCTTAGGCCATAATTCTTGGAAAGTTTGGCATTGCCCCACTCATTGTTTTGGTGATTTTCCAAGGGGTGACACTGATACATAGGATTAAGAAGATGGCTAACTCGCAATTTGGTTGCCTTAGGTACCCATATCAAGAATTGATGTCCTTTATACAACATGCAAAACATGGGATGGACTATGCTAGAGTCTCGTTGTTGCTCTCCCCAATCGATCTCAATATTAGCAGACCACCTACATTTATCTCCTTGGACTTGCAATATTATGTCTCGACCTAATTATTTATCTGGACTTGTAATATTATGTCTCGACCTACCAGTTTTGCCCCTAGAAGATCTAAAGAGTTAAAAAAAAAAAAACATTCTTATATACGTAACACTTAATGTTGACACAACCAATAACACGTAATGTTAATCCAACTAATTAATAATATGTGGAACAAGTATAATATTAAAAAACAATTATTCAATTTTTTCAACAAAATAGAGACTAACTGCTTCACAACTATTTCCCTTATTTATTAACTTTTATACATTCTTCGTTGATGATCTTGTCAACATACTCTAACATGCACCTTTTTGACCCTTCCCCTTTTCCTTTGGACCTCTATACTCATTTTCCTTCCTTATAGTTCTAATTGATCCTAATCATTTCTTTTCTCATGTCATGGTCCCATTTAAGTCCTCAACTTCCACTTGGTCGATTTACTTTTAGGCTAACCAATAAGATCCTTTTACCCTTCTCATATTCGGTTGAATTAGTTACTCATTTTCCTTTGGACCTCTATCCTCATTTTCCTTCCTTATAGTTCTAATTGATCCTAATCATTTCTTTTCTCATGTCATGGTCCCATTTAAGTCCTCAACTTCCACTTGGTCGATTTACTTTTAGGCTAACCAATAAGATCCTTTTACCCTTCTCATATTCGGTTGAATTAGTTACTCTAGTTTCTCTCCTTTACATTTCCCTTAGCTTAAATTCTTATTCCATGTTCGCTTTTTCATTTATATATTTTGTCAAATTGATATTATTTGTTTTTTAAGTTTTTGTTTTATTATTTATGTAATTTTTTTTAAAGAATTTTATGGAATGTTTTTCCATATTTATTAATGGTATTTATAATAAAATTATTAATGTAAATTAATGTGCCAATCAATCTTTATTGATATTGAATTAACTAAATATTTAAGAACATTAACAATAACTAGTTAAGTTAACTCCTTAGATTAATCATACATGTTGTTATATTTTTATTAACAAGATAATTTTTTTGTTAGAATATTTGGTAAATGTTTATGTGTATTTATAAACTTACACGTCTGTATGTGACATATCTATACAAATAGAGAGAGAGAGAGAGAGAGAGAGAGAGAGAGAGAGAGAGAGCATTTGATCAATTTAGATGAATCCCATGACATGGAAATTTAAAACAACATCTTTATCTTGTCATAGTCTTGGTTTACATGTGTGGCAGTAATATTGTGGATTGTGTTATTAACCATATTTCTTTTATTCATATTATCCATGATTTTGCAATGTCCTCTCTCTCTCTCTCTCTCTCTCTCTCTCTCTAATCTAATCATGACTATTCCTCCTTCGGACTTAGGATCCCTTCTACACTTTCACTTGTTTCCCATCAGAACCCTTCATTACCCCCTCCCGTCGTCCTTTTTTACCATAAGATAGGTGAAAATTATTCGTTTAACCTAAACCCTTTCTCTTAGAAATTTATACTATTACAAACCTTATTGATAAATATTCCAATGTTTCTAAATCAATATGGAGAGTAGTTTGGTTCAATGATGATTGCAAAAACCTGATAGACTTGTCCAGTCTACCATTCTTCCCACCCCCACAAAGTTGTGGTGGTCCCAAAAGTTTATCATTGACTTTTAAGGAGAAAGAAAGAAAAAATCATTTGTGCTTAGTGGAAAAAAGTTTGTCAATGCGTTTAAATTTAGTCCTAAGGCATTTTGTAATGCCTATTTAACTAAGAAGAATACATACCTAATATTTGATCCTTGTGTTTGGTTTGATTATGACTCATCCTCTAAGTTATCACCTAAGATATTCCTCTTTTTTCATCCTTCTCTCGTGTATTGATTTTTCTTAGTTAACAAGGCAACCGTAAGACTTAATACTAGTAAAGCTCTAGATGTTGAATGCCTCAAGGCCAAGTTTCTCAAGCATAGTCCTACCATGTTAATTGTCAATACTGTTGATCTTTTCAATTGCATAGTCCCTTATGGTTTTCCCATTTCTTGGATTATTTATATCTTTTTCATAGTTAGAGACCACCTTAGTCCCAATACTTACAAGACCATTATGATTAGACATGTTCTAGCCAAGTTATTCGCTATTGTGTTGTATATGACATTTCAAAATTAGCTAAGATATGATTATTTCTCTTATTGCTACTTTATATGGAAATGTTATTGGTAAATTGAAAGTTGTCACGACTGCTACTACTTACATTCACTAATGCTACCATTATTAAACACATTTGCTCAATGTTTCCCACTCTTTTTGGCTTATATATAGATGACTTGGATAAGTTGCATATAGACAATTAGTCCGAGTTGAATATAGGTTGTATTATTTTTAGTGTTACTATTGCCATTGTGATTTTGATTGCAAATCATATCATTCTTTTATTTCATGCCATTGAATGTATCTGAAATCAACATGATATCCTTAGTGACTTCTATGGATCCAATGGATTGGAAGTTAACATAAAAAATACTGTTACAGATTTCAATGTTTTAAAAAAGGAGCTCTCTAACATTCATATTTGTTACAAAGGAAAGTCAGTGGATGTTACCACATCTTATGCTTGTCTAGGTGTGTTGTTCATCAAACTAAAATTCAATATAGCCCCTTGTTGAGATCAATTCCCACTTCCGAAATTTCCCTCCCCTTCTCTATTTTCCCAACTTCTTTTGTCCATTTCTTTCCCCTCTTCTATACTTACCCAAATTCCCCTTTTCCTTTTTCCATTCTTTTCTCCCTTTCTAGTTCTTATACTTAGTCGTTTTCCAAATCGGCGGGTTCATGGGTTGGAAGACTCGCGAATCCACATCTCCATCCACACCCTCACATCATGAGTCCGACCAACCACCACATTATTCTATACTTAGTTGTTTTTGCAGTGGCGGGTTCCCAGGTTGGCGGGTTTCAAGCTTTCATATCCCTTGTTCCATGAACTACATTTTGTACCTGAACGATCCATGATCTATATTTTGACCATTGGATTCCCCGAGCTCCTAAGTATCTCACCCCTCCTTTATTTAGTCCGACCTACCGCGTTACAACACTTAGCCATTTCTCAACCTTCTGCAATGATGGGTTCACGGGTTCTCGGGTTGGCAGGTTCACAAAAGTCCCAAATGCTACTTGCTCTCGTCCGTCCCCGCCACCTTCGTTCTTTTCCCAATACACATTTAGTATGGTTTAATGCTAATAACTCATCATGCAGGTCCCGTAAAGATTGTCATTAATAGGCGAAGGGATCGAGGAGATTTCTTGTTAAACCACATTAAAGCATGATATGTGAAAGATTATATATTATCTCTCAAGCGCTCATTTCAAATATTATCTGGATCAAAAGAACGCTCTCGTCAAATTATGGCAGCAGTAGCTCGACAACAGTTTTGTGGAGATACTCTGAACATTTTTGGACGAGAGGACCAAAAATTTCAGTGGTCTAGAGTATACTCTTATTATTCATCCCCTTCTGCTCAAAAGGAATTAATTTGGACGTCCGTAATTGCTCATGCAGGTTGTGTTCCTGAAGTTTTTGACTGCAAGGAATTGGTTTCCTGGTGCGCCGAGAAGTATATACCAAGCTAGCGAACGATTCAACTCCAATACCATGCTCCCGTCTCTCTCTCACCTCAAGTGTTCCGTAAAATGCTGAAACTCCCAGAGCCAACACTCACCTTTAAAGGCGAAGATTGCTTGAATTCTTGGAGAATCCCACAACCATCCCTGAAGATATTACCAGATTGCAGGTCAGCTTGTTCAAAAACCCATTTCGGGAAATTTCTTGGTTATTCATCAGAGTTACCGACCAAGAAAATACTGCCAACATTTCTCGTATGATTCTTTACATATTGTGTTTTATTGTCAAGGAGAAGGCCATTTTTGATTGGGGGAAGTTGATTTCCATTGAAATATCTTCCCAATTGTCTCAGTATAAAAAGGATAAGAAATTCTTTATTTATGTCTTCTTATTTGGTTTTCGTGATAGAGCGTTGCTTTCAATTTCCTAAACTATCTATATGCAAGAAGGTGAACTGTGAATTTGACCCTGTGACCTTTTGGTACCAAGAGTTATGGAGGCAAAAAGCTTCCCTGCATTTTTATGAAGTTTTCAACGACTTTGTCTCAGTTCTTAAAGAATTGTTGTTTGGAAGAGATACCCCAAGAATACATGCTCAGGCTAGTAAATTCCTAGATAGAAAGGGGACTTTGGAGCAAATGGAGAATTACAATGTCATCAGGATTTCCAGTTCCAAGGAAAATCCTTCCTTTCTTCCATGCCATATATCCGACAAAATGTTTGTTACTGAAGTTGCAAGGAAGTATAGTTTCTGGCTACATTTTTTCGATGAAAAATGAAAAAAACAATTCATACCTTTTCCTTGGAAGATTGGGGATTTTGTATGAAGGAGTATGAACAAAATTGATGAATTTGAAAACAAAATTGATGAATTTGAAAACCACTTCCACAACTTAAATATCAAGTATGCTAAAAAGATTAGAGGGTTTGACCCTAACAAAATCTTTGTGGAACACATGTTCACAATGGGTTTTAGCAATTTATTTATCCACACTGTTCTAGGAGAAGAAGAAGATAATAACCTGGGAAATCCTACCCACACTGCTGGCGACTTAGAGACTGTACTCAATACAAATGAGTTGTAAAAACAAAGAGGAAAGGGTCCCAGTGAGAAGAGTGCCCTGGCCAAAAATGTTACTCCTAAGGCTACAACACCTTGGAGAAGTGCTCCAACGACCCACCCATCTAAAAAAGTAATCAAAAGTAGTTCAGGAGGAGGAGGAGATAAGAACCCCCCTCCAGGAAAAATTGAAAGCTCGCATAAAATTCCTTTGAGGAAGAAGAGAAAGAATATTGTAAAAGAGTAAAATGAGCATCGCGTTGAAAGTGACATCAATAGCTTCTCCCTTGAAGATATGGAGCTCGAAGTTGACATTGAGAAGATGTTTCCTAACACTGATCATCCAAGAGGCGCGACCCACCAAAATCAGTCGTTGGAAATTGTTGAAAATTAGATATTTGATGAAGAAGAATCATTTGTGTTTCAGAGCGTTGTTTTTGACAGCGAATCTAAGAAATTAATTATTGAGATTTTTGATGTGAAGAATAAAAAGTGGAAATCTCATTCAGAGGTTAACCTAAAAAATATGCGGCCTTCCCAAATTTCCAGAATCCATAAAGCAACTGGCGATGCATTGGATGATTCCATTGGTGGCCTCGAAGCAGAAAATATAAAGTTAAAGGAACATATTATTTAAAGAATTGGAAGAGACTCTGATGCCTCTTCCACCCCTTGCCATCCCTTTGGCAATTGTCAAACCCGCCATGCCCGCAACCAAAATAAAAGGATCCTCAAGCTTACTCACATCAGCCAAGAGCTATGTAGAGAATAATATTAAGAAAATAATGACACTGATTACAAAATCTTGGGAAATTTCAAAGAGCATGATTTCTTTTGGCTCGAGGGCACATGCCTTCCATAAGTATATACATGCTGACCTAAAAAATGAAGAAGGTTTCTACCTTGATTCCATGGTACCCTTTGGTATTAAAGTTTCTAATATGTCTGAGCTAAAGAGAAGAGAGGAGGACCTTCCCTCTCCAAGTCGGATCAAGCAGTTGAATGCCCACTGGAAAAAGAAAATAAATAACTTGAACAACATCGTTCAGGCGTGCAGCCAAGCCATAACAAGGAGAGAAGAACTATTCAAAAGGCTCACGAAGGTGGACCTAGCTGGGAGAACTAACGAAGTCCAAGATCCCAAGTTCATCCTCAACTCGTTGTTCCTAACAAAAAAACAGTTCGATGAGCAAGTTGATATTTTTAAAGGATTGTCAATTGGAAAATTCTATGGCATAATTGAATATGATGAGAATGCCATAGATAATTGGCTAGTGGATTATTCTGTAAAAAATCAGGATATTGAAAAAATATTACATGGCATTTCCACTGATCTTCGAGACTTGGAGGGAGAGTTGTTTAATATTAAAATCCGTCATGAAATCAACGTGGCACCTATGAAAAGTTACATCGAAGAATGGTTCAAGAAGTCTATCGATAAATTGACAAATGAATGGAAAGAAGTAGTTGAGACGCTTCCTGTAACCATCGATGAAAACGATAAAAGGACATCAACAAGAAAATGAACACATGAGTGACCATCATAGTATTGCTGATCCTTCTACCACCCATCGTATTCCTTCTAAAAGATTATTTCTTGTATTTATTTGCTTTATGGTCCGCGGGAGCCCCAATCCCAATATTTAAGAAAAACGCATTTACAATTTCAAGAATATGCAACAGACTATATATTTTTGGAAATTTCAAGAGAACTACTTTGGGAACAATCTCGACTGTGCTTTGTAACCTTGTTTCCAGAATATAAAGTATTTGAGGTTGATCTATCATTATCTTTATTTGAGCTGCCCATGTGTCCACTCTGTTAAAGTTCTCTTATGCATGCAGATCATCTACTTTTTATTTTATGTGATCATAAATATTTATCCCAAACTATGATGGATGTGAGGATTTTTTTTCTGATTTGCTTTAAATGTGTAATTCCCGGTCCTCTCTCAGGAAATTTCTTTAAAAAGAAAACAAAAACATTTTCCTTTTATTTTATTGTAATATTTATGTTACTTTGAATTACTACAACGAACTTCTGTCAAGTCCCACATTTATAATATTTTAAAAATCTCAAGAAAATCTAAAGAGGAGTACCACCTCTATAAAAAAGCAGGGGGATTTACATCCTCATGAGGTTTCCATTTCGATCCTGACGGATTCAACCATCAACATTTTTAGCGACCATACTGGGGAATGAACTAAAAATTCGGAACCTGGCCCAACGTTTTTGAAAGAATATATGACTTTACCCCAGGGTAATCAACCCCATTTAGAAATTGGATTGAATAACCAATGAAGCATTTTACATCAGTTGTACAATCTGGTAATAACAACAACCCATACTTGAGAAGAGTTAGAAAGGTCCTTGCAGATCTTAGTCCAAGAAGAAGAAACAAAAATCCTCCGAAGACAGAGGAGAGAGGAATGACAAGATCAAAGAAATCAAAGGCTAGCTAGAGAAGCACAAGAACAAGTTCGGGATTGAAGTTGGACGAATACAAGGGACCCATTACCAGAAGTAAGAGCAAGCAACTCTTTATTCTTAGAAGTGAAAATTCTAGAATTGAAGCCTCCCTAGACATGGCAGAAAGAAATGAACAACCTCGAAACGAGCATCATGAGGAGAGACAAGGAGGTGGAAGAGATGCTGCAAGAAATCAGGGAAACCTAGGATTTGAAAATCGAAGGAGGTTAAAAGATTCCCCTCTAAATCTTGTAGGTGAGAAACATGATCTCCCTGTTCTCCCCAAGGGCACCTTAAAGGAATTTTCTGGAGATGGAGCAATCGATGCAAAGAGGCATCTGTACTTATTTCTTGATATTTGTGATTTTCACCGTGTTGAGTATGATGATGTCATGGTAATGTTGTTTCTAAAAACCTTGTCTGGAAGAGAATATGAATAGTATACAACGTTTCCTAGTAGATCCATTCGACCATTTAATGACCTCGAAGCTATGTTCCTAACTTTGTTTTCCCCTTCGATTTCTTACCATACCCTTCTCACTGATTTCACCCAGATTGGTTTGAGGAAGAATGAAAGGATACAATATTTTAATCTCAGGTTCAATAAAACCTTGAGTATAATTCTAGAAGATAAAAGACCAAATGACCCAATCATTCTCGGTTGTTATAAGAATGCAATTCCCCCGAATGTAAAATATGCTATCAGAACATCCCAAATGGATACTTTGGAGGAGGAAATGACTAAAGCCATTGAGATGGAAAAAAATATGATTGAAACGGGTGCCAACCTTGAAATTATACTGGGAAGAGTACAAAGAGAGCTGTGAGGATTAAATATTGATAATCAAGGAGCTTCCAGTTCAAGAAAGAACAAATAATTCAAGTCTCGACCGGCTCAAAACCAAATGATGGGAGGAGGATTTTTCAAGGGAACCATACCTGATTTAAAGGTTGATCCTGTGGTGGCACAGGAAACTAAGAAAATAATCGAAATTGCACAGATGAATAGAATCATCAAACAAATGCAGAACAAGATAACTAGATTAAGAAGGGGAGATAATTACATGCCAAATCCAAGAATGCCAATCCCAGAGCAAAGGAAGAAACCTCCTCAAGAAAACAGAGTGAGGTTTGAAAACACAAATAATCCAAAAATACCAAGGGTTCCCAAGCATCCTACTCCAAATGCGACTATTTTGAATGATGTCTATGACGAGAAATTAATTGAGCAAGAGAATTATTACTCACCTGATGAGAGCTCTGAAACTATGCTGATGGACGGGTGCGAGACATCTATGTATATATTTGAAGAGGGTGACAATGATCCCAACTCACAAGAAACATTGCCCAGAAAAGATGATTTTTGATCTAGGTTGATATCAGTGGCCACCCACCTTTTCCAACTGGCTCAAAACAGTTTGCTGGCAATTTTGGTAATTTACTATTTTTAGCAATTTTTAACTTCCAGGGTCATTTTGAGGGCCTAAATGAAGGTTTTTCGAGATCAAGGTTCTCAATGATAGCTGAAGGATCTGATTGAGCCCCAAAAATGAATCTCCTCGATGATACGTTTCCAACGAGCTATCGTGCGACCCAAACGAAGATCATATGCCAAAGTTACGCCCCAGAGAAGTTGATACACCAAACTACCCAAAATGGGGTCCACAAAACTGTTGGATTTTCATCTTTCGGGGTTATGGTTTTGGATTTTCTTTATGATTAAAAGGCCTTTGGAGCCTCATTGTAAAATCATCTTCTTGCGAATGCGAGTAACCATCACATCTCTTCTCAGAGATACGCTGCCACCATTCTAGCGATTCTTTCACTCTGTATTTTTACAATCTTTGTACTCATTGATAGAAAATTGTGTATTACTGTATCTCTGTGTTTATGGTTTCATCTCTGATACATTTCTATTATATTATTGGATATTCGTGATATCTATGTGCATTTCTTTATTATATCTCCGCTCTCATTTCTTGCTGAAAATAATCCGGATCAGTGGTATCAGAGCATGCTGCTCTTGATTGTTTTTCAGTGCATGTCCCCGACAAGGTCCGAGTACAACAAGTTGGGTCTCGAGCTTGTCTCTCTTGAGGAAAATCGCTCTCGCACGCCCTAGAAACCCTCCATGGCAGAAGAAAATAAAAACGACGGAGCAAAATATTCTATTAATATGTTGCTTGAGCAAGCTCTCACGCGATAGAGGGACGAAATGATGGAGAAATTTTCCCACATCCTTCAACGTCTGTCGATAACAATAAGAGCATATTCATAAAGCGACCACTTTGTAGGCACCTCACTTTTCAAGGTACAGGTTAATTTTGATATTCCTGTATTTGAAGGTCAGATAGATGCAGATGCCCTAGACAAATGGTTAAATCTGTTAGAAGGTTATTTTTCTGTTCACCATTTTTCTGACATGGAAAAGATCACCTTCACACCCCTTAAGGCTCTCCCCCATGTTAAACATCGGTGGGAAACTTACTGGGAGAAAAGTTCCACAGAGGAATCTGGAATATATGGGGCCGAGCCCACTTGGTATTTTTTGTGTGGATGCAGTCAAGGAACAATATTACCCTGTTGCAACTATGAGGACCAATACATGAGATGGACCACACTTTAGAAAGAAAGGGGCCAAATAGTTCCAGAGTTCACCAATACCTTCCATACCTTTCACACCAAGTTGGGTATCAAAGACTCTGAACGACATTTGGTTATGAAATACCGTGGGGCTCTACACAGATACATCCAAACTGAAATGGATTTTCTGGACATCTCATCACTCGGTGCTGTGTATCGATATGTTTTTAAAATCGAGTAGAAATTTAGGTACTAGAACAAACGAGAGTTTGGATTTGAAAATCCGCAACAACCAAAGTACGAGAAAGACGACCCTAACAAACAACTTCCTGAAATCCAGTCTAAGCCACATGAAAAGAAGGGTCACGGGAAGACGAAGAAGGACACCGAAAAATGGTGTGATTTCCACAAAATCCCCTGGAACAACACCGATGAATGTCGCTCAAAACAGTCATTGGTGGCCGAAATCAAAGACAAGGAGCTAAACCCTGATTCAGAATTTGATTATGAAAATATTGGTAAAAGACAGATCATCGACGCATACCCCATTGCTATTGTCGCCACTGCAACAATTCAACCAGAAGAACCAACAGATCCTGAAGAGGGGGGGCGTATTTTTCATTCACAGATGTGGGTGAAAGGGACCCTACTACATTTTATTGTTGATAACGGAAGCCAAAATAACCTCATCTAAGTAGAGGTCATCAAACAGTTGGGATTGTCGACAACACCACACCCACAACCATACAACATCGGATGGCTTCGCCAGGGATGAGATCTTCGTGTCAACTAGCAGTATCGATTGTCATACAACATCCATCCCTTCAAGGATGAGGTATTATGTGATGTTTCCCCACTGGATGTCTGTGATGCTCTCTTGGGCTAGCCATATATGTGGAAGCACCATGGTGTTTATGAGTCTCGATTCCGTAGTGTCATTGTTACTTTGGGGGGTCATCTCTACAGAATACCAGAGGCAATTATAACTTTTGTCCCACCTAAACAATAAATCAAGGTAGTATCTCATTCTACAAAATTCAGCTTCTTCACAGTCTGTTCAAAGCGTGAACAAAAGAACACCACTACTACCTCAGTCCAAGCAGCTTCTATCCAATAGAAGTAGGTCGACAAGATTGCATCAAAGTGTAAATATTCCTTCTGCACACATGCATCTTATGTATCCAGACTAGTTAAAAAGGTCCAACCCTTCCTACCACAGGTTTGTTACAACCTTCAACAAGCTAAGCAACACAACTTCTCCAACAAGGCAAGCAACTCATCAAGATGCAAATTCAACAAACGCTTTTCCCTCTCCCCTAGGCACTCAACGAAATGGAGAAAATTGTTTCCTAAGGAGGGAGGATTGATCTAGGTGGATATTGGTGGCCACCCACCTTTTCCAACTGGCTCAAAACAATTTTCTGGCAAATTTGGTAATTTACTATTTTTAGCAGTTTTTAACTTCTGAGGCCATTTTAAGGGCCTAAATGAAGGTTTTTCAGGATCGAGGTTCTCGATGAAAGATAAAGGCTTTGATTGAGCCACCAAAATGAATCTCCTCAATGATACCTTTCCAATGAGCTATCATGTGCCCTAAACGAAGATCGTATGCCAAAGTTATGCCCCCAGGAAGTTGAAACACCAAACTACCCAAAACGGGGTCCACAAAACCATTGGATTTTCATCTTCTGGGGTTAGGGTTTTGGATTTTCTTTATGATAAAAAGGCCTTTGGAGCCTCATTGTAAAATCATCTTCTTGCAAATGTGAATAGTCGTCACATCTCTTCTCAGAGATAAGCTGCCACCATTCTAGCGAGTCTTTCACTCTGTATTTTTACAGTCTTTGTACATTTTCGCTCATTAATAGAAAATTGTGTATTACTATATCTCTTTGTTTATGGTTACATCTCTGATACATTTATGTTATATTATTGGATATCCGCAATATCTCTGTGAATTTATTTATTATATCTCCACTCTCATTTCGTGTTGAAAATAATCTGGATCAATTTGTAAATAGACCAAAAAATAAAGGCGACTTTGATAAAGAGAACCAAAAAGAAAAAGAAAAGGAAAAAACAAATGAAAAAAGAGCAAATGAGAAAGTGACGGAAGGCGTTGGAAGTAAAAGGAAACAGATGACGTAAAACTCTACTCAAATGACGTATAATGTTGTAGAGGATTTGAGTAAATTAAGGATAACCCTGCCCTTTACGGAAGTGGTGAAAATTCCCTAGCAAAGAGAGAACATTTTGAAGTTGTTGGATGATCCATCTGAAAGAGCAGAAGTTGTTGTTACCAGCCCAAAACAAATCCCTAACTAGTCAATTGCCAAGCTGAGAGGTAAAATTCCTCCCTTTTACATTTCTATTGAAAATCATGATGCTGCATTGCATAATTGTTTAGTTGACATTGGCATGATGAACAATATCATGCCACTGGCAATCATGGAGGCATTGGGCATGAGTTGCACCAATTATTATGAAACCGGTGAAAGTATATATGCAATTGATTCTATAAAAGTTCCATCTTATGGAGAAATCAAGGAATTTTATGCTTGGATTACAACAACCCCCCATATCATTTCAATTTTCAATATTATTGTGGTAGACCTTCCTCCGGTATATGGAGTTGTGCTAGGAAGAGACTATAAATCTATGATCGGAGGATATATAATGAATGATGGAAGTTGTATGATGCTGCCAGGCAAAGAAGGAGCAATGATTAAAGTTCCCTATGAACCTAGGAAACCCTTCTCCTTAAAAAAGAAGGTCAATGAATTGATGGAGGATTATATAGATGTTGGGATTGGAAACTAAGCTATCCTAAACATAGAAAATAATGAAACTATGGAGAAATTGCAAGACACAGAGAATCACAAATATATGTTTGAAGGGTATTAGAAGATGTCATTTGATGAAGCCTGTTCAAGCTTTGGAAATGGATTTGGAATCGTTCTTATGAGTCCAAGTAAGATTATGCATCCACACGTTATTAAACTGGAGTTTTCATGCACTAATAATGAGGTAGAGTATCATGCTTTGATTTAGGGTATGATCCTTGCACAGGAGATGAAAATAGAACATCTAATTGTGACTGGCGACTCAGAGCTGGTCATCAATCAGGTGACTTAGAGGTATAAAATAAAAAAAGAAAGACTTAAGTTGTATTTCAAAAGTGTTAACGAATTGATGGAATCTTTTAGTTCCTTCAACATTTCTTTTATTCTAAGGGACAAGAATCACAAGGTAGATTCACTAGCCTTGGCGGCCTCATTGTCAAATCCACATGATACCCAAATCAAAACGTATTTCCAAGTAGAAAGAGCTTTCCGACCGTCCATGCCCGATAACATTGAGTACTTGCAAGTGTTTGAGAAAGATGAACAACTTGAATTCTTTTTGTTAAATGATGATGATGATGAATCTCTTTTCACGAAAGATGATCGTGCTAAGAATCTGAATCTCTTTTCATGAAAGATGATCATGCTAAGAATTTGAATCTCTTTTCACGAAATATGATCATGCTAAGAATATCCTTGAAGAAGTTTCAGTTCGAAAGGTGCAAGAAATGAGAAAAGTCAATATTGGAACTGACAGTTCGCCGAAGTATGTCAACTTGTGAGTTTATTGCACCACTAGGGAAGCAGATCAATATGTTGTTTTTTTCAAAGAATACATCGATGTGTTCGCTTGGACCTATGATGATTTAAAAGCTTACGATGAGACTATATTACAACATATCATTCCTTTGAGGGAAGGAGCAAAGCCAGTGAAGAAAAAAATAAGGATGATGAATCCCAAGCTGAAACCTCTGGTAAAGCTTGAATTGGAGAAATTGAGGAAGACAAGAATAATTTATCCCATTAGACACTTAGACTGGCTTTCAAATCATGTAATTGTAAGAAAAAAGACCAGGGAAAACCAAATGCGTGTCGACTTCAGAGACCTTAACAAAGAAAGCTTAAAGGATAACTTTCCTTTTCCTAATATGGAGTTCCTTCTCCAACAGGTTACTGGATCGACCTGCATGTCCATGTTGGATGGTTTTTCTGGATATAACCAGGTCTTGGTGGCTGAAGAAGATAGGGCAAAGACAACATTTATCACACCTTGAGAGATATATGCAGATGCTAGAATTCCCTTTGGTTTGAAGAACATTGGAGCCACATTCCAGAGGGCCATGGATCATGCATTTAGCGGCTTGATAGGAAATTTTATGGAAGACTATCAAGATGACTTGACGGTGCATTCAAAAAAAAGGGAGGATCATATCCATCATTTGAGAAAGGTTTTTGAAAGATGTATATTATATGGTGTTTCTCCTAATCCAAAGAAATGCTTGTTCGCTGTGACTCAAGGAAAACTGTTGGGCCATATTGCATGCAAGGAAGGGATTTACAAAGATCCGGAAAGAATTAAAGCAACAAATGAGCTCAACTCCCCGACATCCAAGAAGGGAGTCCAATCTTTTTTTGAGAAGATCTATTTTGTGAAGATTTGTTCCTTATTATGCAAGTATCGTGAAGCCGGTAAATTTGTTGCTGAAAAAGGAGCAGAGGTTCGAATGGACAATGAATACTATGAGCAATAAGATAAATCTTACTATGGGGGAATATGTAATGAATAGTCCAATGATTGCTATACCCATGGGTGGTGCAGATGTTGTACTAAGAATCCAATGGTTACAATAATTAGGAACAATGGCTTTTAATTTTCAAGAACTTTTCATGAAATTTTCATTGGAAAGAAAATAAATTGAGTTAAGAGGTATCACAGGGAAACCCGGTAAGGTGATAAGATCTAACAACATGAAAAAATTATTGAAAAAGGGGCATCAAGGCGTTATTGCACAACTATGCTCACTAGATGTTCAAACATCTAAGCCATCTATTCCTCAAGATCTCCAAAGGATCATTGATAAGCATTCCATAGTATTTGAAGATATTCCCAAAGGTCATCCACCCACTCGAAATCATGATCATGAAATTCACCTAATTCTTGGGAGTGTTCCTCCTAACACCAGGACATACAGATACCCTTACGCCCAAAAGAGTGAAATTGAGCGCATGGTTGAAGAAATGTTAGAGGCTGGCATTATTAGACCTAGCCAAAGTTCTTACTCTGCACCAGTGGTAATGGTATTCAAGAAAGATAGATCATGGCGTATGTGTCCAGATTATAGAGA
>ML799242.1:164878-191355 GCA_009831015.1 Picea engelmannii
TGACAAGTTTTTGGCCTACAAGGCCCTTGTAGAAAAGCAATCTGGACATCAAATTCAAAAGTTAAGAACATATAATGGAGGCAAATATGTGAACAATAATTTTACAAGTTACTGCACTACACAGGGCATCCAAATGCAACACACTGTTGCATATACACCCCAACAAAATGGTGTTGCTAAGAGAAAGAACCGCACATTAAAAGAAATGGGTAATTGTATGATCCAATCTAAGGGATTAAGTCTAAAGTATTGGGCGGAAGCAATCAACTGTGCAAATTACATAGTCAATCGCACTCCCACAAAGGCTCTTAAAAATATAACACTGGAAGAAGCTTGGACTAAAATTAAACCAAATGTAAGTCACTTCCGTGTATTTGACAGTATAGCATGGGCTCACATTCCTGATGAGAAAAGGAAAGCATTGCAGCCTAAAACTGAGAAGTGTATATTTGTTGGTTATTCTGAAGATGTCAAAGGTTACAAACTTCTTCAATCACATTGTAATGAAATTATTATTAGAAGAGATGTTAAATTTGATGAAAATCTCTTGGCCTGCGAGCCTAATTCGATGATTGTGCCTTTTTCAACCTGCGAGCCATCTTAGGCATTTGTGCCTTCTCACGATCTAGTTTCTTCTTCAAATGATGACAGTGAGGATAAAAATCCACCACCGCCTGCTCACCCTCCTCCAGATGAGTCCTTTGAACCTGAACCAACACCAACTCCACCGCTTCCTCGATGGGTCCATTCAACACGAGAAGCAGCTGGTGATCTTGTTGGTGATCCTTTAGATTAGCATTAGACACGTTCACAGTTCCAGCAAGCCTCTTCTCTTTTGGCTCAAGTTTCAGAAACTTGTGATCTAGAGACATTTGTAGAAGCTTCAGGTCATCCAGATTGGGATACAACAATGAATGAAGAGTATCGTTCTTTAATGGAAAACGATACTTGGGATCTTGTACCTCTTCCAAAAGGAAGAAATTTTTTTAGATGCAAATGGGTCTACATAACTAAGTATGCATCAGATGAAAGTGTTGAAAGACATTAGGCTCGGTTAGTTGCCAAAGGATTTTCCCAAGTTGAAGGAATTGACTATAATGAAACCTTTGCCCCTGTAGCAAAAATGAATTCCATCTGCCTTGTTCTTGCCTTTGCTGCCTCACATAAATGGGAGGTCCATCAGATGGATGTTAAATCCGCCTTCTTGCATAGAGATTTGCAAGAAGAAATCTACATGGAACAACCTCCTAGATATGTCCAGAATGACTCTAGCCTTGTTTTTCGCCTCAAGAAATCTCTTTATGGTCTCAAGCAAGCTCCTCAAGCTTAGTATGCCAAAATGGATAGCTTTCTTATTGCCACTGGATTCTCTAGATGCCATTCTGATCCTAATGTCTATACCAAGAAAGTAGGAAGCCATCTCATAATCCTTGTCCTTTATGTTGATGACCTTATCCTTATTGGTAGTGACTCAAAACTTTTAAACCATGTGAAAACTAGCCTTAAGAAGAAATTTGAAATGACAGACTTAGGCTTTTTGCACTATTTCCTTGGCCTCCAAGTTTTGAAAACCAATGAAGGAATTTTTCTTTCCCAGTCTAAATATTCTTGTGACCTTCTTCGTTGCTTTCACATGGATGATTGTAAACCAACCCCTTCTCCCTTCCAGTATGGAGTCAAGCTTTCTGCCACCTGTACTTCTCCTGAAGTTGATGCCACCCTGTATTGTCAGTTAGTTTGTAGCCTCTTATACTTGACTCATACTCGTCCTGATATTTCCTTTGCTATTGGTCTTGTTGCCCGATATATGCAAACACCCCATGAAATCCATTGGAAAGCAGCTAAAAGGATACTTCACTATGTTCTTGGTACAATTCAGTTCGGGATACATTACAGTTCAGGGGGGACTTCCTTATTGGTTGGTTTCACTGATTCAGATTGGGCCGGTGACCCCGATGATTGGAAGTCTACTACAGGTTATGTTTTCAGCCTTGGTTCAGGACTTGTCACTTGGGCCTGTAAGAAACAATAGGCTATTGCACTTTCTTCAGCAGAATTAGAGTACCGAGCAGTGGTAAATGCAAGTTAGGAAGCCCTGTGGCTTCGACAGATCCTTTCAGAGTTTGGATTCCATCTCCCGCATCCGACCAACCTTTGGTGTGACAATCAGAGTGCCATCGAGCTTGCTAAAGACCCAGTTCAACATCAGCGCAACAAACACATCAAGCTACACATGCACTTCATCAGAAAGGTCATTCATGATCAAGTTATTGAAGTTCTCTTTTTCCCTACAGAAGATCAAGTTGCAGACATTTTCACAAAGTATCTTACAGAAGTGAAGTTTTCCAAACTTCGATCTATGTTAGGAGTTCATGAAGTTGTCATTAAGGGGGGATAGGCTCTAATTCCTCCTTCCTTCTCCTATTGTGTCACTATTGTAAATCCTTCAATCCTATCCCAAGTTGTTCTTACTATAATCTTTTTCTTTGCATTAATAAACTGCTCCAAGTGGCCACATTGGCTGAGGCTGTGGATGTTTCCTTGTAGGGGTTTTACCACGTGAAAACATCGGTGTTTTGATCTTTGATCTAGTTATGTGAGTGGTTACTGAAGCTGTTCGCCCTCTGTTGGAATACCTGTGTTTTCGAACAAATATTTTGTCGAGATTTGGTGTCACAGATAAATTTATCACATAAAATGGTTCTATTTTCATTGGGTCGAAGTTTAAGAAGTTTTGCAGAGAAAATGGAACATCATGGGTCAATCATCAAATTATTATCCACAAGGTAATGGCCTTGCTGAATCGACAAACAAAACACTTGTTCAGATACTGAAGAAAAGCATTGACAAGAATTAAAGGAATTGACATTTAAAGTTGACGGATGCATTATGGGCAAGCAAAACAACTCCGAAGGATAGCACCAGGATGTCTCCATATCTATTGGTTTATGGGGAAGAAGTGAAAATGCCGATTAGTCTCGAGCTTAATGCGTTGATTTATGTGGTTAATACTGAAGATACATAAAATAGTTTTCCCATCCAGAGGAGAATCGATCAGTTGTTGAAGTTGGAAGAAGAACGAAGCAAAACCCTGAATCGAAATTCTTAGAAGCACTAGAGCGTCAAAAGATATTTTGATCAGATCACAACTGTAAATAATTTCTAGAAGGGAGAGCTGGTGCTACTTTGGAACAAGGCCAAGGAGAAACCGTCCATGCATACAAAGTTCAAATCTCTCTGGATAAGACCATACATCGTCGAGAAGATCTTGGGTTTTAACTCCTATATGCTCCAAGACACGAAGGGTAAAAGATCAATGCTTCCTATCAACAAGAAACATTTAAAATGTTTCTTCTCTTAAGACTTTCTCATTCTCATTGTACATAATTTTATTTTTTTCAGTTTGTATATTCTTACTCTGACTCCATAGCCCAATGGGCAGAAGCACCTAGTCATGAAAGGATTTGGATTCTTGACAACCCATAAGGGGTTATCATCCCACATTTGGAGCCAGTTGTTGAGATCAATTCCTGCTTCCAAAATTTCCCTCCCCTTCTCTATTTTCCCAACTTATTTTGTCCATTTCTTTCCCCTCTTCTATACTTACCCAAATTCCCCTTTTCCCTTTCCCCTTATTTTCTTCCTTTCTAGTTCTTATACTTATTTGTTTTCCGAAAAGACAGATTCCCGGGTTGGCGGACTCGTGGATCCACATATCCATACACACCCTCACATCACGAGTCCAATCAACCTCCACATTATTCTATACTTAGCCATTTTTGCAGTCGCGAGTTCTCGGGTTGGTGGGTTTCAAGCTTTCATATCCATTGTTCTGTGAACTACATTTTGTACCCGAACGATATGCGATCTACATTTTGACCATTGGATTCCCCGAGCTCCTAAGTATCTTATCCCTCCTTTATTCAGTCCAACCAACTGCGTTACAACACTTAGCCATTTCTCAACCTTCTGCAACAACGGGTTGGCAGGTTCTTGGGTTGGCGGGTTCACAAAAGTCCCAAATGATACTTGCTCTCGTCCGTCCCTGCCACCTTTGTGCTTTTCCCAATACGCATTTAGTATGGTTTAATGCTAATAACTCATCATGCAGGTCCCATAAAGATTGTCATTAATAGGCGAAGGGCGCGAGAAGATTTCTTATTAAACCACATTAAAACATGATTTGTGGAAGATTATATATTATCTCTCAAGCACTCCTTTCAAATATTATCTGGATCAAAAGAACACTCTCGCCAACTTAAGGCAACAACAACTTGACAACAGTTCTGTGGAAATACTCTTAACATTTTTGTACGAGAGGACTATAACTTTCAGTGGTCTAGAGAATACTCTTATTATTCATCCCCTTCTCTTCAGAAATAAGTAATTTGGATGTCTAGAATTTCTTGTGCAGGTTGTGTTACTGAAGTTTTTTATTGCAAGGAATTGTTTTCCTAGTGCGCTGAGAAGTATATACCAAGCCAACAAATGATTCAAATCCAAGAACATTCTCCCATCTCTCTCTCGCCTCAAGTGTTCCGTAAAATGTTGAAACTCCCAAAGCCAACACTCACGTTTAAAGGTGAAGATTTCAGGGACTTCTTGAAAAAACATGACAATGGCTTGGATATCTTGCATGAATTCTTGGAGAATCCCCCGCGACCATACTTGAATATATCACTATATTGCAGGTTGACTTGTTCAAAAACCCATTCCGAGAAATTGTTTGGTTATTCACTAGAGTTACGAGCCAAGAAAATACTGCCATCATTCCCCATATGATTCTTTACATATTGTATTTTACTGTCAAGGAGAAGGCCATTTTCAATTGGGGGAAGTTGATTTCCATTGAAATATCTTCCCAATTGTCTCAGTATAAAAAGGATAAGAAAGTATTTATGTCTTCTTATTTGGTATTCATGATAGTGCATTTCTATCAATTTCCTAAATTGTCTATATGCAAGAAGGTGAACTATGAATTTGACCCTGTGACCTTTTGGTACCAAGCGTTATGGAGGCACAAAGCTTCCTTGCATTTTTATGAAGTTTTCAACAACTTTGTCTTGGTTCTTAAAGAATTGTTGTTTGGAAGAGATACCCCAAGAATATATGCCCAAGCTAGTAAATTCCTGGATAGAAAGGGGACTTTGGAGCAAATGGAGAATTACAATGTCATCAGGATTTTTGGTTCCAAGGAAAATACTTCCTTTCTTCCATGCCACATATATGACAGAATGTTTGTTACAAAATTTGTAAGGAAATATAATTTCTGGCTGCATTTTTTCCATGAAAAACGAAAAAAGCAATTCATACCTTTGCCTTGGAAGATTGGGGATTTTGTATTAAGGAGTATGAACAAAATTGATTAATTTGCAAACCACTTCCACAACTTAAATCTCAAGTATGCTGAAAATATTAGAGGGTTTGACCCTAATAGAATCTTTGTGGAACACATGTTAACAATGGTTTTTAGCAATTCATTTATCCACACTGTTCTAGAAGAAGAAGAAGATAATAACCTGGGCAATCCTACCCACACTGCTGGTGACTTAGAGACAATACTCAGTACAAATGAGTTGTTCAAACAGAGAGGAAAGGGTCCCAGCGAGAAGAGTGCCCAATCCCCAAATGTTACTCCTAATACTACAACACTTCAGAGCAGTGCTCCAGTGGTCCACCCATCTAAAAAAGTAATCAACAGTAGTTCAGGCGGAGGAGGAGATAAGAACCCCCCTCCAGGAAAAATTGAAAGCTCACATAAACTTCCTATGAGGAAGAAGATGAAGAATAATTTACAAGAGGAAGAAGAGCATCACATCGAAAGTGACATCAATAGCTTCTCCCTCGAATATATTGAGCTCGAAGTTGACATTGAGAAGATGTTTTCTAACATTGATCAGCGAGGAGGCACGGCCCACCAAAATCAGTCGTTGGAAATAGTTGAAAATGAGATATTTGATGAAGAAGAATCATTTGTGTTTTAGAGCATTGTTTTTGACAATGAATCTAAGAAATTAATTATTGAGAGGAGTGATGTGAAGAATAAAAAGGCGAAATCTCATTCATAGGTTAACCTAAGAAATATGTGGCCTTACCAAATTTCCAGAATCCATAAAGCAACTAGTGATGCATTGGACGATTCCATTGGTGGCCTCGAAGAAAAAAATATAAAGTTAAAGGAACAAATTAAGGAACTGGAAGAGACTCTGATGCCTCTTCCACTCCTTGCCACCCCTTTGGCAATTTTTGGACCCGCTATGCCCGCAACCAAAATAAAAGGATCCTCAAGCTTACTCACATTAGCCAGGAGCTATGTAGAGAATAATATCAAGAAGAGAATGGAGCTGATTACAGAAGCTTGGGAAATTTCAAAGAGCATGATTTGTTTTGGCTCGAGGGTGCATGCCTTCCATGAGTATCTACAGGCTGACCTAAAAAATGAAGAAGGTTTCTACCTTGATGTCGTGGTACCCTTTGGTATTAAAGTTTCTAATGTGTCTGAGCTAAAGAGAAGAGAGGATAACCTTCCCTCTCCAAGTCAGATCAAGGAACTGAATGCCTGCTGGAAAGAGAAAATAAAGAACTTGAACAACATCGTTCATGCGTGCAGCCAAGCCATAACAAGGAGAGAAGAGATATTCAAAAGTCTCACGGAGGTGGACCTAGCTGGGAGCACTAATGAAGTCCAAGATCCCAAGTTCATCCTCAACTCGTTGTTCCTAACAAAACAACAGTTCAATGAGAAAGTTGAGATTTTTGAATGATTGTCAATTGAAAAATTCTATGGCATAATTGAATATGATGAGAACGTCATAGACAATTGGCTAGTGGATTATTCCGTAAAAAATAAGGATATTGAAGAAATATTACATGGAATTTCCATTGATCTCCGAGACTTGGAGGGCGAGCTGTTTAATATTAAAATCTGGCATGAAATCGACGTGGCACCTATAAAAAGTTACATCAAAGAATGGTTCAAGAAGGCTATCGATAAAATGACAAATGAAGGGCAAGAAGCAGTTGAGACAGTTCCTGTAACCGTCGATGAAAATGATAAAATGAAATCAACGAGCAAATGAACACATGAGCGATCATCATAGTGTTGCCGATCCTTCTACAACCCACCGCATTCCTTCTAAAAGATTATTTCTTGTATTTATTTGCTTTATTGTCCGTGGGAGCCCCAATCCCAGTCTTTAAGACAAATGCATTTACAATTTCAAGAATATGTAACAATGAAAATTTCAAGAGAACTACTTTGGAAACAATCTCGACTGTGCTTTGTAACCCTGTTTTTAGAATATAAAGTATTTGAGGTTGATCTATCATTTTCTTCATTTGAGCTTCCCATGTGTCCACTCTGTTAAAGTTCTCTTATGCATGCAGATCATCTTCTTTTTATTTTATGTAATCATAAATCTTTATCCCAAACTATGATGGACGTGAGAAAATTTTGCTTATTTGATTTAAATGTGTGAAATGTGTAATTCTTGGTCCTCTCTCAGGCACTTTCTTTAAAAAGAAAACAAAAAACATTTTCCTTTTATTTTATTGTAATATTTTTGTTTCTTTGAATTACTACAACAAACTTATGTCAAGTTCACATTTTGAATATTTAAAAAATCTCAAGAAAATCTAAAGAGGAGTACCACCTCTATAAAAATGCAGGGGGATGTACATCCTCATGAGGTTGTCGTTTCGGTCCCAACAGATTCAAGCATCAACACCCCTACTTCTCAATGTTGAAGTTAGAAGGGTTACATTGTTTCCCTTTTGGAGATACATTGCTATTACAATCATTTTCAAAATTCCTAGTCTAAGATCAACCTTTTCCATAAGGTTGTATTACTGACTCAACTAGTATATAGATGTGAGATTTGTTGTGTTATATGTTGAAACATAGAATTGTTATTTGTTTATAAATTCTTTATCCCCATGCTCTCAAAACTTGCGATATCTGAGAGACCAATCTCTCTTACTATTATTTTGCAAAGTCTGGGGTTTACTCTCTTATCATCAAGGCATTACTTTAGATGACCAACTTCTTACACTAGCTTCATTCCGTAGTTGATTTGTGTCTTGGTAAGAAAAGGTACCATTTTCTTTCATTTTAGCCTTCCATGTATCTATCCAAGAATGATTATCAACAATCTTGGTATGTAGAGCTTACAACTCTTTTGCACTCTTTTGGCCTATATATTAGCAATCTTCCACCATTAAATATCTCTATCATTGATTTTAGGGTATCTAAAAGATATATCCATAGAGTAGCTATATATGAGGTTTGGAGAGTTTATAGGAGGTTATATACTTGTATTTCACTAGGAGGGACACTTTCTCTTAAACTTAATCATTATTAATGCACTTATCTTTAGATTGATGATGAATCATCTGAGCTATCTTAGGGGATGATTGTCTCTTAACCTTTTCTCTCATCGTGGGCAGTTCAAGGTTTGTTATCACGAAATAAGGGTGATATTGACCATCACATATCTCACGGACACCATATATCTAAGCTATGCAACATGAAGCCCCTATCGAAAGAATGCTTTATTTTCTCCTATTAGGTATATTATGAGGTCCATGGTAAATATTATCACCTATTTAAATATCCTTACATTTTAAGATCTTGGATTCATTATGAAGACTATAGGTATTTTCCCCTTTCATTAGAGAGCTTATTTTCTTCCAAAAGAAGTTGTTACATACCCCATATCTAGCTCAATGTGACACATGTTATCTTATTACCCAATTATTCAAGTAGATTGAAAGAGACACATTGATCCTATTGACTCTCAAAGGATCATTGGACATTAGATCTTGTTTGGAATCTAGAGAAAAAACTTTACTTAGAGTACATATAATTAGAGTACATATGATTGCAATGTATTCTCACTTCTTCTCAACCTTAAAAGTGAAAAGAGTCCACTTTCCATATATATATATATGGTTTTGTTCGAGCTAAGTCTTATATTTTGAATTTCTCTAGCTCCTTCTAAATACCATGCTTATATACTCACTTCACTCTTCTTTTAAATTTATACCTTTAAACATTCCCTTTCTCTTTTCATATATCTTCTTTCACAATTTTCATTAAGTCAATTTGCTCACTTATCACTATTATTAATATTAAATTAAATATAACAACATATACCTTAAACATTCTCTTTCTCTTTTCATATATCTTCTTTAAGAAATTTCATTAACTCAATTTGCTCACTTGTCACTATTATTAATATTAAATTAAATATAACACCATATACCTACCCAAAACACTTACCCTTTTATATTATCTTGATACCATATTGCCTGCCCCATAAATACTAACCCTTCCCTTCATGTTCTCTTGATAACTATTTAATGTGACATGTTAACCGACTTAATAAATAAGTGAAGTTTGTCGAGGTGTGATCCAATGATAAGGTGAAGCACTGAGAATGTAAAATTTGATGAGTCCTCTTTGTTATCACAATCTTTGAGACTAAACGAAACTATATAACAACTTTGATAAAATAGACATAGTAAAATACCAACTTTGATAAAATAAACCATTAAAATAAGCTTACTTGAAGTTTTATATTCTATATAGAATCTAATTATATTCATTTTATTTTTTAATTAAAATTGGACAACCTCCTGGTAAAAAATTATTCAACATGGAAAGCGACTTAGATGTAATGCTAATATTGATAGAGATGATAGCAACATACAAGTTAAACTTTGGTTGGTATGGTTTGAATTTGAAAACACTTTTTAAAGATTGGTGTCTTAGGCATCCACTTTGGCACATGATGCCCTCCTTTATTTGCTTTATTTGCTGGAAAATCTATTTGGAAAGAAACTCTGCATTATTTGAGGAAGGTCAAGCTTCAAAAACCTCGACGATCCACATGATCATGATTTGGTTAGGGAGAATAAAGGAGATAAATCAATCTTCTATTAAATCCAAAAATCCTCCTTTGATAAAAAATGGAAGACTAGTAGGCTGGTTTGATGGGGCCGCACAAAGAGGAGGACTGATTTGCGGAGTGAGGGGAGTTATAAAATTAAACAACCAAACAAAGTACAGGTGGACCTGGCACAAACACCAGAGCAAAACTTTTGGGCCTGTGCACACTTTTATCCTTGGCTATCTGCTTGCATATTTATCTTTAGGTGGTCGGTGACTCAAAGATTATAATAGACTGGTTGAATCGAAAATGTGACCTCCAGGTCTTGGGTTTGGAATTTTGGAAAGATCGGATCAAGGCTCTCATTATGGAATTCATGGCCTTAGATTTCTCACATTCTTATAGAGGTTTTAACTAGGAGGCAGACGAGCTATCCAAACAAGCTCTGGAACATCCGGAAGGCAGATTAACATATTTTCAGATGGAGGATAGGCTTGTGGGTCCAAATTTGTTCATAAATATTTATTGACGCATTTTGGTATTTTTTGTTTTGTAGTTTTAGTTTTTTGTTGGTATTAAGATCTTAGGAGTGATGTATTGTTTGGACCTTTGAACTACAGATAGGTCTGCTTGTGCCATTTTTGCTTGGGTGGAGTTGTAGTGTATTGTCGATACTCCATTGTACTTCCATCTAGTCTGAACTTTGTTTTGGGATGACTGTAATCACAGGTGATGAAATACTGTACTGTAAAGAGACATGATATATATATTCTTTTGAAAAGAAAAAAAATGCTAATATTGAGATTGATATTTAGGTCGATTGTTATTCAAGCCTAGATTGCAGAGAGTGCGTTATAGCCTAGACTATAAAGAGTGTATCAAAGCCTCCAAATTTGCCCTTGTTAATTTGTAGAATGTTGTTTTCTTTAATTATTTTTTAACTGTGAAAAAAATTCACATAAACCAAAGGAATAATGTCACATTATAATGATTATAACCAATGAGAAATTGAATGTTTGAAATTATGAAATACGAGAATGTATTGTTAAAAAAAATTAAAAATAATACATATTTTTCCAAAACATTAGGATATATTTGGAAATTAATGAAGTTTGATTCGTGATAGATTATATAATACATGCTTAGGTGGGTACTAAAAACTTCCTATCTCTTTCACCAAAAAATTGGAAAAAATCTAAAATGTTATTTATCCTACTCCTTCCTTGTTAATCATCAACACAAACCTTTCACAATGAACTTTATAGATACCATTTGCATTTTATGACTCCTAAAAGTAATGTAAGTAACTCATAAATCACAAAGGATTGGTCTTGGTAAGAGATTTCTGCCCATGTGTCTTATAGTTGAATGAGAAACCATGTTCTTTCTCATATCAATAGAGAACAGGTGAGAAGTCTCCTCAAGTAATGCAACGAATGCTAGGAGTGGGAGATCGGAGTAGAAGTTAATTTGCAAAATTAAGACTTGCTTGGTGTGCAAATCACTTGAGTTTTTGATAGGTAATAATTTGTTTGAAAATAATGGAGGAAGAATACCTAGTTGACTATTCAAAGGAAGGGAAGGAAGACTCCATGATGTTGATGTTGAGAAGATGGTCACTGTGTTTTGACCCTAGGTAGGGAAAATATACCACATAACCAATTTGTGTAAAATTACCATGCCTACCTCTAGATTTTGGAATAAATCAATCTTGGAGTTAGTTGGAAATAAGATAGAGGTTTTATAGATATGGAAGAAAAATCCCTAGCAAAATTAACAGGTTTGTAGAAAAATTGTTTGTGGAAATAGACTTGAGGGAAGGGCTCCCAGAAGTAATTGAATTTGAATGGGGAGCTTGAAAATATACCAAATTCTAGACTACTGGAAAATTCCATTTGAATGCTTAATATGTAATAAGAACGAGCATTTGGTGAGGGATTGTTCATGCCTTGAAACTTAGATGGGAATGGAGGGAGGTGGAAAAAATAAAGGGAGACAAGATACCTAAGGTAATCCCTATAATTAATGAAGAGATGGAAAATATGAAAACTATGCAATATGTAGAAAAGGTAATGTGGGTTCTAGAAGGTATGTCTCTAGTGGGTAAATACCAAGCCTTAGTTCCATCAGAAGTTGTTAGTGATTGAATAATCATCAGAGATAAAGGAGGGGTATTCAAATTCGAACCTAATGAAGCAATCTACAAGGCGCCTATCACAACTTTGGAAATATTAAAAGGTATGACAACATATATTAACCCCCCTTCTCTTCATTATGAGAATAATAAAACCTTAAATGGTAATAATGTAGTTGATCCTATCGAGGCCCAAAAAGACAAGGAAAATTCCCCTCTTCCCTTACTCTGCAGTAGCCATATGAGCTAATCTCCAAGGTTATTCCATAATCTTTTGAAAATAAACATGGGTTGCAAGATGATGTCATTAGAGAGAAGAGCTTCAATTGATAGTCCTCCTAGTTCCAATTCAAAACCTTGCAATTGTGACATGGGATTAAAAATCCTTAGATATCCTTAAGGCCAAGAAAAGTAGAGTAGAACTTGGAAGAAGGGGAAAATAAAGGGTGACTAGCATTACTTCTTGTGTATCCTAGCGAAGTAGGTGGAAAATATTTTATGTCATTAGCCTAAAAAAAGTAGAAAAACAAATCCCAGAAGACAAACATCATACCATCAAGGGAGGCCTTAGAGCAGGGAAAGCCTCATGGAAAGTTAAATCATGATCATTCTCTCTCCAAACATAATAGGGGTGGGGGGATTTCACAAAAAAATATCCCTCAAATAAATGATCACTTAGTTTAATCTAGATGTAAATTTAATACAAAAAACTATGCGTGAAGGGGATAGAGCTGAAGGAATTCTCTCATCCTTCTTGAAAGATTGGAATTTTGTTGTGTTTAACTCCAACGAGAGACATTGGGGGTTACTAACAGGTCAAAAATCCTCTTTTAATCTCATAAACTCATCTTCTTTGAATGTAGGCTTCTTGACTAAGCTCTGGCGTAGCGCCCTCGCTACTAAACCCAACAAAATGTTTCTGATACCCATTAAGTTTAATATGCGTGGCATGCTAAAAATGTCCATGCATCTAATAAAATTTTTTAAAAGCATGAATGCAACTCAATTAACATTCACACAACAACATATAACTACTTAAAACTCAGAGTAAGACACAACAAATGAATACCACAATTAAATGCAATGTAGTGATGATTTAACATGCATTTAACAACATTATGAATGCAACCATAAATACATATACACAATAGCATATAATTCACTCAAGAACATAGTATACACACAACAAAGGAGGGTATTCAAATTTGAACCTAATGAAGCAATCTACAAGGCGCCTATCAAAACTTTGGAAATACTAAAAGGTATGACAACATATATTAAACCCCCTTCTCTTCATTATGAGAATAATAAAACCTTAAAGGGTAATAATGTAGTTGATCCTATCGAGGCCCGAAAAGACAAGGGAAATTCCCCTCTTCCCTTACTCTATAGTAGCCATATGAGCTAATCTCCAAGGTTATTCCATAATCTTTTGAAAAGAAACATGGGTTGCAAGATGATGTCATTAGAGAGAAGAGCTTCAAGTGACAGTCCTCCTAGTTCCAATTCAAAACCTTGCAATTGTGACATGCAATTAAAAATTCTTAGATATCCTTAAGGCCAAGAAAAGTAGAGTAGAACTTGGGAGAAGGGGAAAATAAAGGGTGACTAACATTACTTCTTGTGTACCCTAGTGGAGTAGGTGGAAAATATTTTATGTCATTAGCATAAAATAAGTTGAAAAATAAATCCTAGAAAACAAACATCACACCATCAAGGGAGGACTTGGAGCAGGGAAAGCCTTAGGAAAAGTTAAATCATGATCAGTCTCTCTCCAAACATAAGAGGGGTGGGGGGTTTTCGCAAAAAAATATCCCTCAAATAAATGATCACTTAGTTTAATCTAGATGTAAATTTGATACAAAAAACTATGCGTGAAGGGGATAGAGCTGAAGGAATTCTCTCATCCTTCTTGAAAGATTGGAATTTTGTTGTCTTTAACTCCAATGAGAGATATTGGGGGTTACTAACAGGTCAAAAATCCTCTTTTAATCTCATAAACTCATCTTCTTTGAATGTAGGATTCTTGACTAAGCTCTGGCATAGTGCCCCATCTACTAAACCCAACAAATTTTTTCTGATACCCATTAAGTTTAATATGTGTAGCATGCTAAAAGCGTCCATGCATCTAATAAAATTATTTAAAAGAATGAATGCAACTCAATTAACATTCACACAACAACATATAACTACTTAAAACTTAGAGTAAGCACACAACAAATGAATACCACAATTAAATGCAATGCAGTGAGGATTTAACATGCATTTAACAACATTATGAATGCAACCATAAAAACATATACACAATAGCATATAATCTAGTCAAGAACATAGTATACACACAACAAAGGAGGGGTATTCGGATTTGAACCTAATGAAGCAATCTACAAGGCACCTATCACAACTTTGGAAATATTAAAAGGTATGACAACATATATTAATCCCCCTTCTCTTCATTATGAGAATAATAAAATCTTAAAGGCTAATATTTTAGTTGATCCTATCGAGGCCCAAAAAGACAAGGAAAATTCTCCTCTTCCCTTACTCTACAGTAGCCATATGAGATAATCTCCAAGGTTATTTCATAATCTTTTGAAAAACATGGGTTGCAAGATGATGTCATTAGAGAGAAGAGCTTCAAGTAATAGTCCTCCTAGTTCTAATTCAAAACCTTGCAATAGTGACATGGAATTAAAAATCCTTAGATATCCTTAAGGCCAAGAAAAGTAGAGTATAACTTGGGAGAAGGGGAAAACAAAGGGTGACTAGCATTACTTCTTGTGTAATCTAGTGGAGTAGGTGGAAAATATTTTATGTCATTAACATTAAAAAAGTAGAAAAAGAAATCCTAGAAGACAAACATTATTCCATCAAGGGAGGGAGGCCTTAGAGCAGGGAAAGCCCCAGGGAAAGTTAAATCATGACCACTCTCTCTCCAAACATAAGAGGGTTGGGGGTCTTTCGCAAAAAAATAGTCCTCAAATAAATGATCACTTAGTTTAATCTAGATGTAAATTTGATACAAAAAACTATGTGTGAAGGGGATAGAGCTGAAGGAATTCTCTCATCCTTCTTGAAAGATTGGAATTTTATTGTCTTTAATTGGACAATGAGAGATATTGGGGGTTACTAATAGGTCAAAAATCCTCTTTTAATCTCATAAACCCATATTCTTTGAATGTAGGCTTCTTGACTAAGCTTTGGCGTAGCACCCCTACTACTATACCCAACCAAATTTTCCTGATACCCATTAAGTTTAATATGTGTAGCATGCTAAAAACGCCCATGCATCTAATAAAATTATTGAAAAACATGAATGAAACTCAACTAACATTCACACAACAACATATAACTACTTAAAACTCAGAGTAAGAAAACAACAAATGAATACCACAATTAAATGCATTGCAGTGCAGATTTAACATGCATTTAACAACATTACGATTGCAACCATAAATACATATACACAATAGCATATAATTCACTTAATACCATAGTATTCACACAACAAATAAAACCCATAAACAATAACAATGTAACAAAGATAAACACCTATCTTTTTAACCAAATGTGCAACTAGTTGCAAAGGATGAACATTCCACCCAACCGTAGATTTTCTGCTCCAAATCTCAGTAGCAAATCACTTTCGAGTCAGGGCTACAAATCCACAAGAAAGGGTGTCTCTTTAATGTCCACTCACAACCCAATATAGCCCATAACATGCCACTTTTTCCTACAACTATCCCAATCCTCTAGCTCTTCCCCTCAACCTGCACAACCCAAGGAATGGGATCTCCCTTCGCTACACATTGTCCCTCAGGCCTTGCCACTTCCCTCCAGGGTTTCAACATAGTTTGGATAGGAATCTCTCTTGTTGGGGACTCTAGTGATGTCAGTTGCAACATTAAAAACTCATAATAGCATGCTCACTTGCTTTTGGGGTAATCTCTCACATAGAATCTCACTCTACAAACCTAAGATGTTGTTTCTTCATGAATTTACAGCTCCAACAAGTTGCTACACATGCCCACTATGGTTTCCTTCAAGCTCCAACACTCCTCTCTCTCTTGTTACTCCAAAAACTACATGTAAAAACTCTTCTATTTTCCCATACGAATTTCCTCCCCCCCCCCCATGCATGTTGACTCTCCCAATTCCCAAGGTTGATTGTACTCATTCCCCATCCTCTCATTATCTATATGAAGTGACTTTTCACACCCACCCTCTTACATGTGTTTAATTATTGGGGCTTGGGTACACTCAAGAGGAAATTAGAGGGTTCATACACAATATTAATTTTAGGAAGTGGGTTGGGATTAATACACATAAATAATTACCCCGTGGACCCCTTCTTAGACCCTTCCCATCTCTTGTGGAAACATAGCCCCCCATTACTTCGTCTGTGTCCATTTGCGGCCGACTTTACATTTTATTTTATTGTTACGATATACAATGTTTACATATTACATAGTGGGCCCACAACCATACATCACATTTACATTATACATCACTAAAATGGGGATTAAAAACGAGGATGTTACATTTGGTCAATGGAATTAGGTAAATCCTTTTCAATACTTAGTATATATGAGGAGATAAATGCTTCTTGGTGTTATCACTCTGTAAATTCCCAGAGGTTGTTGAAAGGTAGAAGAAATTTACCAGAGGTAACTTTATCCAACCACTTCGAAACTGGGATCTAGCCCTGCCAGTTTCAGAGAGAGATCTCTCTGTAAGATTTAACTTTGTTTCAAATTTAAAATATTAGGATAGTTAAAATGAATAGGACCGAATTATTTGTTTTTATAAAATGGCTGAAGTGTCACTTACGCATCCATTGGGCTATGGGGTCTGTTTTATAAAATTTGAGACTAACTAACAGGTTTTAAAAGGTATTCTCACAGGGAAAGATAATGCAACTGCTGGATTCTTTGGCATAAAAATGATGTAAAGTAGAGAAGATGAGAAAATCAATTATAACCAAGAAGCATTTAAGAATTTCTTAATTATAACATCAGAAGAAAATTTTTAGATCATTTAAAGTCGGAAACAGAGTATACTAGGATAAATTCTGCAACTTTCGCTACTTCCAAATGATCAGATTTAGGAAAACAAAATGAATACTGAGAGAGATAAACATTCAACAAAGATGAGAAAACTTCACCAACAGCTAACACATGAGAATCCTGTGAAACATCCCTTTTATTACTGGTAGGTCCCTGATGAAAATTACAGTGCTTACAACTTGCTTGGTCATAAAGATCAACACTCAATACTTCTAAGTTCGAAGTATTTATCATCAAAATTACAAACGACCCTGTCATTAATGATCAGGACGTGGCAGATTCTAAATCTAACTAACTAGATAACAAGATACAAAAATGTAGGAACTGATGATGATCTGTCAGATTTTTCATGCTGATTCTGTGGAAGGCCGTTGGTGAGTCATTCACGTGACTTTGACTCCTCTGCTTTCTGACTCGGATTGGACACCTCATCTCTTACTCGATCAAATTGCACAACTCTTCCCACCTCAACTGTCTGGGAATGGTGACTTTGAGCAGTCTTCGGTAGGTTTCATCCATTTCAGTATATCTGGCAAAAGTCGGCTTGACTATGAAAATATATTTGATTTCGTGCTGTATGCTGAGGTCTGGCTACAAAGTTTCCAAGAATGCCTTGCCTGTTATACTTCCCTGTATCCTTGAGAACTTGGAATTGTCCTTGGCCACTGTAGCTATCTTCTGCTTGTAGTTAGGAAGGGTCACCAACTTGTCATTTAACACCATTAAACCAGGAAGACCTTTCTTTTGTAGGGAATTTATATTGCTGAAGAACCTCTTTACTCCAATGTCCATGTTATGGACTTTCTCTTCTAGCTGCAACATCAATCCTCTTTTGGTCAACACCCTTTTGACTTCGAGGATAGTATCCGTCCTGTCTTCAATCTTCAAGTCTTCCAATTCTTCCCTGGTCTTCGAATTCAAAAACCTAATGATTTCGTTTTCTTCAATGGGCATTTCCCCCAGCTCTCCTTTTATCTTGTCGATAGCCTGTTTGCTCCTCAACACCAATTCATTTTGCTCGAACATGATTTGCACCATAGGCCAGACTTCATTTATGGATTTGGAGATATCCATCCAAATGTTCTCCTTAGCTTCTTCTAGTGTTTTACCCCCCACTGTTTACTTTTGCAGCTACTGTATTTCCTGCTTGAGCTTTTTTGATGTTTTCCTTTTAATGTTGAAGCTTGTCTGGTAGGAGGCCTTGAGATCAGGGATATTCTCAACCTCTTTCTCCAGTCTATTGATTTCTATTCCTTGAAGGTTCATCTCCTCCATTGATTTTGCTAGCTCCATAGATTTTTCTAGAGCTGTCAGTGAGGTGGCTGATGGAAGTTCTGCTGTGGTGGTTGTTGATACAGTTGCTGTGCTAACTCCTGTGAGGGGAACTGCACTAAGTGAGATGACTTCCATTGGTGCTGCATGTTATTTCTCCTTTACCAACCTCTCCAGCTCTACTTCCATTTCTTTTATCTGTGCATTCTACTCCATGATCAATTTTAGCATTTCTTCCTTTTCACCTTCTGTCTCAACCATCTCTCTGGCCTGTGAGTCTTCTGTAGGTGGCAGTTTTAGTTGCTTCCTCAAAGATGCTATGTCAACATTATTTTTCTTGAGCATCTCCTCAGCTTCTTTCACATTTGAGGGGTCATACCCAATCTTGAGCACCAATTCTTCTAAAGACTTAATTTTGTTATCCTTTGCAAAAGATGATATCTTCTCCAACTTTAATTGAGTCTGAACATTGTTTAGAGAAACCTGTAATTTGGCATCAACAGTGGCAGCATTGGCTAATGTTGAGAAAATCATTTCTCCAGTCTGCCTGTGTAGATCCATCTGATCAGTTGGATGTACATCTCTAGTGTTAAATTCCATTGTATCCCTCTTGTAATCAGTGATTTCTTTTGGATGGGGTACTTGTGCCTGCAAGAATTCCAAGTGCATGCTTCTTTTCTCTGTATCGAAAGCTGATAAAAATATGTGTTGTGATGCGGACGTTTGCTTCCAAAACTGAGCATACGTGCTGCTGGTCAATATTTGATTCTTCTTCTTGATCATATCATATCTCTAAAAAATACTTAGCTTTGCACCCCCTTGATTTGGCTGGTTGATTAGTGAGGTGTCAGTCTGCTTCTTGGATGAAGAAGTAGACATGATCTACTGGTTGCTTGAGACAAGAGGTGAATGATCTCCTTTTATAATTGTAGTGGACTGGGTTTCCTTTTCACCAGTTGTGTCAGTTGTATGACCGGCTTTTGGCCTTTTGATGTATACCTGGAAATCCTCAGCTGATATTTCTGTGGCTGAAAGGGAAGTATCCTTTCTGGGTCTTTTCTCCTTTGGTACCTGTGGTGTGGTTGTTTACGAGATAATGACTGAAGGATATTGTTGTTCTACTTCTTCCAGAGTGTTCACCTCTCACTCTGTTTGATTCATGTACTTCTCTATCTCAGGCTTGGGTGCGTGAACATACGAGGCATTTTTATTCTTCACTCTCATCTCTGTGATGATCCCACATGGATCATAGTGCCATAGGAAACTTGTGTCGAACTTCATCTCTTTCAATAGTTTGTCTGCCTCTTCCCCGACAACTCGGCTGTTGCAGATAAAGGATCCTATCTGCCCCTTGATTCTCAGCTGTTGTTTCTTTTTCAGAGATACAAAATGTATATCATCTGAATTGATCATTTGTCTAATATAATCCAGGGAAAATATCCGAATAGGCAAGTATTTGTGCAATTTGTATCGAGCTAACTCACACCCATATACTCTAATTTCTGTGTGATTTTGATACAGGAACCAATCTCCAGTCTTGGCGAGATCTGAAAGGTGTAGAACTCTTTGGATCTCCTCATTTAGCCTCGGCTATGGTCTACCACTGAGCATGCTTACCACTGGGTGATAAAACAACTCAATAAATAACTTGAAATTAAACTCTGTGGAGTTTCTTTTGAGTAGCGAAGTCCAAGAGGTGACGGGCTGTGGTTTTCCTTCTTGGTCCATTCTCTGCATGGTGAACGCGAACTTTTATGCTTGAAAGAACATGAACATGTAAGCTAGTATTGAAGAATACCAGAACATGCCCTCCGTGGGAAATTTGAAAAGCTGATCATGTATGTTCTTGGCTAGAAAACTGCTGTAGTCGAACTGGGTGGTGGATTTTTCCTCGGTGGCAAAAATGGACAGGTAACCCAAGATGGGCTCGTCCACCCATTCATTTGAGAAATAGACGAGCATACAACATAGCGATGAAATAATTTGGTTTCCCTTTTCTGAAAACATTGAGGACTGGTAAGGGGGATTTTTCTTGGGGAGTTGAGTATCCTGTGGGAGGAAAAGGTCAAAAATTTGTGCTCTTTGGGGAAAAGACAGGTTCTAGTACATTTATGTTAAAACTTCAATGGTGAGGGGAGAGTGGGATTCAACTCTAGATATCTGCATCATTTGATCAATGGCCTCGAGCATGATAGAGAAAAGAGTTTCTCCGGATGATGAAACTATGGTTCTTTGGTCGGGGAGGTAATGAGCCTGACATTTGAGGGAGAAGTTGGGAAAATGGTGGATTTGGGGAAAAATATACAGAGGGAGATTGGACTCCTAGAGCCCGATATCATCGCTTTGATCTATGAATGAATGTGTCCTTAAACCATGGCTACAATTCGGCAAAAACAAATTCACACCTAGTCTCTGAGACCAGATAATCCTTGTCGGCTAATGGGATTCGGTTGAGATCGACAGGAGGTGGAAGGAATGGGTTTTCCTCGACTTCTGATCTTTTAGATTTAGGCGCCATCGATCCAACAAGTACCTGCAAACTAAAACAAAGCGTTAGAAGGTAGTGGATATCGCCGGGTTGTTGACTGAAACAGTGAGGGAAATGAATTTTTGGAGTGCAGAGAGTATGAATAGTGAGTAAATGACGAAAATGAGGCTGATTTTAAGTGAGCGGGTATCCGTTAGGCATGGAGGACAGGTCAACAAGCTAACATATACGTTAGCCTACAATAAATGGCCAATGGATCAACTGAGTTATGAGGTGGCAGGTGAAGGACGGGTGACGGGTGTGCCGGGATGACGTAGAAGGCGATGATTGGAGGATAGGTAAATGGGATAAGACATGCGACAGGTCAAAGGGGTAAGGACACTTTGGTAGAGTAGTGAGATGGGACATGTAAGATGAGATAGTGGGATGTGGAATCATGAGGAGGCGGGATAGTGGAGGATGATGTCATGAGGTGGTGGTGGTATGGCATGGCCAGTATGGCGGAAAGTGGTTTGGAGCGGAGGGGGTCCAATGCAATGGATCAACGACACATTGGGATGGGGCCTGTCGGGGCAAACCGCCTCATTCCGGACCCCCCCACCCACTATTAAAGGCAAAAAAGTTGAGGGGGTCCGGAATCTCTAGTAGACCGTTCATCTGCGTTCTTTCAGGTTGACTGTAGATTTATGCACACTTTTTAATCACCATTCCGGACCCCCCCCCGCCCCCCCCACCGTTAAGGGTAGAATGGTCGGGGGGGTCCAAAATCCACTGTCAACCATTGTTCTACATGCCGTTAGATCAACCGTTGATCTGAGCGCATTCTTTATTCTCCGGGCACAATTTTAATATATGCAGCGAAACTTAGGCTTAGTGCTTTTTGTGGATTTTGCGTTGTTTCCCTTGCTTTTTGTCACCATGGGTTTAGAAAAAAACATTTCAAACATCCAAATCATGAATTTTCCTCAAACATCATGCATGTTTTATTGAAATAAAACCAACTAATCTATATTCTAACCTAGTCACCTATCACATTTAGCCCAGATTAGACTGTTGGGCTAAGAAATTACTCTACCCTGGGGCTATTTGACCAAGATTAGACAGTTTCATCAAATTTATTCACTAGCTAACCTATCTACTTGGCTAAGATTAAACAGTTTAGCCAAGCTTATTCACTAATCCTATCAACGTAAATTCAAAAGGACTTGGCCATGTTTAAATTGTATGGATCAAGTCATTATTATTGCATGGGGCTTTATCCATTTTCTTTTATGCCCTCTTTTATTCTTTTATTCTTTTTTCTTTCTTCCTTTCTTTTCTTTTCTTTTCTTTTTGAAAATAATTTGCAAGAATGAAATATTATTTGCAAGACAACATACATCAATAGTGAAAATTTTCTAGTCACCAGACGATCCTATAAATTATAGGGTTATAACACTTGGGACAATCTACATTCATAGGGCATCCTTAATGAAGAAATTGTAATTCTAAGGGGGGGTCTTAGTCATATGCTGAGAATATGAAGTTTGGGATATTAATGTGAGGGTAGATCCTTGAGTAGCTTAATCCATTTGTTTGAAGATTCAAGACTTTGTGATGTTAAGTCGATAAAGCTAGTTCCAACTTGGAGGAACTTTAGAGTGTGAGACGAAGAGGTCAAAATGACTAGACAATTTTATGGTAGGAGAAACAGTAATGGAGGAGGCATATATAATTAAATCTTGGGTCAGAGAGGGGGGTGACACACCCTGCTCCTCACCGAGAAAGCTGCTCCCACCAGGACCTTCTTGACACACGGGCCTGAAGAGTCTAAGTACTCTTCCACCCCTCTCGGGAGTGCTCTCCACCCACAGCTCTCCTTCTCGGTGATCTCCCTATCGGAAAAATCGAGAAATCGTGCTTCGGGAGTTCGCTGTTCACACGAGTATGATTCACATGTAGCTCCAAACCCCAAGCCCCGATGGTCAAAGGGGTCAACGTTCTTCACTTGTCGGGGATTTTCCCTATTGGGAAATCGGCGGCTGAAATGCCGTGGTTCACTCACACTATGAATCCCCGAACCCTGAACTCCGATGTGCTTCCACCTGTACCCCACTAACGATCGTGGTTCCGTCTGCCACGTCACTTCGGGATTTCGCGGATCGCGAATCCGCGATGCAAATTTCCTTTGCTGTTGAAAACCCCGAACTCCGATGTCCCGATCTCCGGGATCTGATGCCACGTGTCCCTCTGATGATCGACGGCTCCCGTTAATTCGGGAAATCGCTATTCGCGATTTCATGAGGCATAAAACTCTCACCTCGCCATCCTCCGAATTGCCGATATGTGATGGCAAACGGACTTCCCTGCACACCTGCGAGCTAACTCCCTCGCAACTCCTCCGCGATCCGACGATCCACGGGACTTCGTGATTCTCCACAACAAATTCAAGTCGTCGATTCTCTTCCTCTTGAGAACTCTTCCTGCTTCCAAGCTTCGATTCTGCTCACGCTCCTCCTGGGTCTGTCCCCAAAATGATCGCAAGGAAATATCCCTCCTGAGCTATGTTCTTCTGACTCTTTCAGAGATCTTTTCGAGCCTCCCGCTCGCAATTGGCCTTCAACAACTCTCAACAGTGCTGAAGTTCTCCAAGTCCTGTGCGTTCACAATCAGAGCAAACTCGGCCTTCCCCTTTCTCCAGCTTACTGCTGAAGCTTCACGTCCAGCCTGCAATTCACCTGCATGACTCGAACAACCAGACACAACTCTAGTCGAACAGAATAAAAGTTCAACTGTCGAGCCTCCTCAACGCACTCTATGCGGAGGAATTCGACTGCACTCTATGCAGGAATCTCTTGGCTCAAATAGAGAAACAATTAAACCTCATTCGCTCATTCTCTCAGGTTTCAAACCTGATACACAATCACATACACAACATATAGAAGATAAGCATAAAAAGAAGCAAACATGCATAAGCATAATATCAGCAACACACAGAGATCAAACACATCCATGGAAGTGAATAAAAGTCTTTCCTATTAATTCAATGTTTGTACATGGAGGTTCTTCACCAGCTCTCTGCTCTGCTCTTCTTCTCTCAATGCTAATGCCGCATAATCTAAATGCTAATGATACAATGATACAAGGAAGGGTGTCTATACTCCGTTTTCCCTCTCGAAAGTAAAACTGTCTAATCTACAATTAACTCCTACCTAACAACATAAAGACTATTAAATGCCTTCTTATCTACAATACAATACAAAGGCGCTTCATATGAATGCTTTCATTCAAACGACGGCGCAACAATCTTTTCAAAGTAATTCAAAATTGTATGTGCTGGCGCTGTCCAGCTGTTCCTTTGCCTCCACGCGCTGGCTCGCTTGATCAAGATGTGGATGCTCCCGCATCATACTCCTCGGCTCAAAAGATTTCATGGGCTCCTGTCCATGATCTGCTGCACGGTGTGACCATGCTTCTGTATGACTGCCTCTGTTTCCCAGCTGGCATCCTCCACTGGGTGGTTCTTCCACTTCACCAGGTATTCAAAATATTGCTTCCTCCTAGTCTTCTTTCCAGCTCGCTTGTCCAGTATGCACTCCATCTCAGGCTTCTGTGCAACTGGCAATTGTTTCTGCCACTGGATCACTGGTTCCTCAGTTCCAGTGCCTGCTTCTCCAGCCCTGTAGGGGTATAAATCCTAAACGTTGAAAATCGGAGATATCCCAATGCCCCCTAGCATCTCAAGCTCATAAGCATTTTCGCCAAATTTCCTCAGAATTTTGCATGGCCCGATCTTCTTCATCTTGAGCTTGTTATACGTTCCTCTTGGGAACCTTTCTTTTCTCAAGTGCGCCAGAACCATGTCCCCAACTGCAAACTGAAGTTGTCTTTTCCTCTGGTCGGCTCTGCGCTTATACTCTTGATTGGATTTTTGCAACCGCTGCTTCACCTGCGTGTGAAGTTCTTTCATCGCCTCAATGAACTCCTCAGCTCTCGCACTGCTAGTCTCAACCTGTTCTGGCTCCCTGAGCTTAGATACTCCTCTGGGCTGTGTCCCATACAAAATCTGGAACGGACTCTTACCTGTACTCCGATTCACAGAATCGTTGTACGCAAACTCTGCCTGTGGTAAGATCTGATCCCAACTGCTGTGATGCTCAATCACCAGGGTTCTCAATAGATCCCCCAAGCTTCTGTTGACCACCTCGGTCTGCCCATCTGTCTGCGGATGATATGCTGAGCTGAACGCTAAGTCAGTCCCCAGCTTTCTCCATAGCGTCCTCCAAAAATGACCTATGAACTTGGTATCCCGGACCGAAACTATGCTCCTCGGTAATCCATGTAACCTCACAATTTCTTTGAAAAACAAACTAGCAATGTGTGTCGCATCGCTAGTCTTATGACATGGGATAAAATGTGCCATCTTTGAGAACCTGTCCACCACTACAAAAATGGAATCAACTCCTCGCTGTGTTCTCGGTAAACCCAACACAAAGTCCATGCTAATGGCTTCCCATGGCCTTTCGGGTATAGGCAATGACTGATATAACCCTGTGTTCTGTTTACTGCCCTTCGCGTGTTGACAAATTTTGCATCAGTCAACAAATATCTTCACATCTGCACGCATGCCTGGCCAAAAATATGATTCGCTCAGCTTGGCGAATGTTTTGTCATGCCTGAAATGACCTGCTAGTTCTCTGGTGTGCTTTTCTTTCACCAAATTCTCTCTCATAGAGCAGTCTGGAATGCACAGTTGATTTCCCTTGAACAACAATCCATCCTGTATCAAGAAATCTATCCACGGGCTCCTATCCCTGAGCACCAGATTCTCGGCTGCCTCGTATGCCTCTCTGAAATCAGCATCTCCAGCATACATATCTCTCAGATTCTCAAAACCCAAAGTCTTGACCCTGAATTCCTGCAGAAATAAACATTTTCGACTCAAGGCGTCAGCTACCTTATTTGCAGTCCCCGAAATGTGCTTTATCACGAATGTGAAATTCTGCATGTATTCCACCCACTTCGCATGCTTTTGATTCATCTTTTTCGGCTGACTCACGAATTGTAATGCGTGATTATCGCTGTACAAGACGAACTCCTTGGGTATCAGGTAGTGCCTCCACTTCTTCAATGCCTGGACAATGGCATAGAATTCTTTATCATATGTGGATTACTTCAGTTTTGCATCATCCAGCTTCTCGCTGTAGTATGCAACAGGTCTGTCATCCTGACTTAAAACCCCTCCAACATCATACCCACTGGCATCACACTTCACTTGGAAGGTTTTCTGAAAATCTGGCAACATTAACACTGGTCGCTCAGTTATCTTTTGCTTCAACAGATTGAAGCTCCTTTCAGCCTCGGCTGTCCACTGAAAATTTTTATGCCACTTCCTGACCATATCCATCATTGCGGCGCTGATTCCACTAAAATTCCGAATGAATTTTTTGTAGAAGCTTGCCAAACCATGAAAGCTCCTTACCTCAAAAACATTTCTTGGCGATAGCCAATTCCTGATTACTTCAACCTTCTCAGGATCCATCTTCAATTCATTTGCTGAGATTACAAAACCCAAATAAATGAGTTCTGTCTGCATGAAGGAACACTTCTTCAAATTTATCAGCAGCTTCTCCTGCTGTAATCTTCTC
>ML799242.1:192620-205463 GCA_009831015.1 Picea engelmannii
TACCCTGAGGCCTCTTCCAATCCTCCTTGGGCTTCTGTGTTCTCTCTTGAACAACAACTTTTCCTCTGGGCTGACTTCTGCCTCGCCCTCGCTGACCTTGTCTGCGGCTCAGCTTTTCTTCGGCTTTCAGAGCCACCTGGTACGCATCCTCAACAGTTCGGATGGTGACCATGCTCAATTCATCCTGAATGTCATACCTGAGACCATTCAGATACCTCGCCACCTTTTCGTCATCACTCTCTCGATGACCTGCTAGAATATTGAGCCTATAGAATTCCTTTGTGTACTCCTTCACCATCATCAGTTTCTGTCTCAGGTTCTGCATGCGCCTGAACAGAGTGATCTGGTAATCCCTCGGAATGAACTTCGCCTTCATCTTGGCGATCATCCGATCCTAGCTCTTGATCTTTTGTTTGCCTTTGGAACGCCTGTCTGCCTGCAGCTCATCCCACCATAAGGCCGCATGCCCTTTCAGCTTCATGACGGCATGCCTTACCTTCTTGTCCTCTTCGATATCCTCATAATCGAAGTAGGTGTCGAGTGCTCGGATCCAATCCAACAACTCTTCTGCATCCAGGCTTCCCTCGTAAGCTGGAATGTCCATCCTCACCTTTGCGCTCATCCTGGCGATAGCCTTGATTAATCGCTCATTGGCTGCATCTTCTGCTGCAACTCCACCTTGCGGTACAACATCAGCTTCGCCTTCGGAGTCACTCAGATCTCCTGTATTTGCTATGCGCCTCTGCGCTGCTTCCATATCTTCCATTCTAGCACAAAGATTTCGTATTTCACTCTCCATTTCTATATTCTGTCCATGACTGCTTCTTTCCCTGGACACCTCCCTCTCCCCCTCTGGATCGGGTGATTGCCTACCTCTTCTCGGCGGCATTATGTCTTCTCTTCCTCTCGGCTGCAATATACAGACAAGATCTTCAAGCTCTGATACCACTCTGAAGCACCCTGCTCCTCACCGAGCAAGCTGCTCCCACCAGGACCTTCTTGACACACGGGTCCGAAGAGTCTAAGTACTCTTCCACCCCTCTCGGGAGTGCTCTCCACCCACAACTCTCCTTCTCGACGATCTCCCTATCGGAAAAATCGGGAAATCGCGCTTCGGGAGTTCGCGGTTCACACGAGTATGATTCACATGTAGCTCCAAACCCCGAGCCCCGATGGTCAAAGGGGTCAACGTTCCTCACTTGTCGGGGATTTTCCCTATCGGGAAATCGGCGGCTGAAATGCCGTGGTTCACTCACACTATGAATCCCTGAACCCCGAACTTCGATTTGCTTCCACCTATACCCCACTAACGATCGTGGTTCCGCCTGCCACGTCACTTCGAGATTTCGCGGATCGCGAATCCGCGATGCAAATTTCCTTTGCTGTTGAAAACCCCGAACTCCGATGTCCCGATCTCCGGGATCTGATTCCACGTGTCCCTCTGATGATCGACGACTCCCGTTAATTCGGGAAATCGCTATTCGCGATTTCACGAGGCATAAAACTCTCACCTCGCCATCCTCCGATTTGCCGATATGTGATGGAAAACGGACTTCCCTGCACACCTGCGAGCTAACTCCCTCACAACTCCTCCACGATCCGATGGTCCGCGGGACTTCGTGATTCTCCACAACAAATTCAAGTCGTCGATTCTCTTCCTCTTGAGAACTCTTCCTGCTTCCAAGCTTCGATTCTGTTCACGCTCCTCCTGGGTCTGTCCCCAAAATGCTCGCAAGGAAATATCCCTCCTGATCTATGTTCTTCTGACTCTTTCAGAGATCTTTTCGAGCCTCCCGCTCGCAATTGGCCTTCAATAACTGTCAACAGTGCTGAAGTTCTCCAAGTCCTGTGCGTTCACAATCACAGCAAACTCGGCCTTCCCCTTTCTCCAGCTTACTGCTGAAGCTTCACGTCCAGCCTGCAATTCACCTGCACGACTCGAACAACCAGACACAACTCTAGTCGAAGAGAATAAAAGTTCATCTGTCGAGCCTCCTCAACGCACTCTATGCGGAGGAATTCGACTGCACTCTATGCAGGAATCTCTTGGCTCAAACAGAGAAACAATTAAACCTCATTCACTCATTCTCTCAGGTTTCGAACCTGATACACAATCACATACACAACATATAGAAGATAAGCATAAAAATAAGCAAACATGCATAAGCATAATATCAGCAACACACAGAGATCAAACACATCCATGGAAGTGAATCAAAGTCTTTCCTATTAATTCAATGTCTGTACATGGAGGTTCTTCACCAGCTCTCTGCTCTGCTCTTCTGCTCTCAATGCTAATGCCGCATAATCTAAATGCTAATGATACAATGATACAAGGAAGGGTGTCTATACTCCGTTTTCCCTCTCGAAAGTAAAACTGTCTAATCTAGAGTTAACTCCTACCTAACAACATAAAGACTATTAAATGCCTTCTTATCTACAATACAATACAAAGGCGCTTCATATGAATGCTTTCATTCAAACGACGACGCAACAATCTTTTCAAAGTAATTCAAAATTTTATGTGCTGGCGCTGTCCAACTGTTCCTTTGCCTCCACGCGTTGGCTCGCTTGATCAAGATTTGGATGCTCTTGCATCAGGGGGGATATCTAGATCATCTCCCAATATTGTTTTAGATAGAGAAGGATGAGTAAAAAGAACCAGACCCATTTAAATTCAATCTTAAATGGATGGAAAATGAGGACTTCAGGAAGTTGGTCATTTATAATTGGAATATGTATAATCCAACATATGGAAATTCTACTATGTTTCAATTTGTAGAAAGATTGAAGAATGTTAAGAAGATCACAAGAGATTGGGAAATCTTTCAAAATTCTAAAAAAAAGGAGGTTGAAGATTAGAAAGTCCAACTCGTCAACTCAAATAGTTGTGGAATTTTTTGTTGAAGATGAAAAGAGAGTATTGAAAGCTTTGTATGACAAGGAGAGAATTTGATCGAGTGGGAAGAAGAAAAATGCAGAATGAATTTGGCTAGCTAGAGGGGAATATGAGAACACAAATTTATTTTACAACTATGCAAAGCACATGAAAAATGTAAACACCATATGTGGGATGAGAAAGGAAGATGTGACCAAGATTAGAATATTCCAATAGACTGCATAATTGGGGGTAGAACATTTTTGAAAGTATATCAAGATTCACCTAGGGATAATATTGAGGAAATAATCAATCTGACCTCCTTCCCAAGATTCTTAGGTAAAGAAGAAAATGAGAAAATCATAGCCAAAGTGTCTAAAGAGTAATAAGGTTGTTCTAGAATATTTTCAGATGTCTAAAAGTCTTGGTCCTAATGGATGGATGGTGGAATTATACCTAGGGTGCTATGAGTTGATGGAAGAAGATATTCCGAGGGTAGTGGAGGAATCAAAATTTGTAGTCAAAGTGTTAGGGTCATTGAACTCAACATTTGTAGCACTAATTATTATGAAGAATAATCCCAAGGGTTTTGAGGATTATGTGCCAATTTATCTATGTAATACAATATACAAAATAATATCCAAGGTCATAACTTCAAGGTTAAAGAAGATTTTTTCAGACTCTATTTGACAAGAATAATTTGGATTCCTATTCAACTGAAAAATTCATGATGCAATAGAGGTGGCATAAGTGCATGTTCATTCCCTAAAGAGATAAAACAACCCACCAATGATTCTCACAGTAGACTTATCAATATCTCTAAATTATAATGTAAGTTGGTTGTACTTGAGACTAATGTTGATTCACTCTGGAATGAGACTTCAAATGGTAAATTGGATTTTAGGCTATCTATCTTAAATTCCTTTGTTTTTATAATAAATGGATCGATATATGATTTATTCTATCCCTCTAAAGGATTAGGACAAGGTTTTAGAATGTCACCTTTTCTCTTTCTCTTGGTGGTTAAAGACTTAAGCAGGGCAATAAAAGAAACACAAAGAGAAGGGACCATAAAAAGGAATAAACATAGGTAGATATTTGACACTGTCACACTTGTTATTTGTTTATTATGTAATTCTATTTGGTTTGGGTACTATGGAAGAAATTGAAAAATTACAAGGAGATCCTATAACTATATAACATAACAACATGGATGGAAGTATATACCAATAAATATTATCTTCAATAATCTACTAGAGGTGCAAGAACAAAGGATCATTCAAATTATGCCTTTCAAAGAATCCTTATTTGACATTGGAGTGAAATATTTGGGCTTCATATTAAAGTCTAATAACATAGGTTGAAGTACCAGAAGTAGTTCCATGAGAACATAGGACAAAGAGTGTCAATATGTTGTTACAAGTGGCTCTCTGAAGGAGGAATACCAACTCTAGTAAAATGAGTTCTAGAGGAAATTCTTGTATATTGGCATTATTTAACATAAATACCTAAAGGGATGCTAGAAAATATAAGAAATAAATGTTTCAGTTTCATGTGGATATGGAAGAAGGGTACACATGGTATTCCCTTAGTAAAATGGAACAAGATTGAAAAACATAGAAGATGAAGGTCAGGGACTAAAAAATATACATAAATTTGGACAAGCTTTGGTAGGTAAGAGCCTGTAGAGGTTATTAGAAGGACTCTAGGATCTAGTAATGGAGAAAAAAATAGATTGAAGCTTTGTTTGTTGAGGATTGGATCAAGCAACCGATAAAATATATAACAAGGGATTCAATAATATGGAAGGCGCTAGTAAAACAATTTCCAATTGTAGGTAAACAGTTGGCTTGGAAGGTGGGCATTGTGGAAAAGTGAGAATAGGAAGTGATCTTTGGGTGTGATGTGATGGGAATTTCAATATCCAAAATCCTTTGGCAACTAAATTAAATTAATTGGTATATGCTATTTCATATAGACAACATATACTAACAACACTTCTACATGGAATCAAGGATAGAAGAATCAAGCAACCGATAAAATATATAACAAGGGATTCAATAATATGGAAGGCGCTAGTAAAACAATTTCCAATTGTAGGTAAACAGTTGGCTTGGAAGGTGGGAATTGTGGAAAAGTGAGAATAGGAAGTGATCTTTGGGTGTGATGTGCTGGGAATTTCAATATCCCAAATCCTTTGGCAACTAAATTAAATTAATTGGTATATGCTATTTCATATAGACAACATATACTAACAACACTTCTACATGGAATCAAGGCTAGAAGAATTCAAACAGGATAAGGTTACAAGAGGATGAAGTAATATGTTGGACCCAATATGTTCAACACTTGAAGCATGGTGTAATCAAACTTAGGGAGGAGGTGGATGGGATTATATAGTAGAAAATATATCATTAGAAAGATATATTGCAAAGTTAAGGTATCAAGCCATGTTTTATGGAGAGGAGAAAAATGATAGGAAACAATGGTGGAAGCCTATTTGGAAAATAAAATCCCCACTAAAAGAAAGAGTGTTCCTATGGCTATTCCTTGCAAACAAAATCATTTGACTTGGGAAGATTGTAAAAAAACATTATGGAAGGTGTTAGGGAGATTTACCTTTTGCAAAAGTCACGATGAGACACTACCGCACTTGATGATATCCTGTCATTTCGCCAAGCCAATATGAGAGGAAGCAATACAATTAGTAGGGAGAAAGGGAAAATGACAACCAGTCTCCATAGTGGAATATGTAGATATTTGGTTCAAGGATAAATATGTTAAGGCTCATAAAACACTTCCTTTTATACTCTTATGGGATCTTTGGTTAGCCATAAATGATACGATAATTCAAAGTAAATAATTACTGCCACTTCAAGTTTTTAAAATAAAATAAAGTATGTTTATGAATATGTGTGGAAACCATAAAAGGAAAAGTATCCAATAGTGGTCACTATGCAGAATATTGATAAATCATATTCTTTGGGGTACTTTGATGGGGCTAGCCAAGAAATTTCAAAGTGCAGTGGAGCTGGAGGTGTCATGTTCCTAACAAAAACACATCAAATAATATTCAAAGCAACATTAGGAACTAGAACAAATAATTGGTAGTAGTGAAGTTAGGGTAACTATCATATAATTAGGGCCACCTAGAATTCTTGTGTCCACAAGAGTTAAGCATTGTGGTTAGTGCCACAACAATAGGTTAGTTGAGGCGGTCTGCAATAGAGTTTGTGCTGCCCTTCTTGTACTTAATGTTCAAGTGGAATCTTTGTAGGTACATGGACCACTTCGAATTGTGATCGTTCTGTAAATTTCCTTTCATATGCATGAATTTCAAGGGCTTGTGATTAGCATGGATGATCTTTTCCTTTCCCAAAATAGATGCTTCTATATTCAACTTGTTTGCACAATGGAGTGCATCTCCTTCTCATAGGTGGGGTACTTGTGAATATTATCAGATATCCATATACATATCATGCTCATCCACAATGTATATTGGATACTGAATTCTTTGCATGTGTTGTGACATGGTGCTCAAAACCTACTGTATGTGTTGCAAATGATCCACTCGATTTTTGTTGAAGATGATGATATCATCCATACATACAACCACAAAGGAATATGTGAATGGCTGCAAGATCATCATGGACATTGTTGGGGCATTAGTTAAGGTAAAATGCATGACCAACCATTCAAAGAGGCCCTGTTTGGACTTGAAGGTTATCTTCCATACATCAATTTTCTCAATTGACACTTGGTAATAACCTAACTTTAGATGAATCTTACTGAAATATTTTGGCACCCTTGAGCTGATTAAAAAGATCATCTATTGAGGGGATTGGATATCAATTCTTGACTGCGATTTTGTTTAGGGGTATGTAATAAATACATAGTCACCATGTCCCATCCTTCTTCTGAACCAACACAATTTGGCTCTCATAGGGTGAAGATCTTAGTCGAATGTGGCCCTTTTGAATTAGCTCTTGATTACGAGGTTTGATTTCTTCATTTTCTAGAAGAGGGCCTTTGTATGCTGGGCCATTAGGTAGAGGAGAATTGGTTGTCAAATCAATTGCATGCTTTACTTGACAAGGCAGAGGCACCCTTGTAGGTGAGGTTAAGAAATCTATGTATCCTTCCATTATCCTATCCACCTACTTTTGTTGTGTAGAGAGATGACACACAGAGGTATTGGTAGTCATGGTGATATTTCATGGAACTATCTTTGGTAGTAACCCTGTAGAGTTGACCTCTCAAAGTAATTATGACACTACGAGGCCTAGACTCATAAACAATATGACACTTCCACATCTATGGTCATCCTAAAATAACATCACATATTACCTCATCTTTGAATGGATTGATGTTAATTGTAGTGCATGTGGCATTGCTGATCGACACAACTTTCTTCCTTGGTTCAATCAACTGATAGTGTATGGCTATGGGTGAAACATTGTCATCGCTTAAACCTATTAATGACCTCTACTAAGCTTAGGTTCTTTTGGATGCCACTTTGTAGTGGAGTCCCCTCCACCCACATATATTTGTTGAAAGAGACAATCACCTTTGTCAGGTTCCCATGGTTCCTTCATTGGATATTTGCAATAGCGATGGTAACATTGGGTTTTGCATTAATGATCCATTTTCCCTTATCCATATTCGAATTAAAGTTTAATCCAAAATCATATTATGAGGATTTTAGTTGGGCCAACAATAATTACATGGAGCAACATTTATTAGTGTTGTGACAAAGGATTTTGTGGAACTCACACCACTTTTCAGTGTCCATCTTCAACTTCCTGTTACCCTTCTTTACTTGCTGCTTGGATTGGTTGTCTTGAGGTTGGATATCCTTGATTTTCCTTCTATTCCACAAGTTAGGGCCATCTTTACCATGATTTTCTTTTGGTGGATTTGCATGCCCAAACTCCCTCTTACTCTTGTGATTAAAATTTTGCTTAATCCTAAAAACATACTGATAAGTAGCTTTGATTGAGGAAATGTCCAAGAAATCCATCTCTGTTTGGATGTACTTGTGTAGACCATTTTCAATATTTTACAAAAAAATGCCACTCAAAGACTATGATTTTGAACTTTAAGTGCAAGATATCAAAGATATTGGTCTACTTTGGCAACGTTTGGTCTCTCTCCTAGTGCAAAGATATCCATCTCATGTACTAGTCATCATAATTCCCAACAAGGCAGAATTCCTCCTTGAGGGTATCAACAAAATCCATCTAAGCGATGTTTGTCCTAAATGTTTTAGAATTATTTCTAGCATGTTGCACCTAGTAAGTGTCCCACCAATATTTGGCATGGGGAAGGGGCTTAAAGAGATCGAAGGTGATCTCCTCACTCTGCAAAATTTGTTGAATAGAGTAATAATCCTCTAGAAGACTTAACCATTTCTCCAAATCATCCTCATCTACTACTCCTTTGAACAAAGGAGTGTCAAAGTTAACTTGTACATTGAAGGGAATCATACCTCCGAAGTGATTTCTTGTCGAAGGTTCCTCCATTGCTGTTGGCGTTTGTCGAAGGATCTAGGTGAAATTATTGATCATCTTATTCCTCTATCTTGCATGGGATTCCTTGATAGACAACTTGATATGATCTCTTGCTTCGTCATCTTTCCTCTCTCCCTTCATGGAATGCTGCTTGGGTTAGCGAGGATGGTCTTCACCAATTTTGGTTAGTTTGAGGCCCAATTCCCTATTCCCTGACCTCGTTGTGGACATGAACATAAAACTAATTAAAAATGGATTTATTTGATATCATTGATTTATATTATGTGGATAATAAAATGAAGATAGAAATATAGATGAAATCATACATACTTACAATATAGAGCACAATAACACAATGAAATCCAAATTATATTAATGAATGAAATAGAAGGACATTGCAATATGCAAAGAAACACAAACTGGATAGAATGGTGGTAGATTATCTCTGATGTGTTGGGTTCGCTCATTTGCAAGAATAAGATTACGAGAGGCCGAAATTGCCTTTTAATATAAAGTATAAAACCTTAAGGAAAAATCCCTAAAGATCCAAAACCATTACCTAAGAGATGAGGTGGCAAAAGGAATGTAGGCCTCTAGGATCCTAATTGATACATAAACTCCTTAGAGAAACAACTTTTTCACATAAACTATGTTTGGGGCATTTCTTGGATTATTGTGGGGCCATTTCAACTGTAAAAAATGTTGGTAAATGCTCGAAAAATGCATAATAATGTCAAGACTTGCAAAAATTTCCAAGATGTGGAGCTATTATGAATTAGTGGAAGAGGTGGGTGACTAATGGTATCGACTTGAATAATTGTTGGAGATAAAGTTAGGTTTTTTGTGTTTCCCAACTATCGATTAGAGTTAGGATTTGTGACCCTCTAGAATATCCTTAGAAGGCCATACTTGGATAGCTCCACTTGTGTGAGATATGGGTGTCGACATGGCTTCCACTTGGAAATGTGGTGGTTAAAGTGACAACCAACTTTCAAACAACACAACTTTCCCATACTAACACCATTTTTAGCGCTTGCTACATCGTTGGATATATCTCATTGAGATGAGCAACATGAAAATCTTTCTTTGCTAGTTTGGAAAAGTTTTCACCCCTAAAATTATTGTTTAAACCTTCAAACATGGATTTTTCAATTTTGAACTTAATGAGAGGAATTCAAAATCAACCTTGAAAATGGTCTCTACGCGTCTGTCAAGGTAAAAACTGCGTATACGTAGTAAAACACTTCCATGGCAAGGGTTAAGCCAAGAAACTTAGATGCAAGGTAAAAGATAGACTGTCAAGCAACATGCAATAATGAAAATCAGGTTAACATAGAGCAAATCAAGGAGAAAAACACTCCAAACCCCCAAAAAGAAGATCATCCCTAGTATGGTCGCCAATTATTTTACGAGGAAAATATCTCTATGGAAAGGGGTAAAACCACAACAGACAGAATGACATGCATAAATCAACTCTAATCCCATGTATGCTATATAAAAGAAATGCTAACAAGACAAGGCTAAGAACCTACCTCGTCCAGACGTTCGATGAAGACCACCGTTGAGCACGCAACCCAAAGCTTTATACCTGCAACTTGACCTCAACAACTAAGATACACAAGTATATGGTGATAATATATAGTGTTAGCATATATATTAACACAATACATTAACATACATGACAAATACACCCATGGAATAATAATTCAAATATTTGCAAGATATCAGTTGGATGAGAAAAGAGTATTTCTATTAAAATAATCAACATAAGTACATAGGTGACAAATTTCTGTAACGACACATATCATAACCAAGAAAATAAGTCCCTCCAACTGGGCCTCCACAACTTCAATCCTCCACCAAAGGAAAGCGCATATAAATAAGTCAATGAGGTTGTCCATTACAAAGAAGGAAGAGCTTGGGGGATGAACAAGGAGTTCAAACTTTCAAGGAAAAAGGGATGCAGACTCAATATGAAGTGAAATTTCTCTAGAGCTTCTTTGCTGTCAAAGTTGAATTGTTGAATCTCCTCAAGGCTTGGATATGGATCAATTTATAGCCTTCAAATGGAACTGAAGGGCCGAGTTAGAGCGTTTCTAGTATATGGAAGGTCAAGGATCATGGATCTTGTGACATGGCATGGAAACTTGACATAAATTTTAATTTTGAGCACCAAATCTGATGTACGTCGGCTATAGTGGAGCAACTTGCGTATACACTTGTTGTATAACTGATAGGGCACATACATGTGGAAAATATGTTTTTTTTGGCTTTGGAAGGTACAAAATGGGAATTCAAGTTTGCATAGGGAAATGGAAAGGCCATCCAAGCAAGTTGCGTGGAGTGAGGAAAAAATTGTTCTAACAGATGTTAATGTTTATGCCATTATTATAGTTCTTTGCATTTCATAAGATAAGAGAATAATAAGAACAAGATCACTGAGAAATACACATCCATAAGAGACACAACATTTATCTTGGGAAACCCTCTAGGGGAAGAAAACCTAGCAAAAACTTCCTTATCATAAATAGCTTATACAATGTTCAAGAGATAACTCAACCAATATAGAAAATGTCCTCCTCAAGAGATGCGCCACCCTTCTTCTCTTCTCACCAACTTGTAATTGCAGCTTGCCTCATAAGAGAATGAGCAAGTGAAGTGTGTGTTATAAGTGAGGCACTAGCCTCTTATTTATATCAATCTGGCATGTGTGAAGAGTCACCATCTGGCAGGGGCGACCTCTCACACTGGGTGGGTAAATCCACCTTTAATTAAATCTGGCCCTTTCAATATAACTGTTGGGGCCGACTTCTTATTCTGCACATTGTAATTGTCCGATGACCAATCCACAAAAGGGGATTTGGTCCTTATACAATTACCGAATTGATTAATCCTCAATGGGGATTAATCTAATAATAAAAATAATAATAATGACATGATTAATCCACAATGGGGATTTAATCCAATAACAAAATAATAAGAATGCTCTTCGCAGTTACATTCTTTCAACACTCCCCCTTAACAAGAAGGGTATTCTTCATCAGTATTCATCAACATCGGGCGAGAGAGGTCTGCATCATCAGTGGCATCTCAAGGAAAGTATCGTCAATATCATCTTGAACAATTGTCTAGCACATTTAAGAGTCATCGAAAGTTTTCTTCATCAACAACATCATCATTCTCAAAAGAATGCTATCATCATCTGCATCAAACATGTATCAGTAAAAATGATACCTCATCACAGCACTAGGTTGTCACATCACAATACTACACTAGCTTAACATCACAGCTCAATGTCAGTCACATCTTGCTTTACGTCTAACAACTAGGTCAGAAACAAGTGATATCATCATCTCGCTTTACGTCTAACAACTAGGTCAGAAGCGAGGAATCACAGCGTCATGCTTTACGTCTAACAACTAGGTCACAATCATGACTCATCTTGCTTTACGTCTAACAACGAGGTCAGAAGCAAGGAACATAAACATCTCGCTTTACATCTAACAATGAGGTCAGAAGCGAGGAATCATCGACGTTATGCTTTACGTCTAACAACTAGGTTAGAAGCATAACTCATCTTGCTTTACGTCTAACAACAAGGTCAGAAGCAAGGAACCAACGACGTTATGCTTTACGTCTAACAGCTAGGTCATAAGCATAACTCATCTTGCTTTACGTCTAACAACAAGGTCAGAAGCAAGGATCACACAACGTCATGCTTTACGTCTAACAGCGAGGTCAGAAGCATGACTCATCTTGCTTTATGTCTAACAACTAGGTCAGAAGCAAGGAATCAATGGCGTTATGGTTTACGTCTAACAACTGGGTCAGAAGCATAACTCATCTTGCTTTACGTCTAACAACGAGGTCAGAAGCAAGGAATCACATCTACTCCCCCTTTCAGGGAAGGTCCTTTCGGACAATACCAAGCTTATCTCGAAAGTGTTCAAACTTTACACGAGATAGAGGCTTAGTCATCACATCAGCAACTTGTTCATCTGTGCTAATGTACTGGAGCTTCAGGGCTCCTCTCTGTACTATGTCGCGGATGAAATGATATCGGATCTCTATGTGCTTCGACCTGTCGTGGAACACAGGATTCTCTGTCATTTTAATACAACTTTGATTATCACATAGAATCATGGTTGCTCTCATCTCCAAATCAAATAGGCCTGTCAGCAACTTTTGAAGCCATATAGCTTCGTAGCTAGCAGAACATGCAGTGATGTACTCTGGTTCCGCTGTGCTGAGAGCAATACTAGATTGCTTCCTACTCTGCCACGAGATCATAGCTGATCCCAAACTGAAACAACATCCGGAAGTGATTTTTCTATCAGCAACGCTTCCTGCCCAATCTGCATCAGTATATCCAATCAGAGTGAAGTCATGATCTCCATCATAGCTGAGACCATAATCCATTGTACCCTTAAGGTACCTCATCACATGTTTTGCAGC
>ML799242.1:209945-222323 GCA_009831015.1 Picea engelmannii
AGTGAAGTGTGTGTTAGAAGTGAGGCGCTAGCCTCTTATTTATATCAATCTGGCACGTGTGAAGAGTCACCATCTGGCAGGGCCGACCTCTCACACTGGGTGGGTAAATCCACCTTTAATTAAATCTGGCCCTTTCAGTATAATTGCTGGGGCCGACTTCTTATTCTGCACATTGTAATTGTCCGATGACCAATCCGCAAAAGGGGATTTGGTCCTTATACAATTACCGACTTGATGAATCCTCAATGGGGATTAATCTAATAATAAAAATAATAATAATGACATGATTAATCCATAATGGGGATTTAATCCAATAACAAAATAATAAGAATTCTCTTCGCAGTTACATTATTTCAACAACAGATACCCCCTAATGTGTGAGGTCAGAGGACTATCTGCAATGGCAAAAATACATTATAATTCCTAGAAGTGGAGTAATGGAGACTCAGCTGGAAGTACTAGTTGCTCATGAGAATATTGCAATCCATAATGATTTTGTACACATGGCTGCCAATCTGAATTACACCACAGATCCATGTGGAAATATATCAAACAATTATTCATGGCCATGAATGGGCAATACAAAGCAGACATATGCCATATGCTATCATAGTCATGAACAAGACACAATGGAATCCAGTCTCAAAATCAATATGAAGATATCTGTATACCATGGAGTATAATATGATCTCCCATGATCACTGAAGTCATATAGGTACTGGTTCAATGACTGACAACAACATGTCTTCTACACTATCCACCAAAGGTGCAAGTCTACATCATGTGAGTAGAGGAGTTGAGGTTGAACACAATGAGTCTTTGTTTGATTACCAGTCATTAAGGTATACCGTTAACAAACGCGAGACAACCCACCGATAATGAAAGTAGGTATCAAGGCACTGAGTACATTCTACAAGTGTGAATAAGGGTGTTGAGGTCGAACACTTGAAGAATCCATCGAAAAAGAGACATTGATGTATTTCCAATTGTCGATGGCGGGAGAGCCTGCCAATGATGACTGCAAGCCTCTAGGTACTCATAGGACTCTAGGTCTCATTTGCAGAATATATGAGATGAATTCAATGGAAGGGGACCCAATGAAAGGAGAGAATTAAGGCATCTCTCATCATTCAACACGAGGTACAAGGCAATATTTTGATGATTAGGAGGAGCTCAGACGAATAGGATTTTCACGAACCAATGACCCTGTGCATCTCTCGAATTCACCAGATGCAAGTAGTGCATGAAAGAGACCCTTTGAATAGAAGCCAATAAGGAAAATGACCGACAAAGGCGAGGAAACAACCAATAAGGCTAATGGAATCTAAGACACTGCACGAATCCCAATGTGTGAATAGATTTCTTTCCGTTGAACAAAAGGGAAACCCTCCAGTCAGTGACGAATGAGGAGATGTCAACTGTTGGGTTCAAGGTTACCTACCCATAATGAAAGTAGGACTAGGGTGCATGGTAGGACTACACCTCCATGTGACTCTAAGATACACTAAGGGTATGGCCGACATGCAAAGTCAATAGGTCTGAGAAATGGACGACACATTCTTATAGACTTCCTTTGAATAAGAGCATGAGACATACAAATAATTCAAGAAACATAGACTTGATGATAAAACTTTGTGATGCAGGAGGCATCAACAAAATCTCCATAGGGACTCGAAGAATAACCAGTCGGAGGAGTAAACTCTAAGTAACGAGCTCAGTTTCCTAAGGTCATGATAAACCCAAACTTTAGATGAAAGTGGACTCAAACTTTTGTGCTCTTCTCAAAGGTGACACAATTGCTACCTATATGAGATAATATTCTTTTCCCGCCCACCTTTTTTTTTTTCATAGGAAAACAAATGCTATGATACAGGAGAGGAAATGAGTGTCATGAGTAAGCAACTAGCTCCAAGCAGTGGAACATACCTACTCTCAATGCAAGGAATTGCATGCGGGGCATGGACACTCGGGGTAATGTTTCCTTTCAGGGTGTAGGGTACATAAAAGGCTCTGGTTGGATGGTGATGCAAATTATTGAGGTAAGAGGCTTATAATGAGAAAGAGGGAACCGACAATAGGCTGAATACTACAAGCAGGATGATGGAATGCTATTACAACCTAACACCAAAAAATGTCCTTTTCCATAGATTTAGTCCCCTAGGCCTGAAAAAGTATAAAATAATACCCATGAGAACTCTTCTAGTCAATGGTGACTAGAGTATTCCTTTTTCGTAAGTAGTCTACTTGGTTCGGAAAAGGGTTAAACTTATACCAAATAGACATCCTTTCAAATCCATTTAGCGAGTGTGAAAGAGACAAGTTCACTCGACAATATTTTCATTTTTTCGAGAGTTAGAAAAGAGTTTAACCAAGACTTGGGGGGAGTCCCATAGGTAACGGTCAAAATGATTGTGAGTAAGAATATGGGGTTCGAACACAAAGTCATATTGGGACTATAAGGAACTCTCGGTCCTATGGAATAAATTTTGCGTGGGCACCAAATGGAACAAGGGTTCTAACTAGGGCACCCATGTTTGGTAAGTCTCTACTGCTTAATAACGACACTTCTAGTAGCAGTAATAAGGTTTCGTGTCGCTAATAAATGGGTTCGTACCTAGGGTGTATGGATCATGGTCATAGGGTGATGCAAGAGTGAAAAACAGAGTGAAAACCTATCCTATATGCCAGTCAAAGAATATACCTTCCAAAGGCATGGATGGGCGGTATGACGATGGAAACCACAAAAAATCCTGGACAAAACCACCAAAAACCAAGTCTTTCCACTACACTATTAGTCCATAAGGTAAAAAAGTAGCACAAACTATAGGAAGTGGGTAAAAAAATTCTACTAATAGTAAAAATAGACCATTTTTACCATACCATTTGATTTTTTTCACCCACATTGTGCATTTTAGGCCATTTTTCCCACGATCTTCAAGTGTCTATTGTGAGAGCTACGATCAACAGAATCAGAAACCATCTAGACCAAGTAAGTGCCCATCCCCTCAACTTCAATTTCAATGGTTTAAATTTCAATATTTGGCCCCATTTTTTGAGTATTAAAGGGCATAAACATGGAAACTAGGGTATACATGGGTGTCATCTCATCGGGTCACGTATATGACCCCATATATATGGGAAAAGTGAAGCCTTCATGCGTATATGTAGGCCTATATACGAATGTTACCAATTTATCCCACATACAAGTTTGTGAACAACATGCTTGAAAGGTTTTAACCCAAAAAAGGGTTTCTCCTTTGCAGGATGGTGATTGAATGGAGGGAGAGGGAGAATGAAGAGGTAGATGCATCAGTGGGAAGAGATGCAACGACTCAACAAGATTTAAAAATATGTGGCCTTTATAAATGTTGGGATCTTAAGGGAATGAGGACTCAAGTGAGGTTACTCTTGTTGCTAGTAAACTACTGGGATTCAAAGACAGAGTCCTTCAGCCTCGATGGGAAACCATTGAGGATTGAAGTGGGAGTTATATAATTCATCACAGAATCGTGTCACTGAGGTGAGTTAGTGAATCTTAAGTCCCGAGGGGCTGGGGGTAGTATGACTATGGAGGAGTACATTTCCACTCACTGTGTTGCAGGCACAAAGAAAGTAGGGAGCTAACTCCCAATCAGGGCGGTTGAGAACCTGAGCTTAAATATCATCGTGCTTGTACTGACACATAAATCAAGGTCGGCCTCATTGCACCAGGCATCAAGGATACTCATGTTTTATACGGTGGAGTGTTTAAGACCCATTGTTTATCACTGGTGTACCTCACTGCTGGCTAACATGAAGAGCTATTTGATGGATTGCAAACAAGGGAAAATGAGAAATTTCAGATTTGCATCCATTCTTTGTAGTTTTTTCATTGAGAGGGTTCCAATATTGAGCTCTAGAGTAGAGATTACTCCACATGGGCAACGTGATCCAACCATGTCATGGTGGACCGATGTGATGAGGCGGCTAGGAGGTGGTAGGGTGCCAACCCCCTACAATGATGATTTCTTTTTCTGGTGGCGTCGAAACGTCATAGAGATTGACGGCTACCCTTACGGTAGGATCGACTACAGAGGGGATCCAAACATGCCTTTTCCAGCAGGTTCTTCCTACGGTGATATTAGTAAGAATGTTTTTTATACATTTCATTTTTTTTTTGTACTTTTCAATAAAAATAAAAATAAACGCAAATATTTTTGTATGGTATCAAGTATTAAAAATTGATTTTTTACGCGGATGTAGGTCCGTGATGACTAGAGGGACTCCCATGACATTGGTGGAGGGGCCGAGGAGATGAGAAATCAGGTGGATATGCAGAGAGAGTGCTACATAATGTGCAGGGGAAGCTGTCTCAATTGACACACAAGATTTATATGGTTCAAGTGGAGGATCTGCCAGAGGCGATGTGACGACAGGTGGTGGGTGTACCCCATGCATGGGTGTGACTCTTCCGACGTCTCGCAAAAGCCGTAGTGTGCTATCATGATACACATAGAGAGCCACAAGCATAGATGCCATGGTCATATTATATACTGTCCATATATGTATTTTGAGGGTGTGAGCCCCATTTTGTACTATGACACCATATTTTTTGAAATCAAAAGGATGAAATATAAAACATTTTGGTCTTCGTCTTTACTTATATATGTTACAATGAGTAAATGAATGTGTTTTCTTTGTTTAGTTATGTGACAAATTCCAATATAAAATATAATTAGTATATGCATCAAATACATGATTATAACTTCTAGGTATGTGATTATAAGTAAGAAAATCAAAGTATTGTTCCAAAAGTCGTACCCATAGGAATCACCAGAGTAGAGTAGGATCCCACACACGATAAATACAGTTCAACTGACATACGACTAACTGGGATTCTAGGCACACCTATAAATACAAAACACCATGTGAAATGGTGTCACGTAATAGCTCTATAACGATGCTATATTGAACCACATTATTCGTTGATGGCTCCAAACGAATGCCACATAAAGACAACAGTTGGCCCTCGGGTGAGTAAATGACCCAAGTGGCGGAAGCCATGTTCCATGTATGACGACTAACACCTTCCATGAATCCTAAGTAAACTAAAGACTTCGTTGACATCTGCTAACCAAGGGAAAACTTGATAAGAAAGACGATGACATAAAGGAAAAGATGTATATACACTAATATATACGAGTATACAAAAGGTCATGCCCAAGATTGAGGGCTCAAGCGTAATAACTTTTAAGGTAGATCCCATTTATGGGCTCATCCATCATATTCCCTTCATAATCTTCAAATTTGTGGGCTCCTTTCTCTAAGACATGTTGCATGATATAAAGACCGTTCCACATGGGGTTGAACTTGCCTGGCCCCAATGATTCTTTGGCTTGGTCATAAAGCAGAACCAAGTCACCCTCAACATACTGTCGAGGAAAGACAGACTTATTGTACTGAACCTTAACATGTCATTTATTCACTTTGATATCCGTAGAGGCATCTTAACGTTGCTCATCGGGATGCTCTAGGTGCACGAGGCATTCTTCAAGATCAGATGTGTCAGATAGGATCTCAATTGCCAACTTAAGGGAATAGATTTCACATTCAATCGGAAGGATCAAATCCACACAATGTACTAACTGAAAAAGAGAGAAACCAGTGGAATTATTTACCGAGGTTCGGTATGCCCAAAGTGCAGGGTAAAGCATCATATGCCAATCATATTTACTCTGACTGGCAGTTTTTTGCAAGATGGTCTTGAGAGATTTATTCACCGCCTCTACTTGTCCATTTTCCTGAGGATAGTAAGGGGAAGAATGAATGTGCTTAAACCCTAGTTTTGATGCTAACACTTTCATCATTTCATTTTGAAAGTAACTGCCATGATTAATGACAATCTCTCTTGGTATTCTGAATCTGGCTATAATCTGGTTGAATACAAAGAATGTGGCAGTCTTACCATTAGATTTAACGATAGGCATGGCCACAATAATGTGTTGGTGCCCCCTAGTCGAGGCTAGGTTACAGTCCATAAAATATACCGCCTACTTGGTGAAGGGACCGACGATGACGACTGGGTGAAGAGGGGCTAGGTGCGAGCGCATTTTCCAAGTGAACACCTGGCAAGGGTGACACTTCTTAACTGCTTCAGCACAATCTTTAAAAATTGATGGCCAAAAATAACCAGCTCACAATATTTTTTGGGCTGTCGCAAGCTCGAATAAATGACCAACACAAGCCCCACTGTGACAATAATTAAGAATAGAATCAACTTCCTCGTGATTCAAGCAACGACGTAAAATATTATCTACCCCTCGACGATACAAAGTGTCGCCAATAATAAGGTAGATTTTAGCCTGATGACGTATACATCGTCGATCGTCTCTTGACATATGTTGGGGTAGCTTCAAGGTTTGAAGATAAATGAGAATGTTTCCATACCAAGGATCTGAAGATGAGATAAGGAATATATGTTAATCTGCGAACGAATCATTATGAAAAATTTCCTCATCTAGTTGAGGGAAGTCTGATATCAACTCGACAAAAACTAGCGATTTCTTAGACTTCACCGAAAATAAATCGAGATCAAATTCTTGCAAAATAACAATCCACTTATTTTATTTCCACCCTATGATAGGTCTGGTGAGGACGTATTTAAATGAATTGATATCCACAACTACGATAATTTTGCAAAGTAATATATAATGTCGTAATCTTTGAACCGCATGTACGAATTCCAAGGCTAGTTTTTCTATGTGAGAGTATTTAAGTTCAGGACTGAATAGGTTTCAACATAGATAGTAGACAATGTGCTCATGGAGCTCATCGTCCTCCTGAAACAAAACCATACCAACCGTCCCTTCGAATGCGGTGATATAAAGCAAATAATCTTTATTGTAGTATGGAGGCTTCAACAGAGGTTCTTATACCAAAGCTTTCTTAAGATCATCGAAGGATTCCTAGGCTCTCTCATCCCATATAAATGGAGTATCCTTCTTCAAAAGATGCATGAAACCCTTAGTTAAATTGGCATAATTCACTATGAACTGACGCATGGAATTATCCTTCCCTTGTAAACCTTGAAGTTGTCTGATGTTGCGTAGGGGAGGTAATCAAAGTATTTCCTCAACCTTCATAGGATATACCATGATCCCATGCTCAGACACTAATAATCCTAAAAGACGACCAGACCTAATGCAAAATATGCACTTGTGAGGGTTTAACCGAATGTGTTAGTAATGACATCTCTCAAATAATAATCGAAGGTGAGCGGAGTGATCTACTCTCTTGCATTGAGAGTGAGAAACAAGATCATCTAGGTAAGCTTTGACAATATGCTTGAGATCATGAAAAGAAAAGGTCATGGCATGTTGGAAGGTTACTCCAACGTTTAAGGCTGAAGGGCATTTTTTGGTATGCAAAAGTACCCCTAGGAAAAATAAATGCCGTCCTATGTTGATCCTCGAGTTTGATTTGAATTTCATTATAATATGAAAATCGTCCATAAAATAAAAGACTTTGCTTCCCTCACACTTGTCAAGAATCTGGTCAATGAAAGGAGTAGGGAAGTTATCTTTAGGACAAGCCTTATTCAGGTCTAAACAATCCGTACATATGTGGATGGTTCCTTTTTTATTTATTTACAGGAACGAGGTTGGACACCCATTCAGTCAAGGGAACCAGGTAGATAAAAATAACATTAAGTATCTTCTCAACCTCTGCCTTCATAGCAGGGGCCTTCCCATGATTAATAACTCTAAGACATTTTTGAACAGGTTTAAAATCTAGATAGGTTTTAATCTCATGTTCGATAATGCAAGGGGTCGATCCTTGGTATCTCTTCATATGACTAGGCGAATACATCACAAAATTATTTGAATAGATCGATGTAGATCTGAATTTCTTTATACGTTCTCAATTTTTCCAGGAATAAAAGGGATGTCGATCGTGACGGTGGGAGAGATACTCACCATGTTTCGTTTGACATAAATACCATGCGTATCTAATGGAACCATGGTGTGACCGACCATCTCACTCAAGGTAGATATGAATTCATCCCGTTCGATCTTAACAAGCTCTGAGAGGAAATATGAGCGATGATGCATATCGTCCCAAGGCCTATCAGGACCATACATGGCCTCTAATATGGATTCATTCGAAGGTAAAGTATCGTCGAGGAAATCATGTGAACAAGATGATTGAACAACCCATATGGGCTCTAGAACATGATCCACCTTGTCTGTCCGCGAGGAGGAAGGATCCAGGTCAGTAGTAGCATCAAGAATAGACTAATACACAACCTCTGCTGGTGACAATGTCATTTCCATCCCAATGTGTGACTGACCTTCGTACGACATAGTCGGGGAAGGTAGGGTCCAATGGTTGTTGAAATACGAAATATGGAAAGGAACGAACCTCATCGATGAAGAAGACTCATTGGAAATGACATGAATATGGTGAAATTGTGCCATGAAATCAAAGATACCCATCAAAGAAGAATACATTCCGACACCAACATCCTCAGTTGCATGCTGAGAATTTTCAATCACAGGGATCGAAGGTCCAACTGATGAACTAGGAGTAGCATGTGCAAAGGACAACTGATTAATCATCAATATTTTCCCTTCATGAGGAAAACATAAAGTGCGGAAAATGGACGACATGACGACTATCATGACATGAGTCCAATTACACCCTAGTAGTAAATTATAGTCAAGGGCTGCATCAACCACCTCGACATCAACCTCCACTGTCTTCCCACCTAACTGGAATGAAAAAGTGGGAAGAATTCCATGGGGTCAAAATGAATGCCCATCAAATGAGGTCAACATAGTCATATATTGGGATAGGGTCAGAGAGCCAATGTCTTTCCAATGGGTTAGGGGCATCATGCATGTCGCGACACCTTCATCAATTACAATGCATTTGATGGTAATTTTTGTGTACTCCACATGGATTTGAAAGGCCACGTGGTAAGGTAAGCAAGACCTAAAATCCGTGACGTCAAACTTGATAAACTTCGAGCCACTTAGCTCTAGATCTCCTAACACAGATAACAAGGCGTTCCTCTGTGAAGGACACATCTGGAGAATCTCCAAAGTCGACATCACACAAGGGATTTCAACAATCGAATAGTTCTAGAAGAATTTGGCATTAGGATTGTGGTTTGAGCGCTTTAGTACTCCTTTCAGAATACAAGGAAAAGGTTCCGGCTTTTCGATCTGCAAGGGTGTTTATGGAGGAGAAGGAGACTCTGGACCTACAATAGTTTGTGAAGAGCTATAATCATGAGATCGAGTGGCTACATCAATATGAGACTTGACCATATTGACACATAGATGGCCACTTTCATGTGATGAGGGGTTTTGACTCCTGCTCGACGCATTTCCGGTGTTGGAGTTCCCCAAGGCCATGTGCTGATTATGTGGAAACGAACTTGTCAACACAACATAAAGTTGCGATAAAATCCTCTAGGATTCCTTGATTTTGGGGCATAGGTGGGTAAGGTGATCATCTTTACAAAGTTTACAAGGAAACATCACTTTCCATTTTTCTTTCTTTCCCTCACCAACATTATTATTCGATCTATCATTGTTAGTGTCATCCTTGGATTTATTATTATTTTTCCCACCCTTACGATTATTATCTTGTCCTTTATTTTTATTCCCTCCTTGTTGTTGGTTACCATTTGGGTTAGATGATGACTATACATAATGCACATCCACCGATTGGGTGGGGGTGGAGGACAAAGCCAAAGCTTGTCCTGCTATAGGCTGGCTTAGAGACAAATATTTCAACTGGTTCATCACCAAGTCTATAGACTTAGCATTTGTAGAGCCTATGATGCCATCGACATGAGACCCAGGATTTTGTCTAGGGTCATAGTTCAACCGCGGTGCATTAGGAAGAATTTCATACAACATCCCAGATTGAGCATATATGAGGTGCAATTGTTGGGCTTTGAAAATAGCTTCTTCCTCAGATGTGACTCCGGATGTAGAGACATCATTCAAAATATAAGGCAATAAGGACTTAAGGAACCTCTCCAATAGAAACTCTGGAGGAATGTAGGCTTTGATCAACTTCTTCCATCTACGTCACTCTTGGATATGGTCCAAGATATGTGTGGATTTATCTTGGCGGAGGACTGACTAAATTTCTATGCCGAAATTGTAATGAGCTGACAACTGGAAGTGGTTGAGAAAGACCAAAACCATCTAATTAAAGTTTCCATATGTTCCCCCCGATAGCTCAATGTACCATTTCGCGGCGACCCCTGTGAGGGTGCATTAGATGAACACCAAAGATGAAAAGTAGTGACATGATCCCTCAGATCCTCGCTAGTCTTGCCTTTGAATTTTGTAATGTCCAAAGGAAGCTTGGTGGGGATGGGGGGCCATAACGGATCATGAAACACATGGTTGTTCATTATTTTTGACAAATCTGGCATATGAAGCATCGCCAGAAAAGGGATCCAGGGTTCTAGCGTCTAAGCCCATGGTCCCGGGAAAGATTGGGGTTGAGGGATTGCAGGCCATCCAAGGTTCTGGTATATGCCATGGCCATATTTGGTAGGATAATACCCTCCTCCAAAATAATTCATAAAAGGATGTATGGGCACCATGCCCTCATAAGTGACATGATGAGGGTTATATATGTTGCCCCCAACTGAAGGGGCTCCGGGCTGGGGGTTGCCCATAGTGTGAAACTGACTCCCTCCGGATGGAACTCTAGAGGACATAGGGGGATTCAAAGTAATAAATGCATTTTTAAGAATCAACATGGAGGAAGAGGGGATAAAGGATGAAATATAGGAAGTGAACTGTCCACCCGGTTGAGCACCCCATCCTTGAGCATTGAGACTAGGATTAGGCCCAGAGGAAAGAGGAGGCCAACCTCCAACTTTAGGATTCGTTTGGGGAATATGACTTCCCCCAAATGAGAGAGGAGAATACGGAGGAGTCATGCCCCCCAGTCCAAAAATAGGATTCACATTAGCCGCTAGAATGAAGGATGAGAGTTGCGATGTCATGTTGGGCTTACCAAAATAAAATTGATTAGAGACCGAAGGTATTGACTGAGAATTGTGACCCAACATACCAAAAAGAGATCCGAAAGGGTTCGTTCCTATGGGTCGAGTAGAACCCACAGGTTGGGTAGCACTAGAGGAGGGGATCTCATGCACCCCCATCGTTGAGGTTGAAGGAGTCGAAGGGATCCCATTAATCACAGGAGATATAGGAGTTGAGGGACTCCCTTTGACGTTAAGGTTTGACTCAGTACTCATAATTGGATGATCATGAGTCTAGGAGGTGGAGATATATGTACCACGTTTATTAAATTTACGCCTTTTAGAAGGCAACTTCGGTAAAGGATCAATATGCAGTGGTAACTTCAACAAACAAAGAGATCAACGAAGAGGATGGTCTTGCTCCACGATGACTAGAGACTCGAGATATAAAACAAAATCCCAGGGGCAATTAATAATCAGAGAGCACACCAAAATAAAGAAAATAGGCCAATGCAAAAAAAACATGATATAGTGGCTAAAATGGGGCCTCCCTCACTAGAGTAGGTATGTCTCTCCTAAGAGGGGCCTGAGACTCCCTTCAAAATATTGAAGGTGTCAGAATCAGTTGTTGATTAAGGTTGGTTGTCATTGATATAAACCCTTGAAGAAAGTCCCGTAGAACAAAGGTTTGGGTAATGGACCCAAGATTGTTTGATTTAAATATGAATCATTATTTTTTTGTCATGGTTGATAAGAAGTAAATATGGATGAACTCCAAAGTGGTCCCCTTATGGTGAAAGCCCTCATGGGAAGACGCTTTGCGGAGTAAGAGAACCCGTGCTTAACTGTGGAATAATGAGATGAAGGACAATGAATTTGTCAGATTAAGTATCCTAGATGGATAGTTCATGTCATTCCATTTCCGTTGGTATGTAGAACGTCACATAACTCCTCACGGTTAGAGAGTTATGACCATGTGAAGTTGGAGAACCCAGGTTTGGGTATTGGACCCAAGTTTGTTTGATGGATAATGGTATGATTTTTAATATATTTGAAGGTAATAATATTCTAGATGGATAATACATGTCATTTCATTTCTGGTGGTATGTGGAACGTCACATAACTCCTCACATTTTGAGAGTTATGGCCTTACGAAGTTGGAGGACCCTCACATGTCATCTAGAAGCCCCAAAAGGTCAAAGTAGTCAAAGTGGTTTAAGGGATTTTAGAAGGTAAATAATAAAGTAAAGTGATGAGTGTATTATAATTCAAAGTGAATACAAAATAAATTACTTCAATAATAAATTTAATGGAGAAATTAGAAGTGGGTTAACCCTAAAATAAGGAAAGTGGGCCAAGTGACCTAGAAGATGTTTTTAAGG
>ML799242.1:230467-251840 GCA_009831015.1 Picea engelmannii
AGAATAAGAATGTGATCGGCACAAAATGGGTTTTCAGGAATAAATTGAATGAAGATGGACAAGTTACAAGGAACAAAGCTAGATTGGTATGTAAAGGATATGCACAGATTGAAGGAATCGACTTTGAAGAGACATTTGCCCTAGTTTCCAGAATGGAAGCAATCCATTTTCTTTTAGCTTATGTATGCTCCAAAAATGTTAAAGTATATCAGATGGATGTAAAATTAGTTTTTTTGAATCGGGAACTTGAAGAAGAAATCTACATTGAACAACCAGAAGGATTTCAGTTGTCAGAGAACACAGACTATGTGTGTAAATTAAAAAAAATCTTTGTATGGTCTAAAACAGGCTCCTAGAGCATGGTACTCCTGACTGGATAAGTATCTGCAACAGGCAGGGTTCAGAAAAAGAAGTGCAGACAACAACCTCTATATCAAGGTAAGTCAAGGTAATATTTTATTAATTGAATTTTATGTTGATGATATTATTTTTGGTAGTGATGATGACAGGTTAAGCCATAAATTTGCAAAAGACATGCAAAATGAATTTGAAATGTCGTTACTTGGAGAACTATCATTATTTCTGGGACTTCAGATACGTCAAAGCAACCAAGGAATTTTTATTTCTCAAACCAAGTATATCAGAGAAATGCTAAAGAGGTTTGGAATGGAAGATTGCAAACCAGTTATCACTCCCATGCAAACCAGTGGTAAGTTGAGCAAATATGATGATTCGAAGTCTACAGATCAGAGGAAATACAGATCAATGATTGGCAACCTACTATATGTGACAACATCTAGACCAGATGTAATGTAGGCAGTTGGACAGGTGGGACGATTTCAAGCAACACCAAAGGAATCACATGTATTAGCAGTAAAGAGGATCTTCAGATATCTCAAAGGAACATAAGAGTTTAGATTATGGTATCCAAAAGGAAAAGATCTATCACTTATTGCCTACACAGATGCAGATTGGGCAGGTTGTATTGATGACCGACGAAGCACCAATGGAGCACCGTTCTACTTAGGTGAGTGTTTGGTATCATGGCTAAGAAAGAAACAATCATCAATATCTCTATCTACAGCCGAGACATAGTATATTGTAGCAGGAGCATGTTGTACACAGGTTCTTTGGATGAGACAAACTTTGACAGATATATAGGTTGAGTATGATGAGTCCATTCCAATATATTGTGATAATACAAGTGCCATCAGTATCTCAAAAAACCAGGTGATGCACTCCAAGACGAAGCACATTCCAATCAAGTATCACTTTCTACGGGAAGAGATTGCAGAAAAGAACATCAGAGTTGAGTATGTGGGCACAAAAAAACAAGTGGCAGACATCTTTACAAAACCACTTCCATGGGAAGTAATTGAATATCTTCGCCAAAGACTTCGAGATATTTCTACTCCAAAATGAATGCTTATCTTATATGTCTTAGATGTACATGAGGAATCACCATAAGATGATAGTTCAGTCAGGGGGAGAAGCCCCAGATGGAAAGATACCTTTGCCATTGATGACAAAGGGGGAGAGATTTATCATATGCAGAGTACAGAGGCATGGTTCTAGGCGGATCAGATTTATCAAATGCAAAGGATAGAGGCATGGTTCCGGGGGAGCATGAGTGATATGATTTCAGTATTGCATCAGAGTGTTTCCATCAATGCCAAAGGGGGATATTGTTGATTAAGGTTGGTTGTCATTGATGTCAACCCTTGAAGAAAGCCCTGTAGCACAAAGGTTTGGGTAATGGACCCAAGACTGTTTGATGTAAATATGAATCATTATTTTTTTTTTCATGGTTGATAAGAAGTAAATATGGATGAACTCCAAAGTGGTCCCCTTATGGTGAAAGACCTCACATGAAGATGCTTTGCGGAGTAAGAGAACCCATGCTTAATTGTGGAATAATGAGATGAATGACAGTGAATTTGTCAGGGAAGCTATCCTAGATGGATATTGATTGTCATGCCATTTCCAGTGGTATGTAGAACGCCACATAACTCTTCACGGTTAGAGAGTTATGACCATGTGAAGTCAGAGAACCCAAGTTTGGGTAATGGACCCAAGTTTGTTTGATGGATAACAATATGATTTTTGCTATATTTGAAGGTAATACTATTATAGATGGATAATACATGTCATTCCATTTCTGGTGGTATGTGGAACATCACATAACTCCTCACATTTTGAGAGTTATGGCTTTATGAAGTTGGAGGACCCTCACATGTCATCTAGAAGCCCCAAAAGGTCAAAGTAGTCAAAATGGTTTAAGGGATTTTAAAAGGTAGATAATAAAGTGAAGCGATGAGTGTATTATAATTCAAAGTGAATACAAAATAAATTATTTCAATAATAAATTCAATGGATAAATTAGAAGTGGGTTAACCCTAAAATAAGGAAAGTGGGCCAAGTGACCTAGAAGATGTTTTTAAGGAAGCTACTTGGAGAGTATAAATAAGAGGCCAGGCTCTCTCATTTTAATCACACTTGAGCATATTGAATATATATAGGTGTCTGAGGTAATCAAGGATATCTAAGCCGAAATTCCGAGGGAAGGTGAAGAAAACAAGGCCGAAATGCAAGGAAGGATACATTCTTTTGATGGTGCTTTCTAAGGTATGTCATTTACAGGTCATCTCACCATTTTCTCTATAACTTTTTTTCTATAATGATTCAGACTGTGAAATTGCTATTCCATTGAGAAAACATATCAAATTATCTATGGTAAAAAATTCAGCTTTTGGGTCATTTTATTTTGGGAGTTACACTCCGTGGACAATAGGGTTTGTAGCTAGTCCTGAAACTAGTAAAAAACAAGTGTTTCGGGTAAAACATCATAAATTCTTAAAAACAGATCCAAATTCAGTGAGACAAAATTTGTTGGTTAGGGTATAGTTTTTAGTATGTTTTGTAATAGTTTCAGATCCATTCAATGAATATTTCGTGCGGTGCACTCTCTACAAGGTCGCTCTGTAGAATAAGCCAAAATTCAGCAAGGTATGCCATTTTTGCTATAACTCCTTTTCTGAGAGGTTCCAAGTAGTGAAACTTGGAGGAATTGAATAAAACACATTGAATAAAATTGTTTATAAGTTTCATATCTTTATACATTACAGGTTCAAATTTATGATTACTTAAAGTTAGGGTTGTTGACTAATCCAAAACTAGGCATGTGAGACTAAAGAAAAGTTTGATGAAAATGCTAGTCTCTTGTTGTTAAAGTTAAGGAAGGTTTGCAGGAATGTGATCATATACACCAAGTCTATTACAGAGCTACAAATCATATTTTTATGATGAAATTGATGAGGGCTTTTGGTTGAGGTACATGTTGAGTACATGGTTGAAACAAGTAGTTGATGAGTTGGCACATACATGAGGTGTATAGTTAATGATGTTGGTACATATTGATGAGTCATAGTTGATGAGTAGTTGACACATGATTGGTACATACTTGGTACATGGTTCGATGCACTTGTTTATGGTACAAGTTGATTACAGGTTGTTTGGTACCGGTTGGTGCATGGTTGCTGCACTTGTTTATGGTACATGTTGATTACAGGTTGAGGTACAGGTTGATGCATGGTTCAAATTTATTGGTACATGTTTACAATGGTATATCTCACAGTGATAGTGTGACAGTGGTTCCATCATTCTACTTCTACTTCTGTGTGGCAGGACGGGGCAAGGACAGGTGGTTGTAGCCACCTTCCGGTTGTAGCTGGAGAACATAGGGTGTTGTAGCCTCCTTCTGGTTGTAGCCAGAGAATTGGGGAGTTGAAGCTTCCCTTAGGTTGTAGCCTGAGAAACTAGGGGGTTTGAGCCTCCTTCCAGTTGCAGCTAGAAAACAAAGGAAGTTGGTGCTTCCAATGAATGTAATCCTTCAAGACATATAAGAAAAAACATTCCGTGGTTTTCTCCCGATTTGGGTTTCCACGTAAAACACTGGTGTACTGTGTCTGTGTGTGATTGTTTATTTCTTACTTCTTATTATTGGATAATAATTCTACATTGATATAACATTTGAAGAAAAATGATTATAATTATGCTATTACTGATTCACCCCCCCTCTCAGTAATCCAACATCAGTTATAAGGGCCCTCGTGGGATTAATAGCACAATCAGTCATATCCCCTGGAGAGGTAATCCTCCATAAAGTTTGTGTGTTGTCTGACCCTTATCTGACTCAGGGTACCTACAAAATAACCCTTGCAAGCAACCTATGTGGCTACCTATGTCAAGCAACTAGAGTCACCACAATATAACCAATGCATAGGCGAACAATCGTAAGTCCAGTCCACCATATGGGTAGGGTAACAAATACCGAAATCTCGAAAGCACCGCCTCTAATGGAGGTAAAGATACTAGAAAGACCCCCAAATACGAATAGAACCCCATAAATATCTCTGACACTGAGAAGGTATTAGAGGGATATCTGTGCAACCAACTTCGTGCGACCTCTTGCTTAACTCCAGTGTGAGCAGAGCCTCCTAACGTCACTAATTACACAATGGGTTTCATCACTCCTTGGTTAGAGACATATGTTTAGTTTAATAAATGGAGAAGTTTACTCACAAAATCCTATTCCAAGGCTCTATGTCCTATACTTGTTTGTGTACCCTAGAAAATAAAATCATTTCTACTCAATTTTAATTAATCAACGTTAATTTTAATGACTTCTTCTTACTCAAGAGATGTGGTCGTGAAACTGATGGTATTACGACTCAACATATAAAAAGAAGAAAATATAAAAACACTGCTAAGTACTAGTCTTGAATTTCAAAGAGACAATATGCTTCTAAATGCAATTTTTCAAATACAATATCTACAATTTCAATGAAATGAAATCTCTCCCAATATTTCAAAATCAATGCAAAGTATTCAAAAGTGCAAATGCCATAATGTAAATAGGCAAATATTTTTTTATTTTCGATTTAAAGAAAAGAAAATGAAAGAACTGAATAAAAACTTCACAGGCAGACCCTACTGTAAGCAAAAATAGACAAGCCAAGAAAGACACCAAGAAGAAAACACTCAGACCAATGTGCAAGGAAAACTAATGAAAAAGATGATAAGAAAGAAAAATGCCCAAAAATTCAACAATAAGAAGGCTTCCTATCAGTCTGTAAGCACTTAACTGTCAGGAAATAGACCCAAGAAAACTAAGCAACCAACCAAACTCACCCAACAAGACTAAAGAGCCGATGTACATGACTGTTTGAGCAAAACTCGAGTATATACACTCCCTAAAGGAAGAGAACTCGCGTATATACGCGTATGCCAAGGTAAAAACTGCATATACCCAGTAAAACACTGCCAGGGCAAGGGTTAAGCCAAGAAACTCAGATGCAAGGTAAAAAATAATCTCTCAAGCAACAAGCGACAAGGAAACTCAGGTTAACAGAGAGAAAATGAAGGAGAAAAACACTCCAAACCCCAAAAAAGAAGATCATCCCCAGTATGGCCGCCAATTTTGTTACGAGGAAAATCTCTCTATGGAAAGGGGTAAAACCAAAACAAACGGAATGAAACGCAGAAATCAACTCTAATCCCAAGTATGCTATATAAAAGAAATGCTAACAAGACAAGGCTAAGAGCCTATCTCGTCCAGACGTTCGATGAAGACCACCGTTGAGCACACGACCCAAAGATTTATACCTGCAACTTATCCTCAAAAAACAAGATACACCAAAATATGTTGATAATATATGGTGTTATCATAATCCATTAACATACATGACAAATACGCCCATGGAATAATAATTCAAATATTTGCAAGATATCAATTGGACGAGAAAATAATATTTCTATTAAAATAATAAGAAGAAGTACATAGGTGACAAACTTCTGTAACGATACATATCGGAACCGAGAAACTAAGTCTCTCCAGTTGGGCCTCCACCACTTCAATCCTCCACCAAAGGAAAGCTCATATAAAGGAGTCAATGAGGTTCTCCATCACAAAGAAGGAAGAGCTTGGGGGCCTAAACAAGGAGTTCAAACTTTCTAGGACAAAGGGATGCACACTCAATATGAAGTGAAATTTCTCCAGAGCATCTTTGCTCCCAAAGTTGAATTGTTGAATCTCCTCAAGGCTTGGATATAGATCAATTTATATTCTTCAAATGGAACTGAAGGGTCGAGTTGGAGCGTTTCTAGTATATGGAAGATCAAGGATCATGGATCTCGTGACATTGCACAGAAACCCAACTGAATTTTTAATTTTGAGCACCAAATCCGATGTACGAGGGATGTAGTGGAGCAACCTGCGTATACACTTGTTGTATAACTTATAGGGCGTGCATATGTGGAAAATTATGATTTTTTGGCTCTGGAAGGTACAAAAGGGGACTTCAAGTCTGCATAGGGAAATGGAAAGGCCATCCAAGCAGGTTGCATGGAGCGAGGAAAAATTTGCTGTAACAAAAATAAAAGCCCCACTAAAAGCATGATTGTTCCTAGGGCTATTCCTTGCAAACAAAATCATTTGACTTGGGAAGATTGTAAAAAAATATCATGGAAGGTGTTAGTGAGATTTACCTTTTGCAAAAATGATGATGAGACACTATCACACTTGATGATATCCTGTCATTTTTCCAAGCCAATATCGGAGGAAGCAACACAATTATTAGGGAGAAAGGGAAAATGACAAGTAGTATGTGTAGTGGAATGTCTAGATATTTGGTTCAAGGATAAATATGTTAAGGCTCATAAATACCTTCCTTTTATACTCCTATGGGATCTTTGGTTAGCCATAAATGATACGATAATTCAAAGTAAAGAATTACTACCACTTCAAGTTTTTAAAATCAAATAAAGTATGCTTATGAATATGTGTGGAAACCAATAAAGTAAAAGTATCCAATAATGGTCACTATGCCAAATATTGATAAATCATATTCTTTGGGGTACTTTGATGGGGCTAGCCAAAAAATTTCAAAGTGTAGAGGAGCTGGAGGTGTCATGTTCCTAACAAAAGCACATCAAATAATATTCAAATCAACATTAGAAACTAGAAAAAATAATTGGTAGTAGTGAAGTTAGGGTAACTATCATATAATTAGGGCCACCTAGAATTCTTGTGTCCACAAGGGTTAAGCATTGTGGTTAGTGCCACGACAATAAGTTAGTTGAGGCGGTCTATAATAGAGTTTGTGCTACCCTTCTTGTACTCAATGTTCAAGTGGAATTGTTGTAGGTACATGGACCACTTCGAATTGTGATCGTTCTGTAAATTTCCTTTCATATGCATGAATTGCAAGGGCTTGTGATTAGTGTGGATGATATTTTCCTTTCCCAAAATAGATGCTTCTATTTTCAACATGCTTGCACAATGGAGTGTATCTCCTTGTCATAGGTGGGGTACTTGTGAATCGTGTCAGATATCCATATACATATTATGCTCATCCATAATGTATATTGGACATTGAATTCTCTGCATGTGTTGCGACAAGGTGCTCAAAACCTACTGTACGTGTTGCAAATGCACCACTTGAGTTTTTTTGAAGATGAGGATATCATCCATACATACAACCACAAAGGAATATGTGAATGGATGCAATATCATCATGGACATTGTTGGGGCATTAGTTAAGCTAGAATGCATGACCAACCATTCGAAGAGGCCTTGTTTGGACTTGAAGGTTATCTTCCATACATTAGTTTTCTCAATTGACACTTGGTAATAACCTAACTTTAGATGAATCTTATTGAAATTTTTTGGCACCGTTGAGATGATTAAGAAGATCATCAATTAGGGGGATTGGATACCGATTCTTGACTTTGTTTTTGTTTAGGGGTCTGTAATAAATACATAGTCACCATGTCCCATCCTTCTTCTGAACCAACACAATTTGGCTCTCATAGGGTGAAGATCTTGGTTGAATGTGGCCCTTTTAAACTAGCTCTTGAATACAGGGTTTTATTTCTTCATCTTCTAGAAGAGAGCATTTGTATACTGGGCCATTAGGTAGAGGAGCATTGGGTGTCAAATCAATTGCATGCTTTACTTGACAAGGCAAAGGAACCCTTGTAGGTGAGGTTAAGACATCTATGTATCCTTCCATTATCCTGTTCGCCTACTTTTGTTGTGTAGTGAGATGACACATAGAGGCCTTGGTAGTCATGGTGACATTTCATTTTCCTTTTGATTGAATCATGAAGTGGAAAAATCTCCCATTCTGAGAGATAACCTCCCTACATCAATTCATTGAGATAAAAGAGTTTGTAGTATTTGGAACTATCTTTGGTAGTAACCCTGTAGAGTTGACCTCTCAAATTAATTATGACACTATGAGACCTAGACTCATAAACAATATGTCACTTCCACATATATGGTCATCCTAAAAGAACATCACATATTACCTCATCTTTGAATGGATTGATGTTAATTGTAGTGCATGTGGCATTGCTGATCGACACAACTTTCTTCCTTGGTTCAACCAACTGATAGTGTATGGCTATGGGTGAAACATTGTCATCGTTTAAACCTATTAATGACCTCTACTGAGCTTAGGTTCTTTTGGATGCCACTGTAAACAATGAAATGTAGTGGAGTCCCCTCTACCCATATCTATGAGTGGAAAGAGGCAATCACCTTTGTCAGGTTCCTATGGTTCCTTTCATTGGATCTTTGCAATAGCGATGGTAACATTGGGTTTTGCATTGATGACCCATTTTACCTTATCCATATTTGAATTAGAGTCTAAGCCAAAATCCTATTATGAGGATTTTAGTTGGGCCAACAATAATTACATGGAGAAACATTTATTAGTGTTGTGCCAAGGGATTTTGTGGAACTCACACCACTTTTCAGTGTCCATCTTCAACTTCTTGTTACCCTTCTTTACTTGCTGCTTGGATTGGTTGTCTTGAGGTTGACCATCCTTGATTTTCCTTCTATTCCACAAGTTAGGGCCACCTTTACCATGCTTTTCTTTTGGTGGATTTGCATGCCCAAACTCCCTCTCACTCTTGTGATTAAACTTTTTCTTAATCTTAACAACATAATGATAAGTAGCTTTGAGTGAGGAAATGTCCAAGAAATCCATCTCTGTTTGGATGTACTTGTGTAGACCATTTGCTATGGGTGAAAAATTGTCATCGCTTAAACTTATTGATGACCTCTACTGAGCTTAGGCTCTTTTGGATGCCACTGTAAACAATGAAATGTAGTGGATTCCCCTCTACCCACATCTATGAGTGGAAAGAGGCAAAGCTATCCATCTCATGTACTAGTCATCATAATTCCCAACAAGGTAGAATTCCTCCTTGAGGGTATCAACAAAATCCATCTAAGCGATGTTTGTCCTAATTTTTTTAGACTTATCCCTAGCATGTTGCACCTAGTAAGTGTCCCACCAACATTTAGCATGGGGAAGGGACTTAAAGAGATTGAAGGTTATCTCCTCACTTTGCAAAATTTGTTGAATAGAGTAATAATCCTCTAGCAGACTTAACCATTTCCCCAAATCGTCCTCATCTACTAATCCTTTGAACAAAGGAATGCCAAAGTTAACTTGCACCTTGAAGGGCATCATAGCTCCGAAGTGATTTCTTTTCGAAGGTTCCCCCATCACTGTTGGCGATTGTCGAAGGATCTAGGTGAAATTATTGATCATCTTATTCCTTTATCTTGCATGGGATTCCTTGAGCAACAACTTGATATGATCTCTTGCTTCATCATCTTTCCTCTCTCCCTTCATGGAATGCTGCTTGGGCTAGCGAGGATGGTCTTCACCAAGTTTGGTTAGTTTGAGGCCCAATTCCCTATGCCCTGACCTCGTTGTGGACATGCACAAAAAACTAATTAAAATAGATTTCTTTGATATCATTGATCTAGATTATGTGGATAATAAAATGAAGATAGAAATATAGATGAAATTGTACATACTTACAATAGAGAGCACAATAATACAATGAAATACAAATTATATAAAATGAATGAAATAGAAGAACATTGCAATATGCAAAGAACACAAACTGGATAGAATGGTGGTAGATTATCTTTGATGTGTTGGCTATGCTCATTTGCAAGATTAAGATTACGAGAGGCTGAAATTGCCTTTAAACATAAAGTATAAAACCTTAAGGAAAAATCCCTAAAGATAAAAAACCATTACCTAAGAGATGAGGTGGAAAAAGGAATGTAGGCCTCAAGGATCCTAATTGATACATAAACTCCTTGGGGCCACAACTTTTGCACATAAACTCTGCTTGGGGCATTTCTTGGATTATTGTGGGGCCATTTCAGCGGTAAAAAATGTTGGGAAATGCTTGAAAATGCATTAGAATTTCAAGATTTGCAAAACTATAGTAAAATTTCCAAGATGTGGAGCTCTTCTTAATTGGTGGAAGGGGTGGGTGATTAATGGTATCCACGTGAATGATTGTTGGAGATAAATTTAGGGTTTTTATGTTTCCCAACTATTGATTAGAGTTAGGATTTGTGACCCTCTAGAATATCCTTGGAAGGCCATACTAGGCTAGCTCCACATGTGTGAGATATGAGCGTTGACATGGCTTCCACTTGGCAATGTGGTGGTTAAAGTGACAACCAACTTTCAAACAACATAACTTTCCCATACTAACACCATTTTTAGCGCTTGATACGTCGTTGGATATATCTCATTGATATGAACAACATGGAAATATTTCTTTTCTACTTTGGAAAATTTTTCACCCCCGAAAGTGTTGTTTAAACCTTCAAACATGGATTTTTCAATTTTGAACTTAACTAGAGGAATTCAGGATCAACCTTGAAAATGGTCTCTACAGGTCCAAAACTTTGATTCTTCACCCCAAAAAGTATAAAAATGATGACAAATGATATAATGATCAATTTCAAATCAAATTGATGAGATGAACAAACACAAGAAACTGATATTAAGAATGAAGGGAGAAAATAATCCTAGCAAGACAACTTAGTTTGGAATGGCGAATGATATAATGATCCATTCTGAATCAAACTAGATGGATCAACAGACACTAGAAACTAAGATTGAGAATGAAGGGAGATAATAATTAGGTGTGAGCATTAAATCTTAAACCACTTTGAAGGTAGTGATCATATCCTCTACAACATTGTCTAAGGGATCCAAAATTTGCCTTGTTGTCATTTAGTTCATAACCTTCACAACAATCACATCAATCACATGTTTTACAAAATCTACAACATCCCTATCATGGTCAAGCATCATAAATTACCTCAATGTCACATTTCCCTAGACCTTAGCCTCATTTTAGAGGAACATTGCCTTGTGTGACCGAGTATGAAGGAAGGGTTTCTCAATAGAATGCTTCAAGCCATACAATGGGTACAAAACCTCGGCAAGGCCATTCGGTGAACGAGTGTCTAGGATAATAATTAATATGATGCACTAACAAATGCCCCGACCAAATGCTTTGTTGCCTACACAAGCACCAAAATAGTTGCACCCTGATTAAATTTGAAGGACTACTTGTACTTTAAAATTGAAGGGTATATATTCATCCAACCCTTCCATGATGAAAAGTTGCAAAAGTACTAGTACTTCAATTGACAAGAGTAAACTAGGCATACACTTCATAAAAAAACTTATTCTAAAAAATATAACCTTTCCAATTTTGTACAACATTAAAAATTAAGCAACCAGAAAATAAATAAATTGTAATTTTAAAGAAACTGATATAAACACACATTTTAATTTCAAATGTAATCTTATGATGGGTTATATGCGAACTTTTCATAAAAAATGAGCCACTATTGATTTCTTCATAAATTTTTTTATGTGTTAAAAACAACAATATAAAACTCCATATACAATGTAAAAATGAAAATTTTGTGTGAACACACATATAAAAGAAGATTTGTTCCATGTATCCATATTATACTTGAGGACTCGTGAGTAATTCATATATTAAGCATGTCAAAATCATGTTTAACTATGTAAACCAAATCCTTAAACCACGAGCATATTTGTAATGTTAATTGTAGATTTCTTTGAAAAAATAAGAAATTGCAATCAAACTCAACAATTTCAACATAGCAAAATTGCAATTAAACCCAACAATTTCATCATAGCAAAATTGCAATCAAACACAACAATTTCATCCTAGCAAAATTGCAATCTCATTCATTTGAAGGAAGCTATGAATGAGCAATTTTTGGTGTCTCTAGATCGACTCAAGATGTCAAAATTACAAACTAAAAAACTGAATGTTCTTATGTGAATTTTTTTTTTTTTTTTATAAATCTGGAATCTAACCAGAATGGAGAGTTTTGGCTAAAGTTTAGACAATGCCTGCTATTTTGAATGGGGAATAGGAGATCTTAAGGATCAACATCCCTACAACAATGGAAATTTTGTCGAAGAACAAGAAATATATAGTCTTGAGTATGTAGGTTTCCACAACTCGTTATAATTGAAGGATCAACATCCGTGCAATAATGAAAAAATTGTAGAAGAACAAGAAGTATACAGTCTTGAGTATAAAGGAAGGGTTTCTCAATAGAATGCTTCAAGCCATATAATGGGTACAAAACCTCGGCACCATTTGGTGAATGAGTGTCTAGGATAATAATTAATATGATGCACTAACAAATGCCCCGACCAAATGCTTTGTTTTCTACACAAGCACCAAACTACTTGTACTTTCAAATTGATTGGGTATATATTCATCCAACCCTTCCATGATGAAAAGTTGCAAAAGTATGAGTACTTCAATTGACAAGAGTAAACTAGGCATACACTTCATAAAAAAACTTATTCTAAAAATATAGCCTTTCCAATTTTTTACAACATTAAAAATTAAGCAACCAGAAAATAAATAAATTGTAATTTTAAAGAAACTGATACAAACACACCTTTTAATTTCAATTGTAATCTTATGATGGGTTATTAGTGAACTAAAAATAAATAAATTTAGTAAAAAATGAGCCACTATTGATTTCTTCATAAAAATTTCTAAGTGTTAAAAACAACAATATAAAACTCGGTACACAATGTAAGAATACAATTTTTGTGTGGACACACATATAAGAGAGGATTTGTTCCATGTATCAATATGATACTTGAGAAGTCATGAGTAATTCATATATTAAACATGTCAAAATCATGTTTAACTATGAAAACCAAATGGTTAAACTCTTGTAATGTTCATTGTAGATTTCATCAAAAAAATAAAAAATTGCAATCAAACCCAGCAATTTCATCATTGCAAAATTGCAATCTCATTCATTTGAAGGAAAAGGAAGGTATGGATGAACAATTTTTGGTGTCTCTAGATGACTCAAGATGTCAAAATTACAAACTAGAAAACAGATTATGTGATTTTTTTTTTTTAAATCTGGAATCTAACCAGAATGGAGAGTTTTGGCTACAGTTTAGACAACTCCTGCTATTTTGAGTGGGGAATAGGGGATCTGAAGGATCAACATCTGTGTAACAATGGAAAATTTGTATAAGAACAAGAAATATACAGTTTTGAGTATGTAGGTTTCCACAGCTAGTTATAGTTGAAGGATCAACATCCATGCAATAATAAAAAATATGTAAAAGAACAAAAAAAAATATACAATCTTGAATATGTAGGTTTCCACCGTCCACCGCTTTTATAGTTGAAGTAGATTTTTTTAATATAACTGTTTCAAGGGTTTCGACGTTTCAAAACCCTAACACAATTATATCCAGAAAAATCTACTTCAATCAATCAACAATACAGCCCTGTCAACAAAATCTTCCCAGACACATGATAGTTGACTTTGATGAACGTTGAAAGACGCAAACTGCTTTGGCTCCGTGCCCAGAAGAAGAGATCCCGTGATTGAGTACTATAAGATTCAGTATTCAAGATGGAAGACTGTTTCATTCAGTTATTTATAATTCGAAAAGCCTTCCATGGCAGGAGCGGTCAAGTCTTCAGAATTGATTCGTATTGGAAGACTGTTTCGTTCAGTGATTTAAAATTCGAGAAGGCGTTGTTCCCTGGGACGGCCGTCAAGTCTGCAGAATTTATTCTTCTGTGGGCTTTGTTGGTCAATATACGGGAGGTTGTTGGCGCTCCATGATGATTAGATTCTTCTGTGGGCTTTGTTGGTCAATATACGGGAGATGAGAAATTTCTGTGAATAAATTGCATATCATTTCGTGTAGACAATTGAAGGAGGGCGGCCGAAGGCAAGAAATGAATGATGCACATGATATTCAAAGCTGCCGTCCATAAAGCAGAAGAGAAGACTAGTAAAATCCAATGTGTGACGTTGATAGAGTACGCATAATCAGAGGCCAAGGATCACGCTGTAGACTTTTGCCTCCAATTTTGATGTGAAAAACAATGGAGGTGGAGTGGAGGTGAGATTTTTTTTTTTTCTTTCATGGTGGAAGATTCCGCGCTGGAAACTCACCCCGATACTTTCTCACATAGTGGATGATATGGAAGTGATAAAGCTTTGCAGCCCCAGAGGACACAGGCCCGAACTCGTGACCTCTCCCCAAACTGAAAGAGTGTGCGCACGTCTCACCAATTGTGCTATCCCATGGGGATTGTGGAGGCGAGGTTGTAGTGCTGGGTGTATATACTACCTGTGATAGTATTGAATGTTAAGTAGTAAGTAAGTTGGTTATTGTTTGCATATTTATCTCTAAGGATTTAGACTATTTCTTTTACAAATTGTTACATCAAAATATTTTACATAATGTTTTACTAATTGTTTCATGGATAAATTGCAATATGATTGAAACTTTCAAAGCAGTAGTGCTACTTTTTTACCTGTTTTTTTGAGTATATTTTCAGGGGATATTTGCTAGAAATTCATCAAGATATTGTTGGATTTGCAGGTTTGAGTAGTTAAATCTGCACAATTAAAGTGTTCGAGAGATTTTTCAACATGTTGAACCCATTTATACATTTAAAAATGTAATTTAAATAACATAAATTCTAATTTTATTGGGATTTATCTTCCAAGACCATTTTCCAAAAACATATAACAGTTATATAATGCCATTTCCAAAAACATATATAACAATTAGACAACATCCTTTCCAAATACTATGATGAAATATTTCATACATTTGATAATTTGATTTTAATTGGATTTCACATTTCAACCTAAATTTGTTAGTTTCCACTATTTTCTTCCTTTTAGGATCTTTTGTCAATTTTACTCTTAATTTATATATTAATATCCATATTCATGGACTATTTTTCTTTTTAACTTTTCGACCATTTTTAATTAATATTTATTTTATTTATATATTTTAAAGATATCACTTGCTACTTTACTTCTTAGTGATTCAACACAATTTTAATGTGAACTCATTTCTCTCTTTTAAAAAAAACTTTTACATTTGAGGTTAAATTCTGATGTTAATTCAACGTTACAAGCATCAAAAGTATTCCTTTTTAGGAAGTGGAGTTTTCTCAAGATTGGAAGTTAAAATTACTCTAATTTATTAAATTTCAACATTTTTATGTTGTTTTTGAGATGACAAACTTTTTTGATAATAACTTTCATGGATTTGTCAAACATTTTTGTTTTTTGTCGACATAAATATTGATTTTTTTTTGATAATAATTTCATTGATTTGTACATAATACCTAACATCAATAACCAAAGAAGAAAGGAAAAAAAAAAGTGTTTATTGTTTTAAACTCAACATAACCTAAATATTAAACAATAATTTTATTTTATTTTATCATAAGGAATTATTTATTTTATCATAAGGAATTAAGTTTGTATTTTTTATTATTATCAAGATTTAAGTTTGTATTAACACTAATACTTATTATTATTATATTATTAGTCTTTTTATAAGACTTGAGACTATAACAATCATTTTTAAGGTTGAGTGTGCTTTTCTTTTGGTATTGATAAAAGAATTGGTATTGTTTTCCAAAGTTAAACTTTGTTGGGAGTGTTCTGGTTTTTTTTGGTGTGTTCTGATTGGTTGTTAAAAAAAACAGCTTATTGTCGGGCTCACGACGAGAATTGAATAAGCAATTTAATTATGGAGGTTTAGCGGATAGTTGAAAGGGCTACATGTCATCACAGTTTAAGAAGCTTGCTACAATGTCAGCTAGGAATTCATGGCATTTAAGGCGGTGGGCCAGAAAACATGCATATATATTTACTGTTCAGTATATAGAATTATTTTTTAATAAACATATATGGATTATTGTGCTTGTATTGTTCATTAAATTTAGTACGGTTCATAGATTTTGAAGGGATTTTTGTGTATTGCTTGACATGATTCTGTGCGATAGGTTTCAAAGACTACAAGGAGCTTCAATTGAATTCTTTTGTTCAAGCTATGTTGTTCTATAAGTGAGGAAGGCGAGGTGGCTAAGAATTCGTATGCATCAAGTATCTTGTTTCTACACAACTGGTCGCCATATTAATACATGTATTTTAGACAAGTGCAATTAGTTTCTGTAGTTGTTATTTGATAGAGTTTGCTTTGTGCATAACACAGTTAGGTTTGTTGTGTTGCTGGTTTTTCTAGAAGGAAATTAAGTCAGGTGGGGGATGTTATAGATACTGTGTAGGCCGAAAAAAATCAAAGGTGAACATGGAGGGAAGGTGTTTTTTCTTGTTTGATTGAAGAGACAAAGACAAACATCCAAACTTTTCGTGTTAAATTTTATTTAAAATACTTTGAAGACTAGAAATCTTGTTTTATGGCTCCAAACTGTTGTGTTCAACTTTATTGCTCTGTTGTTGTTTGATAGTTTTTTTGTTTGTTGTTTGATAAAAGTTACTTTGTGCATTGTGCAACTACTTTTGTTGTGTTTCTGGTTTTTGTAGGGGCAAGTCAAGTGGGCGGGAGGCTGTTACAAAAACTGCATAATTCGAAGGCAGTCGAAGGTGAGTAGGGAGAGAGGGTGTGTCGTTTTGAGGTTTTATTGTTTACTTTTTTTTTGATTGCTTGATGCGTTTATCTACTATGTCATTTGTTATTGTTCATAGACACAACACTTTTGTGAATTTGGAAGTGTGAGAAGTGATGAGTTCCAAGAGTTCTAATTTTTGGGTTGTGGAAATGTGCGTTAAAGTGTAAGAAATCATCCACATTATATGCTAGATGTTAGGGAAAATTAGGTCGTGATTGTTATTTTGCATTTCCCTGCTGTCGGCTTGCATTTTTCATCTTGTTTTGCAGTGGATTGATGCTATGGAGATGGTGCGTGTGTAAGGCTTGGAAGCAGTGCATTATTTTGTATGTGCTGTGAAGTAATGTTGTTTTTGGGTTGGTGCATTACAACGTGTTGCATCTGTTCTCTTTTTGTTGGGGGTTTAGTTACAGTGTAATTAGATATAGTTTAGAGAGAGGGGCACATTTTTGTAGTTTGCCTGGAGGATTTTGTTATGAACATATAGAAAAAGTGGATTCGTATATGTCTTGCACATCTCGACAGTGGCATATGATTATCATTGATACAATGATTGTTGTGTATTTTCAATGCTTTTTGTGTTGTTGGCTTGTATTTTTCACCTTGTTTTGTAGTTGATTGATGCTATGGAGATGGTGTCGGTATAAGGTTAGGGAGCACTACATTATTTTGCATGTGCTATGGTGAAATGTTGTTTTTAGGTTTGTGCGTTGAACTGTGTTTCATTTGTTCTTCTTTTGTTGGGAGTTTGATTTTAGTGTAGGTAGATATAGTTCAGAGAGACAGGATTTTGCAGTTTGCTTGAAGGATTTTTCTATGCGAGATTCATATTTGTGCAAAGGACATACATATGGCTATTGTAAAACTTTCGTCCAACCTCAAAAGTGGTCAAGTTAAAAGGCTCGTGACAAGCAGATTATTCAAATAGCTCACATACCTGGGTTTACGACAAGGCGAAGAGTAGGATGCAAATTTGCTAAAATGTCTTTTACATATATCAAATAGCTTTTAGATAGCAATAGTGATAATAAAAAACCATGGGGCAGTTTATAGACAGGCAACATACTTGCTTGAGATTACTTCTAGACGTGTGGCATTTGCTCCTAAATCAAAGAAAATCAATTTATTATAAATCAATGATCTATTTTGCAAATTATGTCCCTTGTCACAATGAGGGATGCAAAACTATTGGAAATGTTAAGGTGCGGGAAGATGGCTTGTGCAAGTTCTCGGCACAAGGCGTAAAAACATATCGTCTTAGGTACATTACATATAATAGTGTGGGGTGGACAGGGATTGTAGACTTTGGACCCTTTTGCTAATTATTCATGTAACTTATGGTCTAAGTTCTAGGGATTAGTGCATTGTTTTGCATGTGCGGTAGTGCATTTTTGTTTTTAGGCTGGTGCATTGGACTATGTTTCATTTGTTCTTCTTTTGTTGGGGATTTGATTGTAGTATAGGCAGATATAGTTTGGAAAGACAAGCATATTGCAGTTTTCCCAAAGGATTTTTCTATGGATATATGGCGACATTATGTCAGGCTATGTGTTGGGCATCTGGGCAATGGCAGATGGGTGTCATTGACAAGGCCAATCTGTGTGTTTTCAATGCTTGTGCAGAGAATTGATGTCAGTTATGGTCATGCTATCTTGTACATATGCAAAGTGAATTATGATAGGGGATGTAATTTGGATGTAATGGGGTATGCAATTTGGACCTTGATGGATTTAAAAGGAAAGGCTAGTCATTTTGAGCTTTGGTGCTGCATGAGAGGCATAACTATGTAGAACGTGAAGATATGGCTATTGAAAAACCTCTTTCCAACCTCAAAATTGGGCAAGTAGAAGGTTCGTGAGAAGCAGATTGCTGAAATAGTTGGTAGACCTAGGATTACGACAAGGCAAAGAGTAGTATGCTAATTTGCTAAAATGTATTTCAAATGGGCTAATAAAAGTCAAATGGAGAAGTTTATAGATAGGCAACATATTTGCTTGGCACTATTTTTAGATGTGTGGTGTTTCTTCCTAAATAAGATAAAATCAATTTATTGTAAATCAATCATCTATTTTGCAAATTACATCTCTTGTCACAATGACGAGTGTGCAACTATTGGAAATGCTGAGGTGCGAGAGTGTGGCTTGTGTAGGTTCTCCACACAAGACTTATAAACGAATAGCCTTAAGTACGCGAAGTATAGTTGTGTGGGGTGGTGTTAGGATATTTAGACACTTAAGAGTTAGTTGAGATCTACTTGGTATAATGTGTCGTTAGGTAAAAGTGTGTTTCTTTAGTATGCATTTGGAGTTAGGAAATTCAACGGTCACAATATGTTCCCGACATAGAGTGACCCGACGGTTCATATTCTCCTCGACCTTAATGACCATTGATCCATGGCTTAACACCCGATTGGTCCATGATCTCTATTTAAAGAGCATGGAGGTTCATTTTCCGATGATCGATTGTGAGAAAATCTCTTTATAATTTTTTTCTTTTGTATTAATAAACTACTCTAAGTGGTCGCGTTGGCTGGGGCCGTGGATGTTTCCCCGTAGGGGTTTTACCATGTCAAAACATCGGTGTGTTTATATTTGATTTGGTTGTGTGAGTGGTCACTGAAGGTGTTCGTCTTCTGTTGGAATACCTGTGTTGTCGAACATGGTATCAGAGCTTGTTTGAAGAACCACTCCTGTTGTAGATTGAGATGGTGAAGCTGAGTTGTCTCATCTCCATTTGATGCCATTTTCGTACATTTTTGGGCTGAGATGACTATTCCATTGCATCCAAAGCGCTCATTTCAGTCAGGAATTCTTTTCATTTCACTCGAAAAGGTTTCCATTTTCCCAAGATACGACCATTTCAGTCAGATCCAGAGGTATAAAACCTGAATATGCCCTTTTTAAATTTTTGCAGAGTATTATTTTGGTTTTAAATTGTTTGTTTCCATGTTGCTACTCTTTTAAATCTGTGTATGCTCTTTTCCCCGCACCCTGTGCGATCTCGACAAATCATAAACATATAGGAAAATGTGCATTTTCCGGGTAAGCTAACCAAGATCTAACCTTTGTTGTCATCAAGAAGAAAACTTTTTTTTCTTGTGTGAAAAGTTTTTTTTTATGATCACGCTCTCCAACAACAACAACAACAACAACATCCCCAATCCTTTTACTCAACAATTCAATATGTTTTGCTAGCTCACTTGGTTAAAAGTTGCCTTATTAAGTAAGAGGTCTTGAGTTCAATTCTCTCTTTTTGTTACTCTTTTTGAAAAAGTTCATGCTCCATTGTAAAGTGTATTTCACTTCAAGTATAAAAATGAATCACTATAAGTAGCTTCAATATTTTATTTTAGAGTTATTTATTTTGCATGCAACTTTCTTTTATAAAGTAACTTCATTAAAAGTGATCCCCACTTCCTTTTATAAAAGTGGGTCACTTCATAAAACAACTTATTTGTAAAAGTGATGTTATTTGGAGGGGTATCACCACCATGTGGTTTTTTGGTTACCGTTTATGCCTTTTTAAAAAATGGCATAACTTTCAAATCCGAAGTCTGTTTTTAGTGCCGTTTTTTTTTAAACCGCCTATTTTTTTGAGATATTTCCATCTAGATCACCAGTTTCAGTTTTTAAATCCATATTATATGCATATTTAATATGGATTCTTCAAGTAATATTTTTCTTAATAACACCAACTACTTCCAATGGAAATCCCATATGGAGGACTTATTAAGAAGTAAAGGCTTGTACCAATTACCTTGGGAAAGGAAAAAAGAACCCACTGATGCTGATAAGAAATTCAAATGGGATAATAAAAGTGACGAAGCACGTGGACTAATCAGAATGTCCATCTCTCCTGATTTAAGGTTCCACCTTAAAGAAATTGATGACCTCGATGAAGCTTGGGAAAATCTTGAATCTGTGTTTGCTAAACACAATATTATTCAAGCACATCAGTTAGAAAATCAAATATTGACTTTAATTCCAAATGATTTTTCTTGCATTGAAGACTATCTATCTAAGTTTAAAACACTCATAATTTTATGTGAAGAATGTGAAATAAAGATGGAGGAAGAGCATTTCATCTATATTATTCTTTCTAAGCTAGGTAGTGCATATTTTGTGTTTGTATCTACCGTTTATGCCATGAGAGAGGCTCTAGGGAAAGCTTATCAAAAACCCACTCTTGAGTCCTTTTGTGATGCTTTGATTAGAGAGAAATATAAGCTTGTACAACTTGGAGTGATCAACACTGTAGGTACCTCCAACAAAGCCTTAGTTGCCTAGCAGAAAGATAAACCCAAGAATCCCAAGAAGCAACATCCTTGCCACAAAAACAAACAACATAAGGGCCCCAAAACCACTCAGACAACTTCAGCTCCTGATGATGACAAAGGAGAAAAATCTAAAAAAAGAAGATTGACAAACATTGCAACTTTTGTGATAAAGATGGTCATGATGAGTCCAAATGTTTCAAGAAGATGACAAATTTATAAGCA
>ML799243.1:0-22335 GCA_009831015.1 Picea engelmannii
ACAAGATATTGGATGAACTCTTCAAAGATGAAATAGATATGGATTGAGAAACTTTGATGGTATCAATTCAACAAGAAGCGAACACTTTGGATTATGAAAATGAGTCCCAAATACAATTATGCTTATTTCCTTATATTCATGTTTAGTGTAAAGAAAACAATGCTGGAAGATAGTATTGTGCAACTGTATACCTCTGGTATATTTTTTGAGATGATGGTAGCATACATTTTGTAAAAGCTTTATTTTTTAACACTATATAGAGATTAGGATGAAATGGATTATGAGAAAACCTATACCCCATGCTGAAAATACCATTTGGAATGCATATGACATCTGCCACATTGTAATTTTGTTTTTATAAATGAAAATGTAGACTTTTTTCTTTGGAAAAAAAGAAGTTTAGAATGGAATATTGTAACCCTTGTGCCACACCCTTATTAGTCATGAGTGAAGCTAACCAAGGAGTGTGATTCTATGAAAGTCAATGCTACACTCTATTGATATCTTCTTGGTAGCCTTGTTTATTTAACTCATAGTTGACTTGATATTTTCTTTGCTATTAGTGTGGTTTCTCAGTTTATGAAAGTCACCTTAAAGTCACAAAGAAAATTGTTCGTTATATCAAGGGAACCTATTAACTTGGTAAAAGGTTTTGTAGTAACAAAATGAACCAGTTAGTTGGTTACACCAACTCAGTCTGGGTTGGATATGGACACGATAGGAAGTCAACATCAGTTATGTGTTTCAACTTGGCAGTAGACCCATTGTTTGATCTTGTAAAAGGAAGGTAGGTTCTTTATCAATCACAGAAGAATAATATCATGGTGTAGTACATGCTGCCACATAAGCCATGTGGATTCAACATCTTACAAGTGATCTTGGATTTCCAAGGACAAGATCGATTGTGATGTATTGTGATAATAAAAGTGAGATATAGGTTGTCAAAACCCTATTGAACATATTAAAATGAAGCATGGTGAGCTTCATGCTTGTTATTTGAGATAGTTAGTATAAGAAAATGTTGCAAGTCTTGTTTATTGTAGGATAGATGATCAAGTTTTTGATATCTTTACAAAGCCTCTATCAAAAGAAAAGTTTTTGAAACTTTGGGATATTCTTGGGCTACATGAAGTTGCAATTATGGAGGGATATGATGAAGTAATTTCACCTCTTGAATCTTCAGATCATTGTGTTGATAAGGGGGTGTTGGAAAAACAAGATTTTTTTATTTCATCACACCTCGCGATCTTCGAGAGATAGTTAGTTCACAATCAATAGTCAACTAGGGGAATCAACTAGAAGGTCAACTATGTGGTCAACTAAGAGTTTGAATAAGGAGTCAACTACCAATTGACTAGTTAGGTAGTTAGAATAGAAAGATCGATTGAGGTGTAGAAGAGGGAAAAAATTAAGAAGGCCATTATGTTCTCTAACCAATCTATGTGGACCTCAACTCCCTCACTTCGATAGAGTTGGTTACATCTTGGTGATATATAAGATGGCCCCATGGGTCGATCTAATTGTGTAATGTGGTATAATGGTCATGTGTTGTGTATGGAAATTGTTTGGTTTCTTACACTTCTTTGTATGTTGAGCTATGCTCGATTGTGCTTAATTGTTGGAATAGTGTCTATAGACACCACCTCTATCTCATAATAATAGCTCTTTGATCTACCTAATTCTCTAATTCTCCAACACATGCAATATTGCAAAGATAAGACAAAGATAATATTGAATACACAATATTACAATGAAAACCAACTTCTATAAATGAAATGAATGGTGAAAAACATTGGAATAAACATAGAAACACAAAAATGCATAGAGTGGTGGTAGATTATATTTGAGAAGGGATATGATGGCTCTACTCATTCACAAATATCCCATAAAAAGAGGCTAAATTACCTACATTTTATAATGATTCCAACAAAATATAAGAATACAAAAACCTAAAATGCAAGAACCCTAACCCTAGCATGATTAGGGTTGACAGAGCAAGCAAGTTGAGTTGGATGAATTTAAGTTGTCTCAAGGGGATCCTTGTTGGCCCTCATATGTTTTTTCTCAATGCTTTGTTTTAGGTATTCTTTGTCTCATTGGAAATACAATTAGTAAGATAATTCAACTTTCCTATGTTTGTGAAAAAGTTCCCCAAAAAACACATGGGAAGGCCCTAAAAAATGAATCAAAAAATCATGAACCAAAAACTACTAGTGTTAGTACCATTTTGAGATGGCCTTAGATGGACGCTTGAATTAAAACTAGGAATACTTACTCCTTTTATTGTACTGAGTCAACCACGGGAATGCATTTCAATGGACTTCCGTGGAGGATTGCTAAAGACAAGACAAGGGCATGCTTATCTATTGGTAGTGGTTAATAGATTCAACAAGATAACATAATTGATTCCGTTTAAGAAAACTATGACTAGAGAAGAAGCAACTAAATTATTTTTCTATAAGATATGGGCACACTTTGGATTTCCTAAATCTATTATTTTAGATAGAGATAGTAGATTTATGAGTCAATTTTGGAAAGTGTTATAGGGTATGATGGATACTAAGTTGAAGAAGAGTACAACCTTTCATCCACAAACAAATGGACTAATGGAAGTGGTAAACATGATCATTGTTCATTTACTAAGGGGATTTAACAAAATGCATCCTAAGAATTAGGATGAGAGTTTTTCTTACATACATTGTTATTATATCAATTAATTCATAGTTCTAACAATAAGTCACTACTTGAGATGTGTTTGGATTTTTTTCCTCAAACACCCTGAGACATTTCATTTGATCAAACTATTGTAGATAAGTCAATTGATCATGAAGATGAACGAGAAAAAGGCATCAAGTTTCAAAAAAAATATTCAATAAATACATATGTAAGTGGAAGAACACTTACAAAGACCATGATAAAGGTATAAGGAGAGGTATGATCGACATGAGGCATCTCATCAATTATCAGTGAGAGATATGGTGTGGTTACATCTCGATAAGAAGTAGATATAAGGGATAGGTAAGAAGCTAAACCCATTAGGTATGGTCCATTTGAGCTTATACAACAAGTGGGGAATTTTTTTTTCGATTTGAGTTGAAACCACCATATATGAGCATCTATTCTATTATCAACATAGAGAATGTGAAGATTTTTGAACCTTCCATGCTCAATGAAGGGGATGAAGGGTTATTAGTGTTTCTAGGGGTTGAAGACTTAGTGATAAATGTGTAGTCTAAGTTGGAACATGACACCATGTTGCATGAAAGCTTCATGAAATTCGTAGAGGTAGACAAGAGTTGATAAGAATTGGTATGAGGGGTGAAGTTCTTGCAAAAGAAAAGTGGTATCTATTAAATTAGGTGAAGGACATATTCCCTCGTCTTCTTTAGAACTGATAAGTTTTTGAGGCACAAAAAAATACCCAAAAAGGGAGTTCTAGTGTGAAATTGGATCCAATGAAGATGTAGTGGAGGGTGGAATCCATTAAGGAAGTTTGATTGGACCAAGTCTACTAACTAAAAGGGAAACACATGTGAGAAGATTAGTGATGAAGGGGGTTGACTAGTGCACATATGTTGATGACTAGAATGAATGGCCAAGTATAATAGATGATGTTGATTGAAGGATTGGTGGAAACCTTGTCGGTAGTATTGTATTAGTTAGACATGTGTCAGTGAGGATGAATGTCTATGTGTATTTCATGGGCTGAGCGATTTTTTACTATAGATAGTTGGCATCAATTTCTAAAGGAATTTAAACCATTGCATAACTAAAAGGACACATGCAGATGAATAGTTGTAACACACTATTAGAGATGGCCCATAAGAAGGTAGACTATGGGATGGAGTGAAGTTTATCCAAGGTTGGAGATTAGATGATTGACTATGAAATTTGATTGAGGATTACAAATGACAAAGAGAGTTTCTAAGGAGAAGACCAAGAGTGTCATGCATTGTAAATGCCACCCTATGGATGTGGATCTATAGGTAGTGTATATTTACAATTGTAAACATTTTTACCAAGATTAAGTTGAAAGAAGTGAAGCATACCAAGTGGATGACCTATCCACAACAATTCAATATTGTTATCGAATACAAGAACAATGTTATCAATAAGATTATTGATTTCTTACCAAGGCTACCTGTTATCACTGAAATTTCATCAGCAACATCGCATGCAAATGGTTACAAGAATGCAACATCTCCAAACACCTATTAGTTCACCTACAACACCAAAAAAGCATTTCCAAGAGGAAAAAAATATAAAACTGGTCAAAAAAGTTACATGCGCTAAAACACTAAAGGAAGCATGCGCACAGTGCGCGGGCCAAAGACACCCATAGAGTGCACAATGTGCCATATGCACGACTGTGTATGAAAAAATCCGCGCACACCTGTGAACGACGCATTTATGGTTCTTGTCGCCCCCTCACCACTTTTGGACCAACTCTCAACTTTATTTGACCCTCAAATCCGAGCTGAATCCGAATGGGGGGCTATTCAAATACCTAAGGGTGCCCTAAAGGGCCCCTTGTTCACACTAAAGACCAGTTGGATATTGCCTCAAATACATGCTATAAAAGGAGGCCATGGGTGCACTAATAATTTAAGAATCTCATTGTATTGTTATTTGTTATGCTACCTCTATTCTCCTTCAAGAAACCTCTTTTCTTCTCGGGGCATACTAGCATCATCTCAATAAGCTATTCACCTCACCTCTTGAGGGGATAAGCTTGGATTTCTTCACCATTTTCTTTCTAGTTTATCATTTGTAAGAAGAGATCTCACATAGGGGACTCAAGAGACCTCCCAAGGAGGAAGAGGGGACCCATAAGTCCTCCTTTATCTACGGTGTTTTCCCACTAATATAGTTATCCATTGGTGGCATGATTATTGGTCATTTGTTTGATTGATTTTGGTTCTAATTTCCTCATGCATTTTAGTTTTATTTCTTTAGTTATTTCTTTAGTTGTTTCTAGCTTAGTTGTTTGTTTATTTCATGTGACTGAGTTGTTTGATTCATACACTAACCCCTATCTTGTCTAGTAGACCCAACTAGACTTGCAAGTGTCCTTATTTTGAACATTCAAGTGGTGAAATGGACACAACAGATTGCGACCATACTGGGGAGAAGGTATCGATTTCCTCCCTATTTGGGTTATTTGAGCACTTCTTTTTGATCCATTTTCCTTGCAGGGATCATAATCGGCCTAGCCTTACTTGCAAAGAGATGATTTTGGAGCTGGGGGTGGATAATTCCACTTAAACCCCCCCCCCCATGCCCCCCTCGCATATCAGAACATGCATGGGTATTTCAGTCCATAGACGCACATTCTGAGCATTGTGAGCCAACAAAACTTTGTTTTTCTACACATTATGGGCACAGTGCGCCCAAAGGTCTTCTGTTCATTGCACATTTTGTGCCCACTGCACCTCTATCTAAAATGTAACCCACACATCTATCCAAAATCTCAACATTGTAAGAGTTTTTGTGATGCTTTGAAGGCCCCTAGCCTTCAAAATCTTTCTTTTATGCAATATTGTAAATGCACCACTTAGATTCCCTCTCCACATGAAGGGTTAGTCAAAACATAGGCACTTTGGGGGTTAAAAAGAACCATATTTCTCCTCCTTTCCTTTGATTTTCCACATGGATGGATTGTTTTGATTGTAAAAGTTAAGTTGAGATCCTTTACTATAACATATATAAACACTTGCATTGGGACCAAAAATCGAACTTTAATCATTGAGTATGCTCTTCTCTCGCACCATAGAGCGATCTTGAGAATCATAAACGTGATTAAGGAGACATTTCATCTCCCTTAAAATCTTTAGGAGAGGACAAAGCCCTCCTAGGGATCCTCTTAGTTTCTTTTCAAAACATATTAAATTTGTAAGGGCCCATACATGCCCACATGTTGCAAAGATAGGATAGTTTTTGAAGCTACTTTCTTAGTTTACATCACTAGGGGAGTTTAAAGATTATAGTAATGGGCCCATACATGCCCACATGCTTGCAATATAGTATAGTTGTTCAAGAACTTTCTTAGATTAAATCACATTAGGGAGTTTAAAGGATTGGTAAGGACCCATATGTCCAAATACTAGTTCTTTAGGGACTTTAAAATTCCGCAAGGTTGTACCAATGGCATCTAGTAAGATAGGTAATCAAGATTTGTAAGGACCACAAGAATTCCACATGCTACAAATTGACACTTAACTTATTAAAAATTTGGCACATTTGTTCACTTGCTCACACACAAAGTCACTTCTTAGTCACATAATTTCATCTCAAATTGTGGAGGTTCAAGTAGGATCCTCCAAAAGGATTCTGAAACATCCCACTATTTCTTGAAGAAATTATCCACACCCACTTAATTCAAACGAGATTGGTTCACACCCCCATTCTTTCAAACAACCACACCGATTTTTTTTTTTCTAAAAACTCACTAAGTTTTCTCGATAGGAGGTGCCAAAAGAAATCTTTTAGTCTAGGTAGGATTTCGGGGGTAGGCATCCAAATAACCCCCTGTTATTTGGTTCTCACATCTTCAAACATTAGAAGTTGACAAATAGGGAACTTTAAAATCCTCCAAGTGAAGTGTTCCTAACACCATAAGGAAGGGAGATTCCCATGAAGGGTTGAAGGTCGAGGTCCAAATGTTCTGTACATCCCCCCTTGAGTCACCCAACTCTTGGAAGGGATCCAGTCCATGACCCATTTCTGAGGCCAACAATATAAATGTCGCACTTTAACCGGGGTACCTGGTGGCCAAATTTTAGGACATCTACCTAGGTGACAATTGTGGGATACAATTGCACCTTGATCAGATTTTGTGTGGCTATTGGGAAATATCACCAGCTCTTTCGGGATATGAACCCTCTACCCCTCATTATAATTGATTGTTTCATCCTTCACTAGTTCCTCTTTTGGTGGATTCAAACCCCATTGTTGAGTGCTATTGGAAGGTCCAGTGCTATTTGAGAAGAAGGACATTACGTCATTTTAGGACATGAGCATTTGTTTTCTTTTTCCTCCCACATGGACAAAATCCACCTACCCACATGTATGCTTCTTTTCAATTGATTTATGTATGATTCTTATTTGATTACATGTGATTGTGAGATATACTATGAAGGTCCAAATTATACAAGTATCTTGTTCATTTATTGCTCTCATCACCATTTGCACACATTCACTTTGCTAGTTGGAAATCATAGGGGACCCACAAAATCCCCGTCGTTCTAGACGATTGAAAAATCTCCTTCCTATCCTAGGAGGAGTTCCTAGTCTTGCCAACTCATCGACTCAACCATCTCACACCCTTGTGAGTGCTACTATTTTTGGATTAGATTTACTTGGTTCCACTTTACTTCGGTCCAATTCCCAAGGCCAACCATCTACTAGCTCTCCTTTACAAGGAAGCGGGGGGGAAACTTCTTCTCAAGGGGGAAGCACAACCCCACCCAACCCCTCTCAAGGGTCAAGTACACAACCTGCTCATACCATGGCTGGAACTAATCCTCCACCGCCACTCCACATGCCATATTTGGCTTCCCTCAACATACCTGATTTGAGTAAACTCACAAATGACCCTATATTGCATGACACCACATGACCCGCTATGCCTACCAATATACCTTCAGACATTCCCAAGATTGAAGGAAAGGCGGGAGAATATCCTGCCAACCATATCATGACCTTTCACTTATGTTGCTCTTCAAACAAAATCATGGACGACTCCATCCTTTTAAGGTTATTTCAACGCACACTCACAGGTCCATTAGCCAAATGGTATGTGGACGAAAAATCAGGGTCCCATGTGACTTTTGAATCCTTGGAAAAAACATTTTTGACCTTCTTTCAACTACCATTTCATCGTGGCAATGGTCTAGAACTGATCTATGAGTTTAAACAAACCTCAACCATGCATATCGCTGATCACATTCACGAATGGCATCAGCGACGTAGTTTATGAAAAACATAAACCACCAAAGAACAATGCCTCGATTGGTTTCTCAGATCACTCATCTCTCTCCTTGCCAAAGATGTGGACGCCACCTTCCCCCAAACTGAAGAGGAATCCATCAGCAAGGCTCAACAATACGACCTCATTTATGCACAGTCAGGATACTTATACATAGTACTACTTGATGACCCAAGACCCATACCATTCGGCCAGGACAAACATGGTATATCTCACTCAGTGGATGGATTGATTGGTACCACAACACACCCCAATCCATACATCCAACCACCACCTATGTATGATACACCCAAATATACATCGATGTATGGAGGACCCCCTTATTACCCTTCCCCCCTTATCAACAGCCATACCCTGTTGTCCTCCCTCCACCCATGAGTGGACCCTTGCTGACACCCATGATGCATCTGACCGTTCAACCAAGTTTTGGTACCCCCTCTACCTTAGCTTATAACCTGGGCACTAGTGAAAGCGCTACACCTTCCTATGCACCCTACGGATCATTGCCACAAAATAATCTGTATTTTTCATTTCCTGGTCCTCCACAACCAATTTCTCCTCCATAAGGAAAACCACACGCTAGGGTTAACTTTGTTCATCCCTCTCCCATTCATCAATTTCAAAATTTTGAACAAATGAATACGAAAAGTCTATCCCATCAACCGAATAATGCCAAAAATAAAGGAAAAAACCAAAAGAATAATAACCCAGGACTAGGGGGAAATAACCCCTAACAAAACCAACCTGCTGGGGGAAACCAGAACTAGGGTAACCAAAACCGCCAAGGGGGAAATAACAACAAATTCCAAGGGAGGAACAACAACAACAACATCCTGATGAACTTCCCTTGCACTCTTTGTGGTGAACATGGTCATTATGCTCACCATTTCCCCCAAATTGCTGACTTCAAATGAATGGAAGATTCCATGAATGTGCCACGTCCTCCAACGCCGCCTACTCCTCGGCAGGCTCCACAACAGTATTTTCAACAAAAACCCCCAACCGTGTTGCAAAACCCTATTCCACACCAAGGTGTGATGAATACCCAGTAGGAGATGCATTCTTCCCCACCACAGATGGGACAGGATCAAAACCATGGGAATCCGACGAATCACAATATCCTCCTCACTAGCAAAGAAGAAATTCTTCTACAAACGCGCAGTCGTCAATACAACACATTCCCTGAATATACTCCCACCACTTCGGAAGGAACTCCAGCTACAATCAGTAAATCCTTGATGATTCCATGCCCTAACACTGAACCCCCCATTCGTATACCTCACATCCCATTACGACGGAATGTCAACAACCCTTAGGCTAGGGCAACAGATAATTATAGTTTGGTCGATGACTTGGATCAATCTCCTGCAACCATGTTAGTATTGGAGATCCTCTAAACCTGTCCAACTCAACAGAAATCCTTACTTTCTGCCTTGGGGGCAGTCGACCCAACTGATACTAGACTCATCACATTTGATCTAGATTGTGGGGAACCTCATCTCCCTACTTTAGTAGCTTTCTAGATACCAGTTAAGATTTGAAACATCACGATTCATCGATGTATCATTGATGAAGGTGCAACCACATGCATCATGTCCAAAACTGTATGGAAGAAACTTGGCTCCCCTGAGCTAATACCATCCACCATCACTTTGAGAGCTTATGATGAAATAGCATCTTCTCCTGAAGGGCTTCTTCAAAATGTCCCCGTTGAACTCGGAGGGAAAACCATACTTATCGACATTGAGGTTATCGATGCCTCGCTCGATTACAACATCTTGTTTGGATGTAGCTACATGTACGCTATGAAGGTTGTGTCCTCTTCTTTGTTTCGAATGATGATGTTCCCCCACAATGGGAAGATCATCACCATCAACCAATTTTCACATTACGAGCCTAACCATTACTCCAACATCGATAACATCGTACCTCTTGTCCGCACTAGTTTCGATGCATATTCACTCATGGATATGGGCCCCAAAATTTTCAAAGACCCATATTTGATGGGGGAATACCACGGAGCACCACCGCTCATCCACTCCTCAACACAAGTGTGTGTCATATCTTCCAAAGCGACTGAAACTGGAGATACCATTCCTCCCACAGAGGTTTCTCCACTCCTTGACGTCCCACTAGTAGAAGAAATCCTACCTCAGGAATCCCCTGAAAACCCTACGAAACCACTTATCCCCAATTTTACCCTCCCCCAGGGTCAAATCCCGGTTTGGGAGACAATCCCCGAAGCCATTACTCAAATTCCCTTCTTCTACCCCACACCGGGAGTACAAGCTTTCCAGGTAGCCGCAACGCTTACCCTTCCCAACATGGTGTTGGCCACTCCGGTATGGTATCTGCACCCACTTGCGATGGTTCCTCAACCATCCCTCCCTCCCCAAACAAAGGGAATCCCGATGTAGATTCCAATACTAACTCTGACCACACCTCCCTCACCCCCACTTTCCAGCACCACCGCAACAGCTAGGGGCAGACAGAAGAAGAAAGATCCCACCGCTCCACTCCCTCCCCAAGTTCAACTTCCTTGCGCACTCTGCGAGAGAGAGGGACACCCCACAAATAGATGTCCCTCTCTCCCCAAGTTACACAATTTAATCCAACTCCCTCGAGAAACCACATCGCTCACCGCTTCACCAAGCACACCTAGTACTACCACCGCATCACTTAATATAGGCAGTAAAGGGATGCAAACTAGATTCACATGCACCATCTATTCAGAGTATGGCCACTACACTCATCATTACCCCGCCCTACCTCAGTTTCAACAGACGCTAATGACAGTACGCAAAAGCTTTCAGCCAGACCCCTCTCCACTCACGTCATCAAGTACCCACGTCACCAAAATCCATTATGTCACGACTTTAGTTAACGAACGAATGAGGTGTCCTTGTTGTCTTTGTGACTCATTTGATCATTTCACACACAAGTGTCCTTCGATCATTGAATACATGCATCGTCAAATAGCCCTTATTCAAAATCCTCCAACTACCCCACTTCCTGTGATGCAAGTGATTCCCTCTATTACTTCTCCAGATACTATTCATATCACTTCCCCTAAACCTGAGTCACTTCCCATCCCTCCATGGTTCATGGATAGATCATCGAAGGATTTTCCCCTAAATCCACCCAATTATTCGGTTCATTTCCCTCATGAGATATTACCCCCAACCGCAGTTTACAACCCATAGTATCTAGACATTTGGTTTATGACAAGCACACCATCGCACCATAATTGCGACACCCCCTCTACATCTTCACCACCCGAAGACAATCATACAGTGAAAGTCACCAATGTTACTTCCCCGGATCCCCTATATTCTCGCATTTTTCATTGTGACGAAGATATCCTAGAGGAACTAACTATCCCTGATTTCCCATGGAACACGCTCCACTACAAAGCGCTCTTTCTCTCACAAGAAGCCTTCAACCCTCCTAGACAAGCCTCCATCTGTGAAATCAAAACCAAGGATTTTATTCTATTGGGGAACATAGACTGGTTCAACAACCCTATCCCTGCCCCCGATGCTTTTGAAAAAAGAAACATGGCCAACATTTCCCCCACTGTCAAAATCGACATTTCCATCAAACTCATAATCATTGAGGAAATCACCATTGGCATCGCATGCTCCCCTGAGGAACTCACCGCTTACAAAGCACTCTTTCAGGAATACTGGGATATTTTTTCCTGGTCATATACAGAGATGTCTGGCCTCGATCCTTCTATCATCGAACATCGCATCAACACTTGGCCTGATGTCTCCCCAGTATGTCAAAAGCAACGACCATTGCACCCATCCAAAGTCACGTCTATCGAAGTTGAAATTGACAAACTACGCACTGCAAGGTTCATATACCCCATCGCATACACATCATGGGTCTCCAACCCTGTCCTCGTTAACAAAAAATAGGGCACTATTCACGTCTTCACCGACTTTCACAATCTCAACTATGCTTGTCCCAAAGACAACTTCCCCACACCTTTCATCGACCAAATTACCTATGAATCTGCAAGACACGAGGCTCTTTCCTTCATGGATGGTTTCTCTGGCTACAATCAAATCCAAATCCACCCAACAAATCAGTATAAAACTACATTTACCACCCCATGGGGTACTTTTTCCTATCATGTCATGCCTTTTCGACTCAAGAACACTGGTGCTACATTCCAATGAGCAATGACTTATGTTTTCCATGATCTCGCTCGCATCATTCTCGCTTACCTGAACGACCTCACTGCTCACTCCAAGAAATGAACTCAACATTTAGATGACTTATGGGTCGTCTTTCAACCATGTCGATAGTATAATATCTTCTTGAACCCCCTCAAGTGTGTATTTTCCATCATCATCGGACACTTCCTGGGGTTCATCATCTCCCAACAATGCATCATTGTGGATCCCCTCAATGTCCAAGCTATCACAAAAATTCCACCACCTAGGAATTTGTGCCAACAACAGAGCCTACAAGGAAAAGCCAAATTTATTTGAGGATTTCATCACATATTACACCACTTGTGTGCATGGTTTCCTTCAATTATTGCATCACGATATCCCCTTTCGATGGGATGAACATGCCCAAACCACTTTTGATGATTTAAAAGAAACGCTATAAAATGCCCCTTTGATCAGTCCTCCCAACTACGATCGTGACTACATCCTCTACTTGTTGGCCTCAACCGTCTCAGTAGTAGGAGTTCTTGTTCAACTAGGGGATGACAGTCGTGAGCATGCCATTTACTACGTCAGTAAAAATCTTTCAGGACCACCCCTAAAGTATAATCATGAGGAGAAACTGGCCCTCGCAGTTGTCCTCACAGTCTAGAAACTGCGCCATTATATCTTTCTTTGCACTACCAAAGTTGTGGAAGATTCCAATCCCATGCAGTACTTTCTTAGTTGACGACAAATTAATGGTAAATTTTCTCGGTGGATCGTCATCTTTCAGGAATACGATTTATAGTTTTCAACTCCTAAAAGAAAGAAAGCGCTTTTTCTCGTCGAACTCATCACGATGTTTCCCTAAGACACTACAAGTTCACCCATCAATACAGATTTTCCCGACGAACACCTCTTCTATATCCCCTCGGATGACCCCTGGTATGGCGACCTCCTCGTCTACCTTTAGACACATAATTTTGGGTCTCATCTCTCTCGAGATGATCATTGACACATTCTCCATCACACCCCTCGATACCTCCTTATCGGTGACATCTTGTATCGACGTGGGGTCGACACCATACTCCGCCGATGTTTGACCATCGACGAAGCAGACAAAGTCTTGAACGATTGCCACAATGGTGCTTGTGGTGGCCACCTCTCAGGGATGTCCACCACCCAAAAGATCATTCAAGCCAGATAATTCTAGCCCACATTGTTTCATGACTACATCCACGCTGTCAAGCGATGCGACAAATGCCATCTTTATGCAAACAAAGCACAAGTGCAACCCACTCTTCTACATCCAGTCATCACTGCCAACCCCTTATGCAAATGGGGCATTGACTTCATGACTTGAAATCCTCCATCCAACAATGGACACAAGTACATCATCGTGGCAGTATATTACTTCACCAAATGGGTTGAAGCCATGCCTACCTTCAATAACACCACTGACACAACAACACGTTTTTTCTTCAATCACGTCATAATTACCCACTTCGAAGTTCCACTACAGTTAGTCTCTGATCATGGTAAACACTTTGAGAATGAGATCTTCATCGAATTATCCTCAAATTTAGGCTTCTCCCATGAGTTCACCTCCCCATACTACCCTCAGTCCAACAGACAGGTCGAGGTTGTCAACAAAGTCCTCAAAACCATGTTGCAATGTACTATCAACAAACATAATACCAATTGGCATCATATGTTGTTTTCAGCGTTATGGGCCACCCTCCCCATCGAGTGCGAAATTCCCACGTTGCACACCACCATCGATCTATTACCTGACACTGCTCCAATGGAGCAACGCTTGCTGAACTTAGAGTCGATGGATGAAGATCGTCCATCTTCCTTACATAACAATGAGGCAACTAAAAAACGATCGAAGGCCACATTTGACTGCCATGTCAACCTTCACTCATTTAACAAAGGAGATCTTGTCCTAGCCTACGACATCACTCATGATACTCTCAGTCATGGGAAATTCGAGTCATTATGGCAAGTACCCTATATCATCCAGCACTGCCTCACTAAAGGTGCATACATCCTGGCCTCTCCAGAAGGCTACCCTCTCAAAGAACCCATCAACGGGTTGTACTTAAAGAAGTTTTACACCTGAGTGTAGTCATTCTACCCTAGGATTTTTCTTTGTACACATTTATAGAGTTTTTAGTCTTCTTTTTTCACCTCCACTCCTCATGCCTGAACTACCATTCATGTTATTGACAGATGACTCCTCCATAGGCCTACCACATCAGTTACGCTGACGGAGCTAGACGTTGGACACAGAATCTCGCTTCGGCCGCTTGGGCCCTCTACACCCCCTCACATGAACTGCTCCACTCTAGCGGCATATGTTTGGGATCAACAACCAACAACCAAGTAGAATACGCAGTCGTCATTGGCCTCCTCGCCGAGGCTATTCATCGCCACATTCTTCACCTTTGCGTCTTATTAGATTCCCAAATCGTCATCATGCAACTCAACAATGTGTACCGTGTCTGTGACCCTTGCCTCTTTCGCAAATACCTGCAAGTTAGACTCTTATATTGAAACTTTGATTCCATTACATTCACACATATTCCATGACAATTTAATCAAACAACATATAACATGGCTAACCTAGTGTTAGATTGGCATTTATCACATCAAGACATCATCACACATACATAAAGCATAAAAAATTTGTCACAACATATAGATTAGACATCATAACAACATAATAAAATATCATCACATGTACACATCATGGAGATCCCAAACATGTATATCCATATATATATATATATAGATCAATGTGTCATCAATGTTTAAAAAATGGTACAACATATACATTTCCCGTAGGCAAGTGAGCCCTCCTCACCCCTATAGGTACAAAATAAGTGTCACCCTACCCTATACAAAATGGGCTCGCAGGCCTATATAAATACAAAAATATACAAAATAACACTCATGGTTCCCCCAAAGAACCACCACCAGGTCCTCTCTCTGTAAGAGGTGCCCCACCAGCTTGGGGTCCTCCAGGTCCGGGGGGCAGTCGCCCAGTCATTGTCACCCCCGCTATAGGTACTCTGCGGATCAAGATTCACAACTCTGTAGGGCCACCCACACACTGCTCCAAGAATCTCTCATCCTATATATGGGACCACAAGCCCTTAGGCACACCCTGTAGTACCACCTCCAACCGACGTAAAAAATCCTCTAAGTCCCCGATGGCCTCTACTCGAGGTGCATGCGATGGCCCTACACCTAGATCATCATATCTGCGCCTCTTGCCGTCTCTCACCTGATATGTTGGCCTCACACCAACCTCGTGCCTCCAACATCACTCTCCCACCTGCGACTCTCCTCTCGGCGGTCTCACTGGCCCCTAACGAGCTGGCTCTCCAACTAACTCTGCCTCTCGGCCTCGTGGCCCCACATATGCACAAACGAAAACAAACAATAGCATCAACATCCATTCATACATAAAAACATGCTATACTATCAAAGTCACAAAATATAAAGTACACCCACATAACTCTCTGGTCCCAATCCTCCCCAGGAGGCAACACCATATCCAGGTCATGCCGAAAGTCCATCCCACCATACGAGAACCAAAATATAATTTGTGGCATCTGGTGCCACACACGTGCCAAGGTGGCCTTGAAATAGTGGCCACCCTCCCCACCTCCATGCCATACCAAAATCGATACCCACTGCATTAGTCATGGCTCCCGTGCCTCAGCCACTGACAACAACACTCTAAGGTGCAACATGGGCACCCTCTCCAAAAACCACGCCACCAAGATCGATCCAAAGGCAAATTCACCAGAGTCGGCAGTTCGACACTGGTTAATCTGCCCCATCATCTTGGCATGCAACATCAAGCCCCAAGCGAAAATATCTCCATCCAATACCCTCTGCATAATCCTCAGTTGACCACCACTGATCTGCTGAGTCGCTAAGGATTTGTAGATCCCCACAATCATCATTGCAATGCAGTGATGCAAGAACACATCTATCGCCTCGATGCGGATGATCGAACCTGACATAATGTTAGGCCCTAAACAATAATCCCATGCCAAGTCTGGCAAGTGTACATCTCCTGGCAACTGGGGATCAGCAGGTAGGGCCATTCCTCGAAAAGGGAGCCCCATCAAGAAATAGACATCCTCCCTAGCCGAGAATGTCAACTGCTACCCCCGCACAATGAAGCACTGAAACTCAGTGCTCCACATCGAAATAAGATATTGCAACAGGTACTCCTGCGCCCGTATCAATGGGTAGTCGAAGAACTTAAGAAAACCACAGGCTGCCAAAAGTCTCTGAAAGCCCGACTCATCTCTCACCACCTCCCTGAGGCGCTCCCAGTCCCGCTCTCTCCAGTGGAATGGTATGATGAACTGATCACATTCATTCAAACAAACAACACTTGATCAACCATCATCATTTCTTAACAAAAAATCCTCCAAAAATACAAGTTTTTTCAAAACCCCCAGCTTTGCCTCACATGCGCGGTTGTCACCCCCCATAGGCACGCACACATGCGTGACTGTTCTTCACACAGTGGCATATCAATGCACAACTGTTGAAGAAACATATGCACATCAATGAGCATTTGTCACCCTCACAGGTGCGCATTCATGCGCACCTATTCTCAACATATATGTGCATTGATGCACAACTGTATGAGAAACAACTACGCACAATGGGCAACTGTAATTTGAAAAGGCGTGCACCCAATGCGCACCAATTTTTCCCACCCATGAGCCACCATGCACGATTGTTTTCAACACAATCACACATCATGAGCGGGAGAGGGAATTATACCCGCGCATTTTAGCGCGGGTATCCTTCCTTCTCTCGTGCATTGGTGGGCCCACCCCTACAAAAAACCCTAGTACGACCATCTGTACGACCCTACCCAGAAAATAAACCCTATCTACTATGCAAGAGGATGAGACCACTAACCTAGCTCTCACAAATCCTGGATCAGTCTACTCGAACTCTTGTAATCGTCAAATCTCCTCTAAATCCTCTCGTCAACTCACTATGGTAGCAGGTACAAATGAGGTGGCATTGTGGGCCCCACAACTATATATAGTCCCTTTTTCCAAACTTCCACACTCAATTCTAGGAGCTCAAAGTCTCTGTTTTCTGATCCGTCTTTAGCCACGGGATCAGGATCCTGCCACCTACACAGTCACATTCCCTGGGTCACCATCCATACTAGGCCCCGGGGGAGCATTTTTCTCACATCATGTCCAGGTACACATGCTCATGTTCAACATTATCAAATAACTGTTATCTGCTCTTTATCTTTAGATATTGTTCATGCCAGGTGTTCATTTTTAATGTGTGCAGGTACTTGGTCATCACAAATCAACACAACCCCTTCAGGTATATGATCTACACTGGCATGTAATCATTCCCTCTGAATACCAATTGCATCTTCCAGTCACACCCTCCGACGTTCACCTTTAGGGTCCCTACATCCATATCTGCAGTACCGTCACCCCTGCTGCAATTTGATACTGTCACCCGGTAGCACTCTCCCGCACATGAGTTGTCTCATTCATAGTCCCCCTTGTCACTTTGACACTCGTGCTACTTTCACCCCCTAGGGATGGGAGTCACGGTAGTCTTATGCATTTTCGAGATTTAGCCACATACTCCTCCTGATTTTGCTAGCTTTCCCAATGGGCTCCCAGGTCATCTCATCACGGTTCTATTTTAACTGCATCTCCACAGTATCATTAACCCTCCATTTCATTCACAATCAGTTTTCCCATCTACAAATTTCTCTCCATTCATTTACCTCATACAGAAACCCACCCATGGGGACCCCGCCCTCCACCAGTTCTCCACGACACTTGCACCCTCACAGGCCAAGCCATCTTGCACTGGGGCACCCGTTTATGTATCTGTACACTCATCCCAAATTATTCTTTATTCATTTGATAATTGTAAAAATCCTTTGTTTCCAGCATTTACATAGCTTTTGTTGTCACCCTTGGCGACCTTCTTTTCCTGGCAAAGAAACCCATGTCTCCCTTGGTTGGGGCATTCATCATCTTCTACTCCTGTTGACAATGTCCATAAACCTCGAGTATACCACAGTCCATGTACCCTTGATCTCTAAGTTTGTCCACTTTGTCACACCTCTGGCACAATTTAACCCACGTCTAGTCATCCCCTTGACACTAGATCCAGTTTCACGGTTGCTACCACTTATCCTTCACATATACCCCCAACCAAGGGCAGTATTGAGTCTCACCGCATCTCGACTTCGTCCATGTTCCTTATCAGTTCCTGATCTTATCCAGTGGATTTCATGAAGCACTTTTGCTTCTTAGAGTCGCGTCTCCCTTTCTATCGATATCAACATAGTTTCCAGAAGGGTGACAGTATCTTGACTCTCATTACCTTTACAATGAGGAGTCTCAAATGACATAGAGAGAACCATCATTGCTCTCTATTGTCATTGACCCCATTTGTAACACTCTTTCATTTGAAGCTATAATGCACTGATACCATACTGTAACACCCCCTTTCCATCAGCCGAGCAGACACTACTTCGCGGAATAACAATCTCGTGCTTAATTATGTATATATATATGACATGCATTTAAGAAAATGAAACACACTTGAACTCAGAGTAAACATAATAATTACTGTTATTATAAATAATCAATGGTTTTTACATTAATTCATATGCACAGCAAAATACATGATAATTATAAATACACAAACATGCAGAAGTGTAATTAAAAACACCATCTGGTACTTATATTTGAAACAGTGGTAATTCCACCAACCAGGTGCAGGCCTTCCACGAACCTCCCAGCCTTAGACCACACTGCTCATTAAGCTCAGCAGTAGGTCACCCTCAAGCTGGGACTAAGCTCCACCCCAAGGCAAGGAATCCTAGGCTAGGCTAAGGTTACAGGGAAAACACACAGTCACAAGGAAGGAATTCTCTCCCAGGAACCACTCATACTCACTGCCCACAGACTCTCCTTCCCCACATGCCTATTCCACCCCAGGAGTATACACCTTCTCTGTCACCTAGACAGTCCTTCGGCTGCTAACCTCCCTTGCCTTGGGTTTCATCAAAAGACCAGACTGGAAGTCTCCGAGCTCTGTGGAAGCTACAGGGTTCCTTCCAGGATTTCTCTCCTTCCTCTGTGCACTCTCTCACCTGGAGAGAGTCGCTCACAGGCCAAGAAACCTGTTAATCCAACTTCAATTACCTCTCTGACTTGGAGAGAGTGTTGTACAAACTGGCCAACAAGCCACATGCAGTCGAGCACTGCATGGCCACAACAACCGACAGGAAAAATAGACACAGGCTTTCCAACAGGCTCAGCAATGACAGGATAGTCTCATGGTTATGGATTTGGGACAGAGACTCCACGTACAGGCTCGATCTGCTCGGACAGAGGATGCATCGGCTTTCCAGAAATCAACACACAGACTCTCGGTTCAGAGGATGTATGGGGTATCTCTTGCAGAGGACGGACAGGTTCACGCTCAGGCAGTCGAATGAAATGGAGGAGGAACCCCCACCACGGCTCATCTCAGCCATTTTATTTGCATGCGCCTGGGTTGACACTTGTCACCCATGCAATTGCATGCATTCCTTCAACATACGTTCCTTCCATTCGGAAGTTGTTTGTCCTTCCAAAAGAACTTAGGATAAAACATATTATTCACATGTCTTTTGGAATAATATTAAAATATTATTCCCAAGGACCTAAGCCCCTAGGCTCAACACTTAGTCCCTTTTCCCACCTTCCAGCCCCTAATCCCTTGCCCACTCTATGGAAGCTTAGTCCCCCATCACTCATTCATTGTGGTCGGTCTGCACGCGGCGGTGTTTATATTTTATTACTATTCCGCATAATACAGGTACAAAATCAGGCTCTTGTCCTTCAACACTTAGGCTCTCTAGCCTAACAATCACATAAGCCCACTAGCTTATATAAACTCGGCTTACTAGCCTATAAAACATATTTAAAATTCATTTCATAAACAATATTTACAATAGGGCTCGGCCTTGGGGACATTACAATCCCCCTCCCCTTATTTCCGCATTGTCCTCAGTGCAACTTTACATTGCATCTGCAATATTTTCAAAATTTTCAAAAAGATACGGGTACTTTGCCCGCATAACATCTTCATGCTCCCATGTCGCATCTTCAGGACTGTACCAGGTCCACTGGACCTTTACAAGCTCTATGGTTCGATTCCAGAGTTGTTTTCTTTTCTTGTCCAATATGCGCACAAGATGCACTTGCAGGACACCTTCTGGTTCCACCTGAATCACATTCCAATCGATAACATGATTAGCATCAGGTATATATTTCTTAAGTAGTGAAACATGAAACACATTATGTACAGTCATATATGCAGGTAATGCAAGCATGTATGCAACTGGCCCAATCCTTTCCAGGATTTCAAAATTCCCACAGTATCTTGTTTCCAACTTGGCACAACTTCCCAGCTTTAGGGAACTCCTATTAGTTTTCACTTTCAGGAAAACATGATCACCCACTTTGAATTCTTTGTGGGTTCTATTCTTATCAGCATAACTTTTCTGCTTGTCCTGGGCAGCTTTCAAATTCTGTTTAATTCTTATCATTTGGTCTTCCATCTCTTTGAGCAACTCTGGCCCAACTACTGCTCTGTCAGCTGGATTATCCCAACTCACTGGAGTGTTGCACTTTCTTCGATAAAGTGCTTCAAATGGGCTCATATTCAATGATGTATGATACCCATTATTGTAGGCGAATTCTACCAAATGCAGGTAGTCTTCCCATCTTGATGGTTTGTCCATCACGTACATTCTCAACATGTCCTCTATTACTCTGTTCACCCTCTCTATCTGTCCATCAGACTCGGGATGATACGTTGTACTAAAATTTAGATTTGTTCTGAATCCCTTGAACAGTCCTTTCCAGAAATTCGAGGTGAATTTCGGGTCCCTATCATACACAATCGTCTTAGGAATTCCGTGCAAGCATGCCACTTCTTTTAAGAAGATGTCAGTAACATCTTCTGCCTTGTGAGTGGTTTTCAGTGGAATAAAATGGGCAGCTTTTGTAAGCTTGTCCACCATAACCATGATCGAATCGTGTTGCTTGCTTGTTCTGGGAAATCCTGTAATAAAATCCATCGTCACCACTTCCCACTTCCACTCAGGAATGGGTAAAGGCTGCAACAAACCTGCTAGGTGCCTATGCTTAGCCTTAACGTTTTGGCACTCCATACATCTGGCGATGTATTCATTGATCTCTCTCTTCATACCCGACCAAAAATAATGGCTCTTGACTGCTGCCACAGTCTTCTGATATCCTGGATGTCCAGCATAAGTCACTTTATGCATTTCTTTTAGAATCGCAAGTCTCAAATCTTGGACATTGGGTACATACACTCTGTTTTTGTACAGAAGTATTCTATCAGCTCCCAAGGTGTAACTTTCCTCTTTCTATGGTCTCTCACGTTGTTGTAGCTTTGCTACCAAGTCTCTGTATTGCAAATCAACACTTGCAACTTCCAAAATTCTATCCTTAATATCCATCCTGTACATGCTAATGGTTGTAGCATGCAATTCATGCACCTTTCTGCCGAGTGCATCAACCACCTTGTTTCCCTTCCCTTTGATATGCTTGATATGAAAGTCGTATTCACATAGAAACTCCAACCACCTTCTTTGTCTAGCGTTTAAGGTTGGCTTCTCAAACAAATATTTCAGACCGTGGTGGTCTATTCTCAATTCAAATCTTCTCCCCATGAGGTAATGTCTCCATTTCCTCAGAGCGTGGACAATTGTTGCCAGCTCCAAATCATGAGTGGCATAATTCTTTTCATGCTCTTTCAATTTCCTGGACTCATAACAGATTACAAATCCATCTTGTCTGAGTACTCCTCCCATCCCTTCCTTACACGCATCTCTGCACACCACTAAATCCATATTTGGATTTGCAATTCTCAGGATTGGAGTGTTGGTTAACAATTGCTTCAATCACTGGAAACTCTCTTCACACTCTTCAGTCCACTGAAACTTTTTCTCCTTCCTTTGCAAGGAAGTGATAGGGTGAGCTATCTTTGAGAACCCTGCGATAAACCTTCTATAATAGCCCGCCAGACCCATAAAGGATCTAAATTCTGTCACATTCCTTGGTTCTGACC
>ML799243.1:34926-83903 GCA_009831015.1 Picea engelmannii
AATCTCATTGTATTGTTATGCTGCCTCTATTCTCCTTCAAGAAACCTATTTTCTTCTTGGGGCATACTAGCATCATCTCAATAAGCTATTCACCTCACCTCTTGAGGGGATAAGCTTGGATTTCTTCACCATTTTCTTTCTAGTTTATCATTTGTAAGAAGAGCTCTCACATAGGGGACTCAAGAACCCTCCCAAGGAGGAAGAGGGGATCCATAAGTCCTCCTTTCTCTACGGTGTTTTCCCACTAATATAGTTATCCATTGGTGGTATGATTATTGGTAATTTGTTTGATTGATTTTGGTTCTAATTTCCTCATGCATTTTAGTTTTATTTCTTTAGTTGTTTCTAGCTTAGTTGTTTGTTTATTTCATGTGATTGAATTGTTTGATTCATACACTAACCCCTGTCTTGTCTAGCAGACCCAACTAGACTTGCAAGTACCCTTCTTTTGCACATTTAAGTGGTGAAAGGGACACAACACTACCCAAGACAATGAATGGTCAGATAACCATTATGAAGCTACTCCTTTTTATTCTTGAGGATGTGTCGATCAAGTATAAAGAGGATAAGTGATTCCACCCAATAATAGTCGTATTACAATGATGAGAGAGGAATCCTAAAGAGAGGAATCCTAACTGCCATTCACAAGATGGACTATTGTATAAAGATGGCAAGTTGTGTATTCCAATGGGTATGTGTAGAACCATAATGTTGAGAGAATCACATGCTTTTAAGGTCAATGGACACTTTGGAGTTGGGAAGACTTTGTTGAATTTACAAAACTACATGTATTGGCCATGTCATTCTAGAATGCGTATTTTGTTGCACTTCAAATCCACGAATAAAAAGTTGGGATTGTATGCTCCTTTCCCAATCTCAAGTCAACCTTGGGAGAGTTTTTACATGGGTTTCCTTGGAGGATTACCAAATTCCATACATGGATATGATTATCTAATGGCAATATTTAACTTGTTCAATGAAATGGACCTGTTAATACCATGCAAGAAGACTATGACTAACTAGCAAGTAGTGAAGCTATTTTTCCAACATATATGGATACATTTTGAATTCAAGGACTCCATTATTTTAGATAAGGATAACATATTTCTAAGCCATTTTTGTAAGGCATTGTGGGGTATGATGGATACTAAGTTGAATAGGAGCAAAACCTTCCACCCACAGACACATGCACAAACATAAGTGGTAAAGATAACCTTGGTTCATTCTCTAAGAGGTTTCAACATGAAACATCCTAAAACTTGGGATGAGACTCTACCCTACATATAGGATTGCTATAATGGGGATGTTCATATTTTCAATAGTAAACCCCCCTATGAGACATGTTTGGAATTTTTTCTTCCAAATCCCTTTTCCATTTCATTTTCCCAAGATGTTGAAGACAATATCAAGGACATTGGATATGAACAAGAAAAAACTATCAAATTCATAGAGAAGAACCAATAGGTTCATAAGTAGTGGGAGAGAGTTTGCATAGAGAAAAACAAAGGTATAAGGAGAGGCATGGTTAGCATAGAGTGTCTCATCAATTTGAGGTTGGGGATATGTTTTTCTACACCTCAACAAGAAGCAATTACAATGTTGAAGGAAGAATCTCAAACCCATTAGGTATGGCCCATTTAAGATTGTTCAACAAGTGGGATGTAATATGTTTTTAATGGTGTTGTGGCCATATATAGGGATTTACTTTATGATTAACAAAGAGAATTTGAATCTTTTTGAGCCTTTCATGCTTAGTGAGGAAGAGGAAGGTTTACCACTATTAAATATTGTTTAAAACTTAGTGACATATGCTTAGGTTGAGTTGGAGTAGGATACCATATTGCAAAGGAAGCTTCAAGAAACCCATATAGGGAAGCAAGAGTGACTAAGAGTTGGTCTAAAATGCCAAGTTCTTGCAAGAGAAAAATGTTTCTAGTTGCAAAGAGGTAGAGGAGAAGTGTCCTCATCTTCTTCAAAACTCATAAGTTTTTGAGGGACCACAAATCCTCCAAAAGGAGAGGTGTTATCCAAAATCTGGCTCAAAGTGTAGAGAAGAGGCCTATGAGTAAGGGATAAGTTCCAAGGTAGAATGGATTAGTTCAAAAGGAATCAAGTTGAAGGCTTTGGGAGCGTGATTGACAAGAGATTATCGATAAGTAGGTTGTTGACGAGTGGGTTGTTGATAAGTAGATGATTCACAAGCACATGATCGACAAAGCATACACATTGTCGATGTATACATTGTTGATGAGGCATGCTGTCAATGGAAGTGTTGTCCATGAGTAGTTTGTCAATGAGGTCATTTTCAATGGATACGATATCGATGAGACACATTGTCGATGAATAGTTTGTTAATGAAATTGTTGTGGATGAGCAAATTTTGATAGGTCGATTGTCGATGGCATGAATTCGATGGAGGTGTTTGTCATTGAAGACATTGTTGAGGATTACCAATAAGTCGAACCATTCATAATGGATCCTTTTGGGCTATGAATAAACCTACAACTGATTCTTAGATGATGCCTATTTAAGGGAGAACTACAAATAGAGAATGATTCAATGTTTTGACATTTTTGTTGTTGTTCTTAAGATTACTTTGGAGAACCGTTTGGTGTTATAAAGTATAGAAGATAGTGGGGCAAGAACCAAACTATCCTACCATAGGAGAAATAACCTAGTTAGCACAACAAAGTTCCAAACATAATAGAAAGGGTGCCATACTAGTTCGAGGTGAATTCTAGCAATTGGAAACGGCCTACATGCAAAATTGTAAGCATTCCCAAATTACATCTTAATGATGATTGGAGTTTATTCCACATATAATTCTCCAGTTAAAATGTTAATTGTGTATTGTGTACAAAATCTATGTGTGCGTTTTCTTTTCAATATTTTCAACTATTATATTTAATGACAAAATGAAATTAAACCATATAATATTAATTACAATAAAACCATTTTTATTTGTTTCCATAGTTTTGTAGTTTAGATACATTGGACAATTCTAACTAGCCAACTATAACATGGATCATATAAGATCCAAATGAAGAACCTTGATACACATTTTTAACAAAAACTCATTTTTTTTGTTGTCAAAATAAAGTCAATATCAATGTGTTACTCTCGAGTTTCTGGATCAATCTCCTAAAATGTGTCACTTTGAAGATTCTAACTAAGTAAGAGAATGCAAGTGCCAACATGTCATGTTGGAAATTGATTATAAACATGTGGAAGTAAACTCTCATTAATTTACATCTGAACTATTACTCAACAATAACTTACATAACTTAATTATTTAAAAAAACAAAATAATTTATTACCATATCCATATTTAAAAGTAGAAAAAATATCAATACTCAATATCTAAATACTAATAAACTAAAATGATAAAACAAACTTCATATGTGCAGATAACATATAAAGCATTAAATGTTATACTGTAAAATACATATTGTTTACATAACTTCAGTGCAAAACCTTAATCTGCTCTGGGGTACATATTGTTTGCCCAACTTCAATGCATAACCTTAATCGCTAACATTAACGAAGTAGTGGACTGTGGAGCATTCCAACTTCATTGTTAATCGCTAACATTATCGAAGTAGTGGACTGTGGAGCATTCCAACTTCATTGTAGTTTGTGACAAACACTGTCCAGGTGAGGTGAGGATTTTCAACTTTTCTCTCCGTGCCAAAGTGTTATGGTCTTATCACACCTCCTGGTTTGCTGGAAAAATCACCGTATTTGGTGAGTAAGTCTGCCCTGAACTGATTGTTGTTTTATGGAATTTCGGTATGTTCTGTTAAATTAGACTGCTATGTTCTTGACTTTTCTTTCTGTTTTTTTAAAGCTGAAGAGGGACTAAGTCCATCGATGGTGAGTACTACCATTTCTATCGTCTTTTGGGCGCACTTTTGTTCTAAAGGAGTATGATAATTTTGCAGTATTTAAAGCAAGTTTTCTATAAGAGTCCCTGATGTATTGTGGTTTCCCCAGTCCCGCTAAAATTTTGCAGCTTTGATTATAGCACCAGCTGTGATTGTTTTGAGTATAATGAGCAAAACCCATTTCCTAAATTTGATGGTCTTCCGCATTCCTGTGGGTGTAGGATTTTCTCCGCAGGCCTTACTGTTAGATGGGTTTATGTCTGTGTTGTTGCAAAAAAGGACCGATATATCTCACAGACAAAAAAATTAATGCAGGCAGGCTTTATCTGTCGTTATATTTTATGTAATGCAGCAGTACAGATCCAGATTTTATTATGGGATAAACATAGAGACTAGAATCCATTGATAGAAATATTGAAGAGCAAGTAAAGTGGATTTTTTTAGCAGTAACGTTGTTTTCAACTCATATTCCCTATTGGGTTTCCTGAAAAATATTAAAGACTGTCTCTTGTTGATAAGATTTGGGAAGAAGGAATAATGGGAGAGGGAATTTACAAGAGGGAATTCAGATTCTGCATTGACAGGGGTGGAACCTTTACTGATGTTTATGCCGAGGTTCCTGGGGAGCTGAATTGTCGAGTTATTAAACTTCTTTCGGTGGATCCTGCCAATTATGAGGATGCACCTACAGAGGGAATCAGAAGAATACTAGAGGAGGTCACAGGGAAAAAGATTCCCCGATCAGATAAGATACCTACATATCCAATAGAATGGATTAGGATGGGCACAACTGTTGCCACCAATGCACTGTTGGAGAGAAAGGGAGAGCGTTTAGCTTTGTGTGTGACAAAGGGATTCAAGGATTTGCTTCAGATAGGCAACCAGGCTCGACCGAAGATATTTGACCTAACTGTTGCGAAGCCTTCACCGCTGTTTCAAGAAGTAATAGAGGTAGATGAAAGAGTTCAGCTTGCTTTGGATGGAGAAGTGGAAAGTGAAAGGGTTGTAAAAGGTGTGTCTGGTGAATTGTTAGAGGTTGTGAAGCCCTTGGACGAGGAAGCACTGAAGCCTCTTCTAGAAGGATTATTGAAGAAAGGCATAAAGAGCATAGCTGTGGTGTTTATTCATTCGTACATCTACCCAGTTCATGAATTGGTTGTAGAGCGCCTGGCAAAGTCTCTAGGATTTAAACAGGTGTCCTTATCATCCGCACTTACACCAATGGTGCGAGTTGTTCCACGAGGATTCACTGCTACCGTGGATGCATATTTGACTCCAGTTATTAAAGACTATTTATCAGGTTTTCTATCTAGATTTGATGAAGAATTGGACAAAGTCAATGTTTTGTTCATGCAGTCTGATGGAGGACTTACACCAGAGAACAGGTTTTCAGGTCACAAGGCAATCTTGTCTGGTCCTGCAGCAGGAGTCGTCGGTTATGCTAGAACTACATTTGGCCTGGAAACAGAATATCCTCTAATTGGCTTTGACATGGGGGGCACCTCAACCGATGTCAGCCGCTATGCAGGATCTTATGAACAAGTACTGGAGACTCAAACCGCAGGTGTGATCATTCAGGCACCACAGCTTGACATTAATACTGTTGCTGCAGGTGGAGGCTCAAAGCTGAAATTTCAACTTGGGGCTTTCAGGGTTGGGCCAGAGTCGGTGGGTGCCCATCCTGGTCCAGTCTGTTACAGAAAAGGTGGGGAATTGGCAGTCACAGATGCAAATTTGCTTCTTGGAAGGGTAATTCCAGATTACTTCCCTTCCATCTTTGGGCCAAATGAAAACGAGCCATTAGATTTGGAGGCAACAACAGAAGCATTTTGCAAGCTTGCAGATATAATCAACTCTTATAGAAGAGAGAAAGATCCTTCTTCAAGTGACATGACTGTTGAGGAAATTGCAATTGGATTTATAGATGTGGCTAATGAGGCCATGTGCCGACCTATTCGTGAACTTACCGAGATGAAGGGGCATGAAACGAGGAAACATACTCTTGCATGCTTTGGAGGTGCTGGTCCTCAGCATGCATGTGCAATCGCAAGAGCTTTAGGAATAAGAGAAGTTATTATTCATAGGTATTGTGGTATCCTAAGTGCATATGGCATGGGACTAGCTGATGTTATTGAAGAGGTGCAGGAGCCATATGCTGCCATGTATGGTTCCGATTCTATGTTTGAGGTTTCAAAACGTTCCAAGGTTTTGACAGAGCAGGTAAGGCAACAACTGAGGCTTCAAGGCTTTAAAGATGAAAATATACACACAGACTTGTATTTGAATTTGCGTTACGAGGGTACAGACACTGCAATGATGATCATGACTCCTCAAGATGGGAGCAATAACTATGCTGGAGAATTTGTAAAAAGATTCCATCAAGAGTATGGATTTGAACTTCAGAAGAGAAATATTCTTATCAGTGATGTGAGAGTGCGTGGGGTTGGAGTTACTGACATATTGAAACCTGTGGTAATGGAGAAAATAGTAGGGGAGCCCAAAGCAGAGAAATCTTACCAAGTCTACTTCGGTAATGGATGGCAGGAAACACCAGTATATCTTCTGGAAAATCTTGGCTATGGTCATACGATAAAGGGTCCTGCAATCATCATGAATGGAAACAGCACTCTACTAATAGAGCCTGTTTGCAAAGCAGCCATTACAAAGCATGGGAATATACGGATTGACATTGGATCTGTTCCAATTAACACCGAGTTGGTGATAAAGGTTGCTGATGTAGTGCAGTTGTCAATATTTAGCAACCGCTTTATGGGGATTGCAGAACAGATGGGTCGGACGCTTCAAAGAACATCCATTTCCACCAACATCAAAGAGCGTCTTGATTTTTCATGTGCACTATTCAGCCCTGATGGGGGCCTTGTGGCCAATGCACCGCATATACCTGTCCACTTGGGTGCAATGTCTAGCACTGTGCGTTGGCAACTCAAATATTGGGGTGAGAATTTGAAAGAGGGCGATGTCTTGGTGACCAACCATCCGTGTGCAGGTGGAAGCCATTTGCCCGATATAACTGTTATAACACCGGTATTTCGGGATGGAAAACTTATTTTTTTTGTGGCAAGTAGGGGACACCATGCAGAAATTGGTGGGATAACGCCTGGCAGCATGCCCCCACTTTCAAAAACTATATGGGAAGAAGGAGCTTCCATCAAGGCTTTTAAATTAGTAGAGCAGGGCATTTTTCAAGAAGAAGGCATCATCAAGCTATTTCAAACGCAGATTTATGATGAATACGGAAAATATACTGATGGTGCTCCACGCATTATTCCAGGGACCCGAAGACTTGAAGATAACCTATCTGACCTTCGAGCACAGGTAGCTGCGAATCAGCGTGGGATTATCCTTATAGGAGAGCTTATTGAACAGTATTCCTTGGATTTAGTGCAGGCATACATGATGCATGTGCAGACAAATGCAGAGGCTGCTGTGAGGGAAATGCTAAAATCAATTGCTGCTCAAGCTGCCAAGCAATCAAAACTAGAAAAGCAGGGACCACTTGTAACTTTAGTAGCAGAAGACTACATGGATGATGGGTCTGTAATACATTTGAAGCTTACCATTGATGAAGAGAAGGAAGAAGCATTTTTTGACTTTGAAGGAACTAGTCCAGAGGTATATGGAAATTGGAATGCTCCTGAGGCAGTGACAACTGCTGCTGTTTTATATTGTCTGCGATGTCTCGTGAATGTTGATATTCCTCTTAATCAAGGCTGTCTTGCGCCAGTGTCAATTCACATTCCACCAGGTTCTCTGCTTTCGCCCAGTGAGAAAGCTGCTGTGGTGGGTGGTAATGTGCTTACATCACAGCGAGTGACAGATGTGGTACTAACTGCATTTCAAGCATGTGCTTGCTCACAAGGTTGCACAAACAATCTCACATTTGGTGACAACACATTTGGTTATTACGAAACTATAGGGGGTGGATGTGGTGCTGGGCCAGGATGGAATGGAACCAGTGGAGTACAATGTCACATGACTAATACACGCATTACAGATCCTGAGATTCTTGAGCAGCGGTATCCAGTGCTTCTTCATAGATTTGGGCTTAGGGAGAATAGTGGTGGTGCTGGTCAATTCAAAGGAGGGGATGGTATTATTCGAGAGATTGAATACCGTTGTCCAATGACTGTTAGTATTCTATCAGAAAGAAGAGTACATGCACCCAAAGGTTTAATGGGTGGCAAGGATGGAGCTCGTGGACAGAATTTTCTCATCAGAAAAGATGGGCGTAGAGTTTATCTTGGGGGAAAGAACACAGTAGATGTGCAACCTGGGGAGATCCTTCAAATTTTAACCCCTGGAGGTGGTGGATGGGGCTGCACTTCTTGATGCTCTTATCATGCATAATTTATAAATAATGTTCCTTTGTCTTATCATAGTATGGTAGGTATTTGAATTATCATTGTATGGTAAGTAGGTATTTGAAATATCAGCATCTATTCATTTTTACTATTGATATCAAAGAGTGATTAGAAAAAAAAATTGAGTGACTAAAAAAATTGGATGAAAATTTCTCAATGTTTTAAAAATTCTAAATTCTAAGTTAAAAATTCTAAATTAAGGTATGTTGGTGTTTCTAAATTAAGGTATGTTGGTGTGAGTGTATATATTCTTACTTTTTATAAAATATTTGATTTATAAGTATATATGTTATAAAATATTTGATTTATAAGCATGCATGTTATAAGTTTCAAACTGTTATTTAAAAAAAATATTATATCATACTGATCTATAGAATGCACCTTGCTTATATCGATGCAATCATTCTTGCATATATCGATGCAATCATTCTTTCATACAGTAAAGAAGCAAAGTGGATGACATTAATAAAGTACAACTGGTAAAGACAATATGGGCAAATGCTCCACAACCATTCAAAGATATGTTCCATGAATCTAATTTCAAACAATTATAAAGGTCAGCATCGAGTTCTATTTCCTGTTCTTCTTTCAATTTCTCTTTCTGTTGAAGTAACCCACTACCCTGTTTCTGGATATATAGAGCAGATAGACATTCAGCTACACCCTCCAGATTAATATTCATTGTAGATGGCGAATGTTTCACTTATCATTTTGTAATGTTGTCAAAGTTCGAAGGTAATGCAATAAGATTCATAATTGCTTTCTTTTAGATTTCTCATGCCTTTTGATTCCACTACTGAGAAAACTGTGATTCCACTACTGAGAAAACTGAAGCATAAGTGCTGCTACTCTTTTGGTGGAGTACTTTTCCGTTCTCGTAGACTCTTCTAAAGTTTCTTTCATTCATTTCTGCCATTTTATCTCTGGGTAGTCTTCCCCCATGATCTTCTTGAATTTTTCCATCTTTCTCTGTTTTCTTTTACATATTCCTTTTTTCCTATTGTGTTGCAGCTCTCCTTTCCCTCTTTATCCCTTTGAATTTGCTTATATTCTTTCCCATTTCTCCCCACTATTTTTTATTCTGTATGCTTTTCCCGTCTGGCCTTTCAATTATCTTTTCATCCTTCATTTTATTACTCCACTTTCATCCTTCATTGTATTACTCCACCAAGTCAGGAGCTGCAGATCCTAACCCAAGTAGATTTCACTTCAACCTCAGTGGGACCTTGGAATGAGAAGTAGACACAGCTTGTTTATGACATTCATGTAACTTCATTATCTGTCATCATGAGTATCAGAAAAAAAGGGTCACTATTTTAAGCACTGAAATGTCGTGGTTGTGTTAAATATCGTAAAAGATCATATCCTAAATAGCTGCCTGTAATTCTCTGAAGGCAGGACCTTAGTAGTTGCAACTTTTTTTACATTGGATTAATATGGTTAGGACTGCATTGAGCAATTATACCTGGTTTAAATTTCAGACACATGCTGAAAAATATTTTTTCGCCTAGCATTATGATTGAGAATCGAGACGAGCAGAGCAACTGCCTTTCACCTTCATGTCAATTACCAGGATATTTCAAGGTTATAAGACATTTGATGATCTATGGTTGACTTTAGGTATGAATATTCACAAACTACCTGGTTAACATTAATATATTAGGCTGACTAACAACATGTTGAATCTGTAATGGAGATTAAAGACGACATAGGAGCTCAGTGATGATCATTGCCCAATATTATAGAATCGCCACCAACCTTTTAGGGGCCTACCAAACAATATGATTTTATCTCTAGTGTGCAGTGTGTGAAAATCGAAACTAGGCCCAGTGTCCGGGCCCGTGTGATGTAAGAGACATGATACCAGACCTGCACTTTTTTCAAATAGAAAAATATCTCAAAATTATATTAAAGTATAATTTCATTTACACAGCAAATGGTTTTAGGCAAGCCATACAAGCCAGTCTTGATTCAACAATCTGATACCCGTTCTATAACACAAGTACAGTCGATGCTTATCCTGAAGATACAAACAGAAAATCAAGGAAAGGAGAAATTCTGCAGTACTATATTCAATCAAAGGCTCTGCTATAATCTCTGCCACATAGTCCACTTATGGTTCAAAAATGTTTAGATTAGAGTGTTGACTTTCGGTCCCATTTTCCCAAAGAAAAAAAGACAATCTGCCTTCTGGTTCTTTGAGTGCCCTCTTTGAAAGAAAGTCCGCCTCTTTGTTGTGATCCTTGTAGATGTGCTGGAAACTTATGTCTAGGAAGGAAGTCACCAATTCTTTTGTTTTTAGTTTCCAACCCTCAATGTTTACTGCATGTAGCTGCCCCTTTTGATTTATCCAATCGATTATAACCTTTGAGTCGCCCAAGACTTGAAGTTTTTCAATCGACCAATGGATCGCCAAAGTGAGTGTTGCCCATAATCCCATGAGTTCCGCCTTTGTATTAATGTCGGCTCCGCAGTTTATGAACCATTTTATTACCTTTGTTGACTGAAACTTTATGATGCCTCCTGCACCGCAACACTCACCATTAGAAAGGGCTGCACCATCAAAGCAAGCAAGAGTGAATCCCTCAAACTGCAAAAAGTTACATGTTTTGATTTGTTTAAATTGTAGTGTTGAAGGCTGCCAGGAGTAGGAACCAAAAATCCTTTGCAGCACTACTATAGGAGAGGGGGATCGCTCCTAAAAAATGGTGTGGTTCCTCTCTAACCAAAGGTGCCAACACAACATCGCTGCCAAGCTGAGAGGTGCCGAAAAAACTGTTGAACAACTATTAAAGCATTCCATGATATTGATACCTTCCCACTTTAAATTTAAATGATAGAGATTGAAAACGCAGTTGCATACCTCCTTAGTGAAAGCGCAGTGGATGAGAATATGGTCAATGTCCTCAGAATTATAGTTACAAAGTTGACAGATCCCCGAGCCCTCCCAACCTTTTTTCTGAAGCAAGTCCCAAGTGAGCACTTTGTGATTTGAAGCCAACCATAGGAAAATATTAACTTTTAGTTGAATCTTCCATTTCCAGAGATTTTGTATCCATCCGGTGACGATTGGGAAGTCCAGAGAATTTATGAGGGCTTTGTAGATGTTCTTGACATATATGATGCCCGAGGAATCGCCCCCAGTCCACACCAGGGAATCTGTCATATTCCTCAGTAAAATGCCTGCTCTTCTTAATGTCGTGCAGAATAAATGCCACTCTGTTGCTAATTCTCCCGTGAGGCCAAGCGCAACATTGTTTAACCATAGTTCAGGAAAAGTACTCGCGCTGGAGGGGTCGCTCAGGTGTGCTAACACTGTGAAATGTTTGTTGTTAAGGTGCATAATCAGGGAGGCTGAGAGGAGGGAACAATCCTCCAAACCAATTAATTTGTCTCTGCCAATAGGGATTTGCTAGCCTGAGACCGAACTCCATCGCAGCCAGTGAAGTATGACGGGGAGGTTGCTCGTGAGACCTGACCAAAAACTGGATGCCGCACTCAGCTTGTGGGAAGCTTTCTGTAACCAGTCAACCACCATGGAGTTGTTTAAATATTTGTCTAGAATAATATTGTGCCATAAGCCTTTGTGAGTTAAGGATCGCCAGAGTGTGTTGGCGAGTAGAGACGAGTTGAATAGAGGAAGGTTTCGAAGCCCCCAACCTCCCCGATTCTTTGGTTTTGACAAAAGGTCCCATCTACAGAGATGGAACTTGTGTTTATCGGTGTTTCCATTCCACAAAAAATCGAACATCAATTTATGGATTCTACTTAGAATTTTGCGCGAGATACGCTCCATGGACATCTAGAGGACCGATTGGCTTTCCAGCACAGCTTTGATCAATATAAATCGACCTCCCAGTGATAGCCAATTGTTACACCATATCCCGATTTTCTTTTCCATTTTTTCCACTAGCCAATACCAATCAACAATTTTTGAGGCACCTGGCTTTAAGTAATATTCGAGATACTTGAAACCCGAATTTAGTCTGACAAAGGAGAAAGGGGTATCCAATTTGAAAGGAATGAGATCTGCCTCCTCTAGACCCCAATAGTGTACAATTGTTTTTGTATTGTTTATGATCAACCCAGATACCAAACAAAATACCTGAAGGATATAAGATATCGTTGTCCACTCTGTGAGATTTGCCTTTGACAATATTAGTACATCGTCTACAAACAAAATATGCACAATCTTTATTAGTTTAGAAACCTTTATACCTGAGATTTTGCCCTCGGATATGCTCTTTTTAAACATCATACTGAGTCCCTCCATGATCAGAATAAATAAATACGGGGATAGTGGGCATCCCTGACGAAGCCCCCTTCCACTCTTGAAATAATCCGTCGCCTCACCATTTATCATCACAACAAAACTAGAGCTAGTAACGCAACTCATGATCCAGTCCATCAAGTGAAGGCCAAAACCTACTGTGAGTAAAGTCAGTCTATGCTATCATAAGCTTTCTTTAAGTCCAGTTTCATCACTAGAGACTTTATGTTTTTTTTTTTTTTTATGCTGTGTAGAATTTCGTGGGCTGCTCCAATAGCATCCTGAATTCTCCTGCCCTGTAGGAACCCCAATTGTTTAGCTGAGAGACATCTTGACAAGATCGGTTTGATCCTATTTGCAATAACTTTTGCGATCACCTTGTAAACAAGATTGCATAAGGATATTGGTTGGAAGTCATCAAATGTGACAGGCTTGTTTGCCTTTGGAATAAGTGCCAAAAAGGTCGAATTTATACCCCCACAAAGGTGGCCTTTCCTCCTCGAGTCCTCCACCATCTCAAGTAAATCACCACCCACAAGATCAAAGAAGAAGAAAAAAAATTCGACTGGCCAACCGTCAGGGCTTGGGCTCTTTTCTTTTTTGAAAATTGCTAAAATTGTTTTTAATTCGTCCAAAGTGACCAGTTTGTACAGGATTTTTTCTTCCTCCTCGTCAAGCATTTTTGGATAGAGGCTTGTAATGTTGACCATGTCGATTAAATTAATTCTTTCTTTGGCTTTAAAAAATTGTTTGTAATATTTGACAGACTCCACCTTAATCGCCCCCTGATCGGATAAATGGACACCACTGTCATTTGTAATCTCCCACACATGTTTCCTATTCCTATTGAAACTGGCCAGCCTGTGGAAATATTTGGTGTTGCTATCACCACTAGATATCCAAGAAGTTCTTCTTCGAATTCTCCAAATCTCCTCCTCACCCCGTAGAAGATTATTTATGCTAAATTCCAGTTCACGCAGGGCTTTTACTCCTCCAGAGACAAGTGGTTTTCAACAATTTTAGTTAAATACTGCTTGATCTCCGTTTCCAAGTTGACCATGAGAGCCTTCTCACGAGCCTTAACTTATTTGTTCCATATTTTTGTTTGAGTTTTTAGCTCTTTCAATTTCCATACAAGATGCACTTGTTTATCACCCTCTAACAAAAATCGAGGATCATTCCAGACAAGATGAACCAGATTTATATAAGTTAAATCTTGCAACCAGAGAACATTGAATTTAAAAGGGAAATCCTTGAAGAACGACAGAGTCTCCAATTCAATAAGGATCGGAGCATGATCTGAAACATAGGGATACTCCACCCATGATCTAGATAAGCTTGTAGTCGTAAAAAAACCTTCAGAAATTAAACACCTGTCAAGTCTTCTGGCAATAGCATCATGACCAAATTTTCGGTTACGCCAGGTAGGGACCAATTTTGTTGGCTTAATATCAATCAACTTTTTGGAAAAAAATAACTCCTTGTAGAAATCAAAAGTTTGACCAGGTACAAAAGAGCCTCCCCAATTCTCCTCTATGGATAAGATGATATTTAGGTCTCCAGCCAGAATTAAATTGTTGATAGAAAGAATGTCGCTAGCAACCAACGTACTCTAGAAGTGCTTTCGATCTTGACACGGCCCATACACATTTAGTAGGGAAACCTCCGTTTGAGTAGAAATACATTTACCTGTTAGAAGAATACCCCTGATAGTGAGGAAGGAGACCAAAACATATAGATTGAGATCCCAGGATGCAAGTAATCCCCCAGAATTCCCTATGGAATTTACAGCAGTAGTCACCCAAGTAGGTCGAAGAAGATGTAGAAAATCCCTAGCTTTTTGTTCAGTAGAGAGAGTCTCTTGAAGAAATACTATGTCAGGGCGAGTTCTTTCCAGAAGTTTACGGAAGGAGGCAACTTTGAGGGTGCCTCCAATCCCCCAAATAGTCAATGAGAGAAGTAACATCACTTTGCCCTGGCACAGGCCTTCATTGCTCTAAGGGCCCCACTGTCCGGGGAAGGGAGAATGATATCATCAGTCTGTTTGATGTGGCTCAACAAATTCTTACGAGAACTACGGGTTTTGATAGGAGAAAGTTTTGTTCCAATACCCCGAGAACAAGCATAGGCCTTACCCCCTTTGCCAGGAGCGTTTGAAGAAGTGGAACTGATTTCCGTACTAGAGTCAAAGGTAGCCTTTCCTAGATAGATCGGAAAAGGCACGTGATCTGGGGGGTTCTTGATATAGGGTAATAAGGTATCAAGAACAACACTATGGTTTGTGTTCGCCTCCTCAACCTCACTGAAGCTTGGCGCAATCAGAGGACAACAAATAGTGTCCAGAGAAGGTGACGAAGGGAAGGGGGTTCTAAGTGGAGGGAGAATCGGGGAACGACTCGACAGAGGGGGTTGGGAGAACAAATGTGATTCTTCAAGAGTGTAACCCTCCATGGGAAAACTACTAGAAAGAGAAGTTGTAGGAATGCAAGGAGATGGAGAAGGAGGTGAATCAAAGGTAAAGGGTTCAGAAGTCCCTCATCATTCCCAGTGCTACAAGCAGTCGAAGAAGTAAAGGAGGATAACAAGACAAAGTTATTTATAGTCTCCTTTTCCCAAATGGACATAGAGTGATAAAGAGACGGGAAAAAAATTTGTAACTTACCAGATAAAGTAGTAGTAGTCCCTTGTTCCATGGTAGCATTGACTTCTGAAGAGAAACCTTCAATGCCCATAGAAACATCTTCATCCATGTACTCAGGTGGATTCCTTTGTAAGTCTTCTTCTTTAGAGGAGATATCCTCAACCTTACCAGTACAGTCACATTGGAGGTGCCCTATTTGATGACAAAGATTGCATCGAAAGGGCACCCCAAGATAGTTGAGTGACTGTGCAATCCTACACCCACACCACTCAATCTCAATAGTTTCTGGTAAACCACAATAAATATCCATTTCTACTAAGACTCTAACCATTTTCCTCATAGGAGCAGTGAGAGACTTTGAGTCCAGAGTAATAAATTTCCTAAGGGAGTCCCCGATGGCTCGTAAAGCTCCTGCATTCCAAAGGTACAAAGGGAGACCTGGTAAAAGAACCCGGAGATGCCTAAACTGAAAGCAATCTTTATCTGTATTAAAAGCAATCCTCCACCATTTTAGCATAATCCTACTGCCTCCAAACACCCACAACGAGCTTAGTAAAAGGGTGGCATCCTCCAGAGAGTTACAGACAAATCCAATCCATCCTTTGGTAAGATAGATAATCTCAGGAGAATAACCAATGAGAGGTAACCATTGGGTTTTTATCCAGTCCTCCAGAGAATATTTACTAAGATAACTGTAAGATATCCTACCAACCAGACCACAAAGCATCAGTCTGCAGGTTTCTTCTAAACCCACATCATTCTCTATCACCATTCTTTTCGCCTTCTTGTTCCCTTTCCATTGCTTTCTTCGATAGTTGATGGGAGGCTTTGGGTTGGGAGGAATGTGTTTTCCTACCTGAGTAGAAGAACCTTTTAAAACTCCCGGGGTAGCAGACGACAGAGGTCCAGACCCTGGGATACCAGGAGAAAGTAAGTCAATAGAGAAAGTTCTTGTACTGTGCAGAGGTAAGGACGAAAAGAAACCAAAAGCTTCAGTAGGAACATCCGTTTTACTAGTAAATGTCGGGTGAATCAAAGGCCCACTCCCCAAGTTGTCAGCCTTGTCGAATAACCCCACTTGGTGAATGAGGTTTCTTTTTTTCTAGGATGGTTGATCGGGATGATTCTTGGGATGCTACCTCAATTTCTGTTATTTCAGATTTGTTTCACATTTTTAGTGGGTTGTTTGGATGTGTAAACAAGGGTTTTGTATTTTCTTTTCAGCCCTGCATGCCCTTAGATGTAACCAAATTGGTATATGAATAAAAGCCTACTATCATTTTATTTTTCTAAATGTTGTTGTTGCTTTCTATACTTTGATGGTTGCACCAGATGTTGGTAGATATTGCATTGGAAATGAAAGTAGATATTGCATTGGAAATGAAATGGTCTCTTTATGATATTTTCATGCAGTTTTTGTGTCAATATGATTGACTTAATTAGCAAGGTTGATGTACTACATAGCTTGTTGATTTCTTCCTTGAATTTCAAACATCTTCATAAAGTAATGTTTTGACTCCATTTTCCCAGAGGGACAACGCACTTGGTCTTGGGTCTTGCTTGTCTTCTCACTTTTTATCAAAAGTGTAAAAACATAAATTACATTCTACAAATCTGATTTTATAAACAACTTTGTAAAGGGAAAATTTGTAGTCCATTAAGAACCCCACCTTGTGTTAGAGGAGAGTTGGCCTAAAGTGAGGAGGACAACCACCGAGGTAAAAATGGGTAGTGTCTTCAAGTTCTTCTAGGGTTTGTACCTGGATGATTGGAATTATGTTTTTTTTCATAGCTAGGAGCTAACATAGAATAACTGATGTATATTTGTGGTATATTTACCTTGAATTTGAATGGGATACATAATTGCACCTTTCTGTTGGATGAAAGGTGATTATAAGCAATTCATATTGCAATATGATTTCAAAAGATAATGAGGTGTAATAAAGGGATTTTTTTAAGTTGAACAAGTTGAGTGAATATTATTATTCCCAAAATTTCATTTGGATAATCCATACATGAAAGTGATGAAAATGTTTAAATATCTTGTTTGTTATATTTGCCTATGTTTTTTGAAGTTGAATTATTTGTAGTGTTTCCATTCTTGCCTAATACTTCTACACAAATGGCCATAAACAAAATAAGCCCCAAGCATATTTATCAAATTTCTATTAAATAGACAATATGCATTGAGCATATTAAAAAATGACAACATATATGCAACCACTACATTATAGATTCAGGGGAAATTAAAAATCCCCCACTTTAACTGTATTAGGGATTTTGAGGAGTGGGATACATAGTTGGAATTATATGAATGAGTATTGGGGGTTAGGATGCATGTCAATTACATGCAACTATGTCGAGGGGCCATGATGCATGCTAGTTACATACAACTATGTTGGGTGGCGTAAGATCTGCCTCTTGGCTTATATCAAGATATTTATGAATTTACATGACAATTGTCTTCTCGTATTGATGAATTAGAGAAAATGTTAATCGACAATCATATTTGGAAGCTTAAATGACAAAAATCATATAAAATTGTCTTTGGCCCTTCAACCACAAAAAGTTAATAATGCTAATAAAATTCCTCCAAGGGTGAGTACAAACAACCAAGTGTTCACTAACATGGAAGACATCGATAATTTAGAAAGTCCCTTTGTTAAGTCAATTTCCTAGAGCCATAACTGCACGAAACAAGATGGCTCATCATCCTTATTGTTTGATGGCCACCCTATACTCGTAGGAGGCTTAACTAGTATCAAGGGTCCCAACTAGTAGTGGCTTCCTTTTGGGGTTGCAGTTCTTTTGAAATCACTGAGAAAGATGACATGGAGTTTATCATTCGCTACAAGATGAGGGAGATCACCAATACAACCATATGACCATCTTTGTTGATTCTTTTGTCTTTTTCAAAGCTGTCTTATAGTGAAATTCTGACATGGTTAGCCTAATAAGTCAAGTCATTGCAATTGTGACTATGGCAGAGAACATGCCAAAGATGGGTTAGTTGGGCTTAACTCATTTTGATCCAGAATAGATCATTACATAATTCGTCATCTATCTATGTACTTTCTAGGTAGAAAAATTGGAGGAATTGTATTGTAGGGCCCATTTTAGTGGTAGGTCCCATTTTTGAGATTCTAGAAGTTCTACAACCTTGTCACTAACTGAGGGTTGAGGATACACAAACCCTAACCCTAGAAAACTATCTGGCTATGTTAAATACATGGTCACTAGGAAGAGAAGGGGTTCCATTATTTTGTATTGTACTTGTTCCATAGTTGAGAATAGCATACAAGGAGTGGTATTTGAGAGTATAACAAAGGTAGGAAGAAGAGTCTATAGTAGCCACTCAGGTCACATAGTCATAGGAAACTCTATAGGGAGTGCCCCTTTCTTTGTACTTTCATTTTCATAACTAAAGAAAAGAGAGCAAAGCATAGGCCTCACCTTCTAGCTAGGTTTTTTCTCATATCAGGTTTCCCAGGATACATATTATGTTCAATTGTGTCGATGGTGTGTATATTTTTCTATTCTTTCATTTTCGTATTAAGTTTTTTCATAAATTTGAGTAATAAACTAGTAATAAATACTCTTAGATCTAATGAAATAGATTGCATAATTTCATATTTCTAATTATTATAATATCTGTCGTGACGAATTATTCCAGTGGAATATCCATGTCAGTTTATATATCATACTGGTATCATAGCAATTTTCTTTGGGGTATTTGTGGAAAGTTGTAGGATCTAGGAATTGGCTTAAGAAGGAAGTTACATAACCCTAGCCATGGTGAATGAGTATATTCATAACATTCCTCAAGATGCAGTGGAAGAGATATTTTCAAGGCTAGAAGAGAAAGTTGATGATAGATCTCTCGTGAGATGGTGTTATAACCCTAAATTGCACCACACATGCTTACCTGGCATCAGGCCATCTCATATCCCTTCTTTGCCAAAGCACTGCTGAACAACTCTCTAAAAAACCTCTTTTATAAAGGCCCACGCGCCCTACTCCATTACTACACGTGTGTACATGTTGGCTGACCCAAAACAACTCGCGTGGATTGACAAAAGCACAAAAAAAGAAAAGTTGCCAACAGAACACAAAAGCTATGGGTGAGTTAACTGAAACTCCCGGCCATGCATGGCCAAGGGTTTGTCCAAATACCTAGCTCCTTCTAGCCTATAAAAGAAGGGGTAGGGGTCCCATTTGGAGGGGGAAACATATAGCAAAGAAACTCTGCCCATTTGCGTATTCCCGTTGTCCCAACCCTTTATCCTTTCCTTGTGCCAAAGGAGATACAAATCAAAGCAGTTGGAGGATAGTCGAAGAGGAGCCCAGGATCAGGTTCGCGGAGCGGTGGCCGGTCTCAACTTTTGTAAGTTGACTCATTCAAAGTAATAAAGAAAGTGCTTTTCCCGTCCCAATTCACGAGTTATTCATAAATTGCTAAGTACATGTTTGAATTTCTAACCCGTTATTCTATAGGTAGTATGCATGTGTAGTTGTTTCTTGTCTTGTATGTAGGTCAGCGTTGGAAAGGAGAAATGCAAACAAGTAATCAAGTACGACAAGGGATCCACATCGAATGCCCAGAACGAGGTAGGTTGATCTAGCCATTGCATTTACTAAAAAGAAATGGGATTTAAGTCTGGGGATGAAGGTAGAAAGTAAATTTTCTCTAGGTCATATCTGCATGCAAAGTCTAACCCTATTTGCTAGTCCGTAAGGAGATTTCCCTCACAACAGAATTGGCGACGATACTGGGGAGACTCTCTAGGGTTCCTGGAATTTTATTTAGTTTTTGGGTAGTTTTAAAGACTAGTTTTTCTTGCCTGTTTTTTTTCTTTTAGTTTCTGTAAGGTCTGAGCTAGTAGAGAGTCTGGTTTTCCATACCAGCTTTCTCTGATTTGCTTGACTGTGTTTGTCGGGACCCACAGAGGTACACGCAGCCTACATAAGGTCTGCATGCGTGTACCCGCGCCCTACTCTCTTATAGCCCGCGTGTGAATGCTAGCTGAAGAAGTAGCAGTAGCGTGTAGAGTTCAGAGAACTTCGGAGGTAGTCAGCCTCTTCCCTATCAGAATCAAACATTCTCAGGGGTTTTTTTTGAATTTTGTCTGAGTCTTGTTTGTTTGTAGTCTTATCTCATATTGTTTGGCTTTATAATTTTTTCCTTACATTGTTGGTTTTTTCTATTAAAAAAGAGTGTCCAAGCCTTCAGAAGACTCTGGTTATCAATATCAGTGGTCTCTTCCTGGTTTGGTCTGTCTGTTTTCATTTTTTCTCAGAGTTTAGATATACATGCGGCCTATACAAGGTTAGCCCGCGTGTACACGCCCTCTGTCTCTATCCAGCGCGCGTTCGCATGCGTGCTGTTAGATTAATAGTCGCGTGCTTGTACATGATACTTTTTTTTGAGGGTAAGACAATCATCCTTTCCTTTGATAAGAATTATTCCTCTTAGGTGTTTGAATCTATGTCCGAGCAGTCAGTAGCTTAGGATTAATCTTACCCTTAGCCTGCTTTTTCTCATTTAAAAAGTTGTCATAAAAATAAAAGATTTTTTTAAGGTTTTTAGACAAGTGTGAGAGTCATTTTTTTTAAAAATTGCTAGTGTGTGATTTTTGACCTGATTCTTTGCGATTTGCGATTAGGCCAGAATTGTTTTTCTTGGTTTTTTCTTGTTGGTATTTTTCCTTTTTGCTTTATCAAGCATTTAAATAAAAAAAAATAAAAAAATCTCTTTTCATTTTCTTGTTTGGTTGAAGAGTGTGTTTCTGCATTATTAGCCAGGGAAAAGTCATTTATTTCATAAGGTTTTGCAGTTTACTTAGATCATAAGTAGCTTGTAGTCAAGTGAAATTTCTTTTGAGTTTGCTGTCCAAAATCTTAGAAAATTAAAAATATTTATTTTGCAAAGTTGTTGAAATTTTGCATTAAGTAAAAGTTTTGTTTCCATCTTTTTTATTCATTTTTTGCTTTCATCTTTTACACATCATTAGTTTCACTTTCATACCCCTTGACATAAGACAAATCCATAAAATTAATGCTAAAATCTAAAATTTATTAGACTTTCATGTTTGTAGGGTTAACCAACTAGTTTAGGATTTAGGGCCTTGGATTAGGTTGGAGAGGAAACTCTTTAAGGCCATTTCAAATCAAACATTGGATTCCGAGTTAGGGAGTGTCTAAGTCCAATATCGTGGAAGTTATCTGGGACCCCCCTCTAACACAGGGGATAAACACGAGGTCGCGTGTGGAAATGTAGCGGAGATAACCCCTCCAAAGCTGGACCAATCGTAGTGGAGAACACATATAGAGGGCTTGTCTTGGGATTCCATCATTTGCATTTGCCATGGGGCTTCGTGGGTCTCGAATCTGTTCGAGGTCCTCAGTTGTCTTCTGGACCATTTTCTCTCGATACCCTTGATAGGTTTCGGGCTTGATACCCTGCTCATTGTGGTCTACCCGACTTTCGACTGTACCCGCCTGGTGAATGTTCGCGCGTTGGCAACCTAGTTGCCCATCTTTTTAGGGACTTACATGGGTGACTGTGGGGATATACCGCGGTACCTGGGACAGACATCGGGCCACGCTTTGCAGAGTCTACCTGGAGGGTGCTTCTGTGTTCGAGTTGCACTTGCACCGGTAAGTTGCTCTAGTGTTGGTTGTTGTAACTATTCTTCCAATTAATTTAGTGTTTGCCTGTCTTATCTTCTAGGGAATTTTTTTTTGTTTGTGTTACTTTTGAACGTTTAGACTACCTTAGAGTGTCTTGGATCTTCTCACACAGTGGAGGATCCCGAGCTTCGTCGGTCACGAAGGCTTCTTGACCTGCCGTCGGTTACACTGGAGCCACCCTCGCCACCATTAAGGCGAAAGCTAGACAAACAAGGGTCTTTTGAAGCAACCGGGTTACAAGCCATTGTGCCCGACCAACCCCCGGAGGAATTGACCGTTTTGGACCTTGAAGCAACTGCTCTTGGCCCGGTTGAAACCCCAACCATTGATTTCTTGGCACCTTTCATCATACCAATTCAATTTTACGAGCGCTAGACAGTGTTGCACACAGAAATGGAAACAAATGCTGTTACTCCTTATGGGAATTCTTCAATTCCCACTACGGTTGTCACCACAGGAGAGTCTTCACCTCCTAACCCACCGTCATCGGTCTGAGCCACCATGGTCTCGACCACTTCTACATCGCACAGTGGTCCGATCCCGTCTTTGGCGGCGGCCACAACCCCTTTCACACCAAGTGCGATAGGCCCTTTGTTCTCATACGGGATGCCTAGTTCGAGTACAAGTCCTGTACTTTCTTACTCCACTTTATAGACTTTAGGTCTGGGGGCAGGGAGCTCTAGCGCTCCTCTGCAAGGTCACATGGGCGACACTCCTGCTCCTTTTAACGCTTTCCCTTACGGAGGAGGTCATATCCCTCCTTCGTCCCCTTCACTCGGCGGCTCGCATAAACCATCCGCCGGGCAACCTACACACAATAGTTTATTTGGAGCGGGGAGTCAAGGACCACCTTCGCATAGTATGCCGGTAGGTTCGACACCGTTTTCTTTGAACAAGACATTTGGTAACAACACCTTCTCATCAGCCACTTTTCCGATTGGGGGCAACCCCATTTTTGGACAATCTACTCCTATGCAGGGTACTATTCCTGTACAGGAGGCAAACCTAGCAGGACCTTGGAATTCAGGGCAAGGATCCATTCCCTCGTCCGGAATGTCGATCTAGGGTAATTCTTTCCACAATCAATGGAACCCCGACCAAACTACTATGCCTATCCCCACGGGACCGGCATGGGGTAACCCTTCCCAAAGTCCTTCGAATATAATGCATGCCCAACAATCTATGTCCTATTTGAGAAATCATCCAATGATGTCTCCACATATGCAAAATCCATACGCTGGCTAGGGCCATGGTTTCTACCAGAATCCGGGCCAGCAGCCAAACTTTTTCTGGCAACCTGGTTCCAGTCAAACTCCAGGCCCCCTTTTCTCAGGTTATCACCAACAACCCAAACTTCCCTTCCTGGCGACTTTGCACTTTCCAGATTTGACAAGGTTGTTGAATGACCCTATTTGTCATGATCCGCGTTGGCCTCCTATGCCAACGAAGTTGCCTTCGGACATCCCAAAGTTCGAAGCCAAACCTAACGAAGATCCAAGAGATCATGTGACTACCTTTCATCTTTGGTGCTCATCTAACTCATTGAAAGATGACTCCGTACAATTGCGATTGTTTCAACGTACTCACATTGGGAGTGTCACAAAATGGTACATTGAGCTCGATCGCTCAAGATACTCTTCTTTTGGCGAACTGGCGATGGATTTCCTAAACCATTTCCAGTTACCTGTGAGATACGATGCTGGCACAGAGCTGCTTGCCAATTTCGAACAGACAACAACAGACCATATCTTTGATCACATCCGAGAATGGAGACGCTGGAAGAGTTTAATCAAGGTACCAGTCCCACCAACATTCCTGCTTGAGTGGTTCCTTAAGTCTTTGGTCCCACAATTATCCAAAGACATTGCGACGTTAGGAGTTTTCTCCGAAGAAGATGCCATCACGAGGGCTCAACAATTTGAGCTCATCTATTCTCAGTCCGGTTTATTATACAACATCTTGCCAGATGCACCACGTTCAATATTGGATAAAACTAGACAAAGAGCTGGACCACATGCTAATGGTATTGTTGGTTCATCACAAACAAAGCCCATTGAGCAATTGATGAAACAGTTGCAGCAGTTATCTATACAACACACAATGGCCATCCAAACTACTTCTTTGGCTGCTCCCCCTACCAAAACGTCGGAGGTACACACAGTGCAGTCGACTAACCCAAAGGCCACCCAACATCCTGAAGGGAAGAAAAAACAACGAAACAAGGGTAAGAGGGATAAAAAACCCACCGATAATGCTGGCGGGGACAACACTAAAAAATAGAAGGCGAGGTATCCATGCAACTTGTGCACGGAAGACCACCCGACCCATCTGTGTCCTCGACTTGCAGAGGCCCAAAAATTTGTCACGCAACAACAACAGGTAGTGTTGACTAATCCATTTCAACATGGGCAAAATCTAACTCAATCCTCTGCAAGCACAGAAGGGGGCAACCAAGAACCCTATCTGCCTCCGAACAACCCCGCATCCGCGAACGTATATATGGTTAGGGGTGATTCTTTTATATCGACTAGAGCGCACGACTATAGTAAACCAAGCACTTCTGAGAAGGGTAAAGAAGCTAACCTCCCATCTCTTCCTCTACAGATTGAGAAGACGTTGGGAGAAACAATGACACGCATTCCAAAAGGTGCATTTAAAAAATCTTCTGATAACCCAAACACAAGGGATGCCCAGAACTACTCTGTGGTGGAGGATTTATCACAAACCCCTTGTGCGATGTCCACTTTGGAAGTCCTCCAAATCTGCCCTTCTCAGAGGAAAGCCTTGTTAATCGCTTTAGGCTCTACCGAGACTTGTAATCCGGGTACAATCATGTTGGATACAACCGAATTAAAACCTCGTCTGCCTTATCACGTAGCGTTTCAGATAGTAGTGGCTTATCCCACGAAAACTCTTACTCGGAATATCTTCCGCACAGTGGTTGATGAGGGTGCCTCGACATGCGTTATGTCGTTGGCATGTTGGAAGGCCATTTGCTATCCCATTTTGTCTCCATCACCTACTCTCCTCACTGCTTTCGACGGTCATTCGTTTTGACCACATGGCATCGTTCCTTCTTTCCCCGTGCAGTTAGGAGGGAAGACCGTGTGTGTCAAAGTAGAGGTAGTCTATGCTCCCCTCGACTATAACCTCTTGTTAGGAAGGAGTTGGACTTATGCTATGCAAGCTGTGGTTGCTACAGTTTTCCGAGTCTTGTTGTTTCCACACGAGGGCTGGATAGTGACCATCGATCAATTGTCTTTCTCCAGACCTGACCCTGCTTTGGGGGCATCCATGGTCCCGATGATTGATAATCCTCAACCAGGTGTCGTTAACGTAGGAGTTGGTTTGTGCCCATCCTTGATGGGTACCTTCGATTACCCGCCCCCTCACGGCGACATCAAATTTATATCCAATCACCATAAGGTTGAGATTTTTCAAGTTTCGTCGTTCCACACGACTTACTTCGAGGATCCCTGGATACTTCCTTCCCCATCAACCATGATGGATGAGACAGGGCACCTGGGCATGTCCATGCCCTTGTCCGCAGATGAAGTAGCATACTCTTTAGTCCAGCAAGCTTCAACTAACACTCATCTGACTCCTGCACAAGAGTTAGATCCACCTCTAGAGCCTATTTGGGCTCAGGGTTCTCTCGCTAATACTGATTCGTTAGACTTAGTATTGCCTTCTGATGAAGTACTAATCAAAGTAATGACTAGTCCAGACCAACCTTGGGAAGATCTTCATCACAGATCACATTTTCTCCCAGAGTTAAGCCGAATCGAAGCAGGAGAATTCACCGTAACCATGACGGGAGATCAATCGTGCCCTATTAATCTCTTAGCTACACACGAAATTTATGCTGAGGAAAATATGACAACTATCGCTAAAACTATACCAATCAATATCTCTCGAAACCCTGACATCATGGAGAACGTCTTCGTCGGAGCGGATTGCTCCCCCGAAGAGATTCAAATCTACACAGATCTTTTCAAAGAATTCCGCGACATTTTTTCCTGATCTTATGAGGAAATGCCAGGTATTGATCCAAAAATAGTTGAACATGAGATCACAACGTATCCTGATGCCAAGCCTGTTCAACAAAAGCTTTGTCTAGTTAATCCTAGGAAAGCAACAACCATTAAGGTTGAGGTTGAGAAATTGCTAAAGGAAAGTTTTATCTATCCTATCCATTTGACTCAATGGGTGTCAAATCCTGTGCCGGTCAATAAAAAACAAGGCACGATTCGTGTATGTACCGATTTCCGTAATTTGATCAAGGCATGTCCCAAAGATAATTTTCCAACACCATTCATCGACCAGATCATTGATGAATATGCTGGTTGCGAAGCCTTTTCTTTCATGGATGGTTTTTTGGGATATAATCAAATACAAATCAAACCCGAAGACCAACACAAAACGACATTCATTTGTCCTTGGGGTACATTCGCATATCGTAAGATGCCTTTTGGTCTTAAAAATGCTGGAGCAACCTTTCAGTGGGCCATGTCTTTTTCTTTCCATGACCTCAAGCATATAGTCGAGGCCTATCTAGATGATTTAGCATCGCGATATCGGAAGAGAACAGATCATCCCACACACCTTAGACTTATCTTTGAACGTTGTCTCTACTTCCGGATTTGCTTGAATCCAAACAAGTGCAGCTTCTGCGTAATGTCAGGACGTTTGTTAGGTTTCATCATATCAACAACAGGGATCATGGTCGATCCTCTCAAGGTGGAGGAAACAATCCAGTTTCCCCCCCCACACACAATCCTTCAACTTCAGAGTCTACAAGGCAAGGCGAACTTTTTACGACGCTTCATCGCCAACTATGCCGAAATCACCAAGGGCTTTATGCGCTTACTGAAGAAAGACATTCCTTTTTACTGGGACGATACCGCTCAATGCTCTTTCGATGCATTAAAACATGCCCTCACAACTGCCCCTCTACTCCGGCCACCTAACTATAACAAAGATTTCTTATTATATCTGGCTGCAGCAGAGTCAACCATTGGCATGGTTTTAGTTCAGGAAGATGACTTGTTCTCAGAATACGTGATCTATTACCTGAGCCGAGGCCTCGTAGGACCGGAACTCAATTATTCTCATATCGAAAAACTTGTGTTGGCAGCAATTCATGCTGTTCAACGGTTCCATCATTATGTTCTGTTTCGCAAGACCACCGTCATTGCTGTCGTGAATCCATTCCAGTACATGTTGACACGACGGGTAATAGGAGGAAAAATCAGTAGATGGATAGTCATCCTCCAGGAGTTTGGCTTAGACTTTGTTTCAACAAAGTCCAAAAAGTCACTGGTCTTCGCAGAGGTTATTTCGGAACTCCCGGTTGAGTCAGGTGACGTTGTGCCTGAAGAATCGCCTATCCGAGGAGATATGTTTTTGATCACATCTTCGGATCCCTGGTACGGAGATATACTTATCTATCTCCAGACGTTGAAGTGTCCCACTTCTTCTTCTCGTGATGAGTGTCGATGTATATGCCATCAGGCTAAGAATTATCTCATACTCGATGATACGCTGTATCGGAGAGGTGTAGACTGCATCCTACGCCAATGTCTCACTCATGAGGAGGCAGTTATCGTGCTCAATGATTGCCATACCAGAGCTTGTGGCGGTCATTTGTCTGGGTTGGAAACAACCGAAAAGATTCTACGAGCAGGTTACTTCTGGTCGACACTTATCAAATATTTTATCGAATCGGTCAAGAAGTGCCATCCGTGCCAAATCTTCTCTCGGAAGATGAGGGCACATCCCGCTCCCATGTTTCCCGTCATCACAGTTGGACCCTTCACCAAGTGGGGGATTGATTACACTACTTGCAACCCCCCTTCAGCAAGGGGGCATCGCTATATCATCGTAGCCGTCGACTACTTCACAAAGTGGGTTGAAGCTATGCCAACGTTTAAAGATGATGGAGAGACTACAACTCTATTTTTATTCAACCAAATCATAGCAAGGTTCGATGTCCCGAGGGAGATTGTCACTGACCATGGCAGTAACTTTCAGAATCATATGATGAACGAATTAACATCAAATTTTGGGTTACGGCAAGAACATTCATCACCCTACTACCCCCAGGCCAATGGGCAGGTGGAAGCTGTAAACAAAACTCTTAAGACTATTCTATAGAAAACTATAAACTCAGCCAAGTCAAATTGGCATTTGATGTTATACTCGACATTATGGGCTTATCGAATATCTGTTAAGACTGCAACCGGTTTCTCACCTTTTCAACTCGTTTACGGGCTGGAGGCAGTCTTTCCCATCGAATGTCAGATCATGTCTCTAAAATTAGTAGTACAATTATTGCCAGACACTTCTCCACTCGAAGAACGATTAGTATACCTTGAGCAGCTTAACGAACATCGTCGTGATGCGTCCCTAGCCAACGAGGCTCACAAACATAAGGTCAAGTGTCAATATGATAGGTCCGTTCATCCTCGGATTTTCTCTGAAGGTGACCTTGTCCTGGTCTATGACCAAGATAAGGACCCCCTGGGGGCAGGCAAATTCAAACGCATGTGGTTCGGGCCTTTCATCATAAAAGAGGTATTAAAAAAGGGCACCTATCGTCTGGTTGATTTCGAAGGGAATGTTTTGGCGGAGCCTAGAAATTGGCTCTACCTCAAGAAGTATTACTCATAGGTAGGTCATTGTGGGTAACTTTTTGTAACATATGTATAGTCTTTGTACTATTACTTTTTAGTTTGTTTTTAGTGTTATGGACATATCATTGATGTTATCTTTCGTCACTGTGGCAGATGTCAAGTGATTCCGAGGTGTTCGTTGGGTATGCAGACGGTGCTAGTCGGCACACTCGGAGGCTTGCCTCCGCAGCTTGGGTAATCTTTACACCTCAAGGCCAGTTGTTATCTTCTGGAGGTATATGCTTAGGTGACACCACAAATAATGTCGCCGAGTATAGTGCAGTTATTGAATTACTTTGTGACGCTTTGTCATTGGGTATCTCTCATCTTCGGGTCTATCTCGACGCTCAACTGGTTGTGTCTCAGTTAAACAGAGTGTACCGGGTTCATGATCCAACTTTACACTGACGATTCCTTAGGGTACATCTCTTGGAACGAAACTTTGATTATATTACATATTTTCATGTTCCTAGGAGATTAAACCAAGTTACAGATACTCTAGCTAATCAAATTTTAGATTGAGATCTTGCACACATATGAAAGAACATTGACATAAGCATGTAAATACATTTTTGCACACATGATCCATAAGACAAAAAAGACCAAAAAATCATATATAATATCATAAAGTCACCAGAGTACATAGATGGACGCAAGTGCCTAAAAAATAGGACCAATAACGAGTCACAGGGCTTATGCCCTCAAAAATATATATACAAGTAGTGCTCGTGGCACGTAAAATGTCTAAGTAGGTTCAGGGCCTATGGGCCCTGTTATACTGGTCCACAGCATGGGCTAAACGCCTAAACAATCGGACCCACGTCCGAGGTGCCCCCACTACATGAGGCTGCATTGATGGCGGCAGGTCCTCAATCTTTGCCATCGGGACTGTGCGAGTGAGTGCAGTAAAGTTTCGCTCAACTCGTCTAAGTACCCTCTCAGCCTCCCCAGTTGGGAGGTCTCCTGCTACTACTGGTCCCTCGACAGCGACGACTGTGGCCCCTGGCCGAGGACGACTCCTATTCCTTGCATAATCGGCAGGTCGCACTGGTCCCACATCTACATGCAACAAACATATATTCGTCAAATACTCTGGCATAAAAAATAAAAATAAAAAATTATATATATAACAAAAACGACATAAAAATTACATATACAACAAAAAAACTACAAAGGTGGAGACTTACCCATCTCCCCTCGCTCCTCACCAGGAGGTACTGGTATCTCCGGGTCTCTCGAAAAATCAATCCCGACATAGGGGTAGTCCTCTATAACCGGGATCTGCCGTGATAGCCATGCAAAAAAGTCATCATCGAAGGACTCGTTGGTCCTTCCACCACCCTGTCACGGCAGTAATACTGCCCATCTACATACAACAGGAAAAGAGGCCTGATGTCCTCGTACCACTACCCGAGGACTAAAACTCGAAACTCTCTCGAAAAATAATGAACACAAAATAGTCCTGAACCCGAAGTTCCTCTGTGTTCGTTGACGACAATCTGTCAATTGCCTCTTCATACACTCCAGCAGTGTAGTACTCCAGTTGAAAATTTGTGCATTCAAGCACTGGACAACACAGTTCATCTATGCGTAGGACGCCTGATGCAAGGCCACTAAATCGGTAATCCGCCCAATGAGCAATAATATCGCTTGCAGCGATAGGTTAGTGATCTTGCTTATGGGCACCTGGGAGCTCAAACGGTTTGTCCCAGCCTCACAGTGCAGGGCTATCAGTTTCGTTATTTTATGCGGCCTTGACGGAAACGTCTTGAAATTGACTGGTTCCTCTCTCCTTGAGAGGCCAGTCAAAAAGTAGATATCCTCGGTGGTGGGCACCAGTGATTGCCCCTCTATCATGAAAGCCTCTGCATCAGGGTGCCAATAGTTAACCAAGGCATTCAATAGCCTCGATTGTGCCCGCATAAATGGACATAGGAAGAACTTTAGCAAACCACATTGCATTAATGCGACCACGACATTTGGATCTCCCGCAACCAACTCACCAACTTCTTCATGCTCCCTTTCCCTCCAGTGGACATACATCCTGCCAAAACAACAAGGTTCAGGAGGGTGAGTGAGTGCTTTTTGGTTCTTTTTGTCTATAAAGGGAGGTCCACGCGTGCTGTCTAGGTGACAGTCACGTGTACACGCGGGCAGGTTTTACTTTTCCCAAGTGTATGCGCAGCCTGTCCAGAGACAACCCGCGTGGACCTAGGGCTGACCTTTTAAAGGTCGACGCCCACCCAAAAATGAAATGAAAAGCAAAAATCAAGAATTGAATAGCTAGATAAGGGAGTTTGTACTTACTTGGTCTAGATAGAAGTTCGTTTCGTCCACTGTAGCTCCCAGAATCACCGTTTTTATCAAAGGGGGTCTTTTGGCTCCAGAGTCAATTTCCAAATCAACAATGGTGATAATGAGCTGCCAAATTCTATTTATAGACTTTTTGGCCTCTTTTTGTCACTTTTTTGGCCTCCCTTATCATTTTCTTTATACCAAAAATCATTTAGAGTGATTCAGGAGTTGCATCGGAGGGATTTGATCGGGTATTGGGACAGTTTTAGGGAGTTTTGAGTATTTTTGACGATCCATGAAAATTTTTCCGATGATCAACTTGAGCATATAGGTTAGGTTTCTACCCTGATTTTTGTGTCTCGTTGTCTTTTTCATTTTCCATAGGATCGATCCCATCAGATTGTGACACAAAACCATCATATCTGCTTTAGAAGTGTCGCAACTTAGTGGTAGAACCTACCGAAACATGGATGCCCTAGGTAGACCCTAGTTGCATTATGGCATTCATGCTGTCTCTAACAACACTGTAGGCTCGAGAGTCCTTATAGTCTTTCCTAAATACGAGTTTGAGCCTCATTTGCATGATTCTTCTTCACTCTTGACCTCACCCTCAGTACTCCCAAAAAATAACGGGTCTTCTTTTAAGCCTTTTTCAGACCCTCTAAATATGAAAAGATTGTCGAGCGATCTTGTGGCCTTTCATGCTCGTTAAACTGAAATTTGAAGTCACGTCTGTCCGGCGGTAGTTTACCCCTTTTTCGGTCCGGACGGTCAACTGAACGAACAAAGGTATACTCTATGGAACTTCAACTCTATAGAAGAGTACTCTCAGGTATAATTTTATCCCTTTTTCGGGCTTGAGGGACTAAACTTACGAAGAAGGAACCCCAACGGAGTCCATAGTTAAGCTCTTTTCAGACTCCCTAAAATTGAAAAGATTGTCGAGTGACCTTATTCTTTCACACTCGTTAAATTGGTCCAGAAGAACATTCCTGACGGAGTCCATAGTTAAGCTTTTTTCAGACTCCTTAAAAATGAAAAAATGGCCAAGTGATATTGTCTTTATCACACTCATTAAAATGGTTTTGAATAGACGTCTTGTCGGTGCTAGTTTACCCCTTTTTTGAACTGACTAGACTACCTTCGAAAAAGGTACCCCAATGGAGTTTCCTTTTATGTTTTTTTAGACTCTCTAAATATGAAAAACCATCGATCTTACCTTCTTTGGGCTCGTTAAACTTACATCGAAGGACGTTACCATTGTGTGTTTTGCTAGCCACATTTGCATACCTTATATATCAACCTTGTAACAATTTGCTTCTGCGTTTTAACACCCTTGGCCCCTGGAGGATTTTTTCCCAAGTATCATTATTTTGAACATTAGTCTTGTCCTTGTGCCTTGAACTTGTATGTTTGCAACACTCGTTCCTCCTTTGTAACGTAATATTCCTTTACTCTTTTTACAACTATTGAAAAGGACAAAAAAAATCAAATATACCCCAAAAAGAGGAAGGGAAAAGTATTTTCTTTATTGGCAGCATAATGAGTCGCCCTTTGATAAAGCACATCTTTCCGTTTGTTCATCAGACTATGGGATGTAGTACGACTTTAGGAAGCTTTTTCTCGCTATATAGAGTTGTGTCCTCCACCGTTTGGTTATCCTTCTAAACATATGGAGAGTTTGTGTTGCCTCCTGCTTCGTAGACTTATGATTAATACCATGCTTCCTGAGTCTCATCATTTGTCATGCTATTATCCAAGGGAAGTTTGTCACCAAGCCTGAGTCGACCCCTCTGCAATATGTCTCTTGTCCTCATACCTGGCCATCCTGAACATCAAATCAAGTCCTTGTTCGAAATCACTGAAGCCTTTAGTCTGATCATCAAGATTATCAAGTCCATGAACGACGAGCCGTCGAAGACCTCTGGGTAGTGCAGTCATACACTCATATTACACTCCTACCCGATTTTTGAAGATTTGAAGTTGTTGCTCGAGCTCTGAAGATATCATATCCAGCCATTAGGCCATATCAGCTTCTAGAAGATGGATACTCTATATGTATATATTTTCGATTTCGAGATGTAGCTCCACTGTGTATTGTTCACGGCTACTCTTTATATAGTTATATGACATGGATCTACAGTGTATTTGATTGGTAGCCATGATTCTATTCTATCCCGAGCATGGGTATGCCTGCCTCGGTGAAACATTTGTTATTTTGCAGACGACATCTCCCGGTTCCTGATGGTAGCTCTAGAATTTGCAGGGTATTGAGCCCGAAACCTGTCAAGGGTATCGAGAGAAAATGGTCCAGAAGACAACTGAGAATATCGAACGGATTCGAGACCCATGAAGCCCCGTGGCAAATGCAAATGACGGAATCCCAAGACAAGCCCTCTATATGTGTTCTCCATTACGATTGGTCCAGATTTGGAGGGGTTATCTCCACTACCTTTCCGCACGCAACCTCGTGTTTATCCCCTGTGTTAGAGGGGGGTCTCGGATAACTTACACGATACTGGACTTAGACACTCCCTAAATCAGACTCCAATGTTTGATTTGAAATGGCCTTGAAGATTTTCCTCTCCAACCTAATCCAAGGCTCTAAATCCTGAACTAGTTGGTTAACTCTACAAACATGAAAGTCTAATAAATTTTAGATTTTAGCATTAATTTTATGGCTTTGTCTTATGTCAAGGGTTATGAAAGTGAAACTGATGATGTGTAAAAGATGAAAGCAAAAAATGAATAAAAAATATGGAAACAAAACTTTTACTTAATGCAAAATTTCAACAACTTTTCAAAATAAATATTTTTAATTTTCTAATATTTTGGACATCAAACTCAAAAGAAATTTCACTTGACTACAAGCTACTTATGATCTAAGTAAACTGCAAAAAAATATGAAATAAATGACTTTTCCCTGGATAATAATGCAGAAACACACTCTTCAACCAAACAAGAAAATGAAAAGAGATTTTTTATTTATCTAAATGTTTGATAAAGCAAAAAGGAAAAATACCAACAAGCAAAAACCAAGAAAAACAATTATGGCCTAATCGCAGATCGCAAAGAATCAGGTCAAAAATCACACACTAGCAATTTAAAAAAAAAAATGACTCTCACACTTGTCTAAAAACCTTAAAAAATTCTTTTGTTTTTATGACAACTTTTTAAATGAGAAAAAGCAGGCTAAGGGTAAGATTAATCCTAAGCTACTGACTGCTCAGACAGAGATTCAAACACCTAAGGGGAATAATTCTTATCAAGGTAAAGGATGACTGCCTTACCCTCAACAAAAAGTATCCTGTACAAGCACATGACTGTTAATCTAACAGCACGCGTGCGAACGCACGTTGGATAGAGACAAAGGGCATGTACACATGGGCTGACCTTGTACAGGCTGCGTGTATATCTAAACTTTGAGAAAAAATGAAAACAGACAGACCAAACCAGGAAGAGACCACATAATGATAACCAAAGTCTCATGAAGGCTTGGACACTCTCTTTTAACAGAAAAAACCAACAATGTAAGAAAAAAATTATAAACCCAAACAATCTGAGATAAGACTGTAAAGAAACAAGACTCATACAGAATTCCAAAAACCCCCTAAGAATGTGTGATTCTGACAGGGAAGAGGCTGACTGCCTCCGAAGTTCTCTGAACTCTACATGCTATTGCTACTTCTTCAGCTAGCGTTCGCATGCAGGCTGTAAGAGAGTAGGGCGCGGGTACACGCGTGCAGACCTTATGCAGGCCGCGTGTACCTCTGTGGGTCTCGACAAACACAGTCAAGAAAATCAGAGAAAGTTGGTATGGAAAACTAGACTCTCTGCTAGCTCAGACCTTACAGAAACTAAAAGAAAAAAAAATAGGCAAGAAACACTAGTCTTTAAAACTACCCAAAAAATAAATAAAATTCCAGGAACCCTAGAGAGTCTCCCCAGTGTGGTCACAAATTCTGTTGAGTCTCCTCATGGTAGCTCTAGCAAACAAGTTTGGAACTTTCAGGGAGGTTGGTGGCTCTAACTCAAAAGATGGATATGATGGGAAACCAAGTGTTAGTGAAGATCCATAAAATGAGTGAAGAAAAGAGCCCAAGTAAGAGAAACCAAGTTCTAGTGCCAACACTCCTTCACAACCTCTATTCAAAATGGAATCAAAAGTGGATATAAAAACCTAATAAGGTGATATTGATGTCATTAAGTTGAATCATTGGTTGCAAAAATCAGAAATGTATTTCAATGTCCATAATATAGATGAAGAGAAAAAAAATTCATTTGCTTGACTGAAACTAGAGGGCCATGCACTAACCTGGTGGGAAAGCCACACATGGACACTTATGATGGAGACAGATGTACCAATAACTAAGTGGGAGGATTTTAAAACCCTCATCAAGTCCTAGTTCTACCCTATTGTGTATGTAGAGGACCAACGAATCCATTGACATCACTTCATTCATAGGCAAGGGAAGAGTGTGCAAGAGTACACCATCAAATATAGGATTATGGTGATCATGTTGGTATCTCTCCCAAGAACCTAAATGTACTCCTCAACTATTTGGGGGGTCTACAAAGTCATTTTCGAAAGCAAGTGTTTCTCTTCAAACCCAATACCATTGATGAGGTATGTGTGCAAGCACAATATTTGGAGAACATAGGTCATAAGAAATAATAGCCAAGTGGTCCTAAATAGAAATATCACCAAGAAGCTTCCAAGGAGGGGAAGAAGAAGTGGAAAGGGAAAGACACGAAGATGAAAACCACTACACATCAATGAAATGATCCAAACTACCATTGCAACCATTGCAATATCGATGGTCACATCAAAGAAAAATGTTGTAAGCTACATCCAAAGTTGAATCCAAAGAATTGTAAGAAGGTTGTCGAGAAAAAGAACCTACTAAGCAAGGATTTGGGAAGCCAGGTAGAGAGAATTTCAGATGTGGATGAGAATATTTTATGCAATTAGATGTAGAAGGAGGTGAATCTGAGTATCCTTCATCATAATAAAGAGAAGGAGATGCAAAAACTCTTCCATATTAAGATCTAGGTCAAAAGGATCAAGGTAGATGATTTATTTGATTCTGGTTCACAATCCATTATCATAGAAAATGATTTGGTCAACAAGCTTGGGTTGGAGGTTCATGATCATGGAAGCCCATATCCATTAGGATGGGTGAATATAGATGGAAAAATAAAATTCACTAAATAGTGTAGGATCGGGTTTTCTATAAGTGTATATTTTATTGATGAAGTGGAATTAAATGTAGTACCCCTTGATGTGTGTGGTGTAGTGTTTGGAATCCACTACATGTATATAAGGGATGTGATCTTCATGAAGAGAGAAAACCAATATCACTTGATCAAGGATGAGAATTCATACGTTATCAATGCACACAAAGGAAAGTCAAAGATCTCTTTGGTAAGTGCTAACCAAGTCAAAAAATTGATCAGTTCTAGTAAGAAGTATGCATTTATTTTCTTAAGAGAGACTTAGCCAATGGAGGAATGAGTAAGTAAAGGCATTGCTATAAGGATGTACACAAGAGAAGAAACAATAGATGAGGGATTTGTTGTAGGCATACAGGGGAGTGTTCCAGGAGTCTAAAGGGTTTCCACCTAAGGGGGAAGTGGATCATGAGATACAATTGTCTCATGATTCCTCATTACCAAATATTTGGATGTATAGACAATCTTTTCTAGAAGCAGACAAAGTGAAGAAACAGTTGTAATAGCTGCTAGATCAGGGAATTGTTTGACCAAGCACCTCACGTTATGGGTCACCTATCATCATAGTACCTAAGAAGGATGGGACTTGGTGAATGTGTATCAACTACAAATATCTGAATAAGATCACACTCAAGAATGGATACCCTCTGGCCATGATTGATGATTTGTTATGTCAATTAAAACACGCCAAGTATTTCACCAAGTTGGATCTCAAATCAAGATAACACCAGGTATGTGTTAAAGAACAAGACATGTGGAAGACTTCCTTCAAAACAAGGAAATGTCTGTATGAATGGTTGGTCATGCCTTTTGGTTTATGTAATGCACTGGCTACATTTATGTATTTGATGAATGATGCATTGCATCCCTATTTATATTAATTTTTAATAATATACTTGGATGCCATATTGGTCTATAGCTCTGCCTAGGAGGAACACATATCAAGTCTCATGTAGGTGTTAAAGACTCTAAAAAAGCATTTGTTGCTGGAAAACCTTAAAAAAATATGAGTTTTCTCAATAGTCATTGGTGTATTTGGGGTATGTGATCAGTGGATGGGAACTCAAGATAGATCCAATAAATATGGAGGTCATCATGAAGTGGCCTATTTCTACTAATGTCATTGAAGTTAGGGGAGTTTTTGGGCATGTTGGACATATTTTCATTGATGTGTTGTCATTGATGTCAACAATCGATGTCATTATGATGTGATGATGAGTGGTTAGGAACAAAATGTAGAGGAATCTACCTAAATCTTAGGAGAGGCAACGTATTAGATATCACGAGATCAACGCAATGCAGAAACACCATCGGGATCAAATTCCAAACAGTTCAATGATCTCAATTAGTTAGAATCCAAGTACAAAACCAAAAATATCAAGAGGGAAAGCACATTGCAGTGATGATGAGAAAGCACATTGCAGAAACGAGATCAGGATTGAAATCCCCATAGTAAAACTACAAAAGAATCGAGGGAGAATCCTGTCCACTGATGTAGATTCCAGGACAAAGCAGGACCGTCAGATCTACGAGTTATAGAGGAGGACCTTCGGATAAAAATCCGATTAAGTCCTAACCGTCGGATCTTAGTAAGGGAAGATCAACAGCGGGGAACCATTGTAGGATGCAAGGTTTGAGTTAACGATTGTGCAAGTTTTGGTTCCGAAATCATCCATGATCGTTGATCTACTATGAGAGCATTCTCGACCGTTAGATGAAGTCAAGTTACTCGAGGTTTAATCGGGGAATCTCACTTTGGGAGAATTGAGAATTGGGAACAAATAACCCAAAGTCCTGAAGGCCGAAATGAATATAGACCATTGATATAGAACTAATTACAGTCGTTGGATCAAGGATTCACAAGATCCCTAATAGACTAAATACCGACAACCATTGGATTGGGTTAAGGTTTTTGTGTCAAAGATGGATCGTTAGATGAAGTCAAGTTTCTCGAGGTTTATTCAGGGAATCTCACTTCGGGAGAATTGAGAGTTGGGAACGAATAACCCAAAGTCCCAAAGGCCGAAATGAATCTAGACCATTGATCTAGAACTAATCAAAGTCATTGGATGAAGGATTCACGAGATCCCTAATAGCCGAAATCCCAACAACCATTGGATCATGTTAAACTTTTCACGTCAAAGATGGATCATTAGATGAAGCCAAGTTGCTCGAGGTTTATTCGGGGAATCTTACTTCGAGAGAATTGGAAATTGGGAAAAAATAACCCAAAGATCAAAATAAATTTGGATTGTTGATCTAAGAGATGATCACAATCATTGGATCAAGGATTCATATGAACCTACAACTAGGAGGAGAAAATGTGCCACGTCAGGAGATCCATGTCAGCAAGGACACGTGGAACAATCAGATGGTGACAAGTGTCAAGGTCCAGTTGGCACTTTAGGTTACGTAAGTCACAAATCAAGGTGACATGTGGCAACCACTCAGCCAGTGTCAAGTCATCAGTGATGTTAGCAAGTTACGTCACTTTGAGAGTTTGTCCTTTGGGGGAAACCAACAATTACTTGAAGCACCGAAGGCTGACATCAATGCTAACCGTCGATCTAATATCCTTTAGATTCTCACATGACCGTTAGATCAAAACGTAGTGGAAAGATGATGTAAGCACTCCCATGTTGACCACTTCGGTGCTAACCAACTCCAGTGGAAATTGGAACAACAATTACCTAGACCTCTGAACCCCCGAAGTCCCGAAGTAAATAATGGACATCCATCTCAACCTTTGATTAATTCATAACCATTGTATTAAGAAGTGGAAGGATAATGTAAGGATCAAATCTAGACCATTGATTTGGTTCCAGGAATCATGCCAACCATCAGATCAACCCTTGTGAGAGGTAACCACTTTGGATAGTTGAAACTCTGAAAGATTGGGTGAGAGAGAAAATGCTCGAAGGCCGAAGTACCGAAGGACTAGGTTCCAACCCCCGGTCATGGGTTATGAACACATAATGCATGAGGCACTGGGAACATCGCTTAAGTAATAAGCCTGTGGTTTTGTGCAGATGGTCACATGTAAATGGTTTGAAGGAAGCGCCTCTGCAAAATTCGATTTCTGCAATATTTGCAGAGACATGGAATCGAGTTAAAAGAAATCGATCCATACCAGTGATCAATTTATGAAAAACACTCTCACTAAACTAAAACCCTTCACAATAATGTTTGAATAATAATAAAGATTATTGCTAATTTAAAATGAAGAGGTGCGATGGTCCAAACAAAGGGACACCATGCTTCATAGCTCACACCAGTTGGAAGATTATATAAATGATAAAGAATGGTGAGAAGAAAGTGTCTCTGCAGTGCAGATCATAAGATTAAAACAGAAGCAGAGTCCAAGAAGCAAGAAGAATAACTGATGATTCTTATGAAGTGAGGGTGGAAGGGAGGAGAACGAAAGGATTCATATCCTTTACTAAGTAAGTGTAAGTTAAGGGAGTTGGTGCTTCTTAGGTTTGGTGCCCTAAAAATAAGGGAGTTGGTGCTTCTTAGGGTTGGTGCCCTAAAAACAAGAGAGTTGGTGCTTCCCAGGGTTGGTTCCCTAAAGACAAGGGAGTTGGTGCTTCCTAGGGTTGGTGCCCTGAAGAAGGGGATTTTTGTCTCCTAGAGTTGATGCTCTAAAAAGGATTAATGTCCTTCACTATTGTTCATAAAATCCTTGTAATTCCTATTAATTATATTTATATAATTGATTTTACAAACAAGTCTATTGGTGATTTATTGTGGTAATTAACAAAATATAAAAGTAACCGCTAATTGTTGAAAAAGAGTAATACTGATTCACTCCCCCACTCTCAGTATTCCAACAATTGGTATCAGAGTAGGTGCTTTCAACACAGTCTAACAACTGGAAGGTAGATCCTGAAGATGGATCAACAAGAATGAATGTCTAGTAACAAAGTACCATTGTTCAATGGAGGTGGCTATGATCTATGAAAAATAAGAATGAAAAACTTCCTGTTGGTTCTTGGTTTTGATATCTGACAATCTGTTGTAGATGGTTACACTACACCAACTACTCCACCCAAAGATGTTGCAGGAAAAAAAATCTGCAATGACAGTTCAAGAGCAATCAATGCAATTCTAGGAGGGTTGAAAAATTCTATATGTGTGAAATTTATGCATTGTAAGTCATCCAAAGAAATTTGGGACAAATTGGAGGTTGTATATGAAGGATATAGCAAAGTCAGGGAAGCCAAACTAAAGACCTATAGAACTCAATTTGAAAATTTGAAAATGAAAGAATAATAGAACATTGTTGAATACTTTCATAGGGTAGATGTAGTGCTTAATTCAATCAGAGCAGCATGAGAAGAACTTATGGATAAAACTATTGTGCAAAAGATACTAAGGTCATTACCTATGAGATATGATGCCAAGATTTCTACAATTGAAGATAGACTTGATCTTGACACACTCATAGTTGATCATCTTCATGTAATTTTTACAGCATATGAAATGATAAACGAACAAAAGATGAAACAAACTTTAAAGCATCTAAAGAAAAGAAGAAACATGAACATATGTCTCATGAAGATCAATCAAACATATCTGATGTAGAAGAGGCCAACTTTATAAAGAGACTCTAGAAAGGATCTGGAAAATATAAAGGAAAGTTACCCTTAATATGTTTCAACTGTGGAAAAATTGGACACTTTTCCAATAAATGTCCCCATTCTAAGCAAGAGGAATGTGATGATGAAAGAAGCTTCAAAAATCAGAAGAAAAACAACACTAATAATAAAAATAAGTTCTACAAGAAAAATAAAACGTTCTTTACCCAAGAAGACAATAGTTCATCAGAAGAAAATGAAGAAGATGAACCAAAGCTTCTATATATGGGAATAAAAACTCAATATGATAAACATTCACAAGATGAAGAAGAAGTGAACTTCGAAGAAGAAATCCTTAGTGTAATTGAAGAACTAGGAATAACTAAAAAACAAAACAGGTTACTAATGGGAGAGCTTCTAGAGATTAACGAAGCTACTAAATCAAGAGAAACAGAAGTTTCTAAAACCATCAAAGAGTCAGAATAGACCATCAATGATTTGAAGTCCCATCTCCTGGAAGCTAATAAAATTGAAGAAGTAATTTTACAACAACTTAATGATAAAAAACAAGTATGTGAGAAACTAGAAGCTGAGATTAAGATGCTAAAAAGTGAAATTGAGAAAAAAAATGATCAAAATATGGAAATATTTCAAAGATCTTGGATGAAATTCTCAGTAGTCAGAGGTCACCAAACAACAAGATTGGTTTTGGATACACCCAAGACTCAACTTCTACATCACAAGGATATGTCAAAAGACCAATTAGTTACACAGATGCTCTAAAGGGCTCCTCAAGAAGAGAAGATAATAAATCAAAGATGATACCATTGAAAACTGTTCCACATAAACATATATCAACATTCCCTACTAAAGTAAAAAATGACAAGTAGAATACAATCACCAGAAGGAATCCCCCTAATAAATATCTATTTATTGGATATTGTTACTCTTGCAATAATTTTGTTCATAAGGCAGTACACTGCAAATCTTATGGACAATACAATAACATAAATGTCCAAAGATATACGAACAATAGGTACAATACAGAGAAGAGAAACTACAACTAATTTGATCCTTTGCAAAACTTCAATATTGAATGTAAAAAATGCAACAACTATGGTCATAAAATTAGAGAATGTAGATTACCAATGCAATCCTTAAAGACAGGAAACCCTAACAAACATAATAAGAAGATATGGAAAAGAAAATATGAAGTACCAAGCATGAAATATGATGAATATATTGCTCCTGAAATTGATGAAGTTAATAATAGGAGATTGGTGTTGAAAACTTCTAATAAGGAATATAATAATCAAAGCTATGTATATAAAGTAGATCAAGCTCAAGACAATAAAACTCCTAAAGAAAAATATGACACAATTCAAGAACTTGATAATGTCATACAAGAATATTATCCATTACCCAACAAATGGAAAATAAAAAAGGAAAATTCTCAAAACAAGGATAAAGAAGCTTCTTGTGCACAAAATGGTGACAATGATGATGAATCTTAAATAGTAGAACAACCAAAAGAATTGAGTGATGATGATATCAAAATTTTTCCAATGCTATTTTAATGATCCAATGAAACTCCTCGAAAAAAAAAAAAGGGAAGGAGAATTTAGGGAAGAGTGTTCCTGTTGATACTCCAATGAGTATTGAAGCACAAAAAAGTGAATAGATAACTAGGATCATTGAAAGCATCATGGTTTGATGATATAACTCTATGCAGGTTCTGACATGGTTTGTTGCATGTCTTCATCTAGCCAGGAACTATGCAGGTTATGCATTCTCTCAGTAAAGTAATGTGATATGATCTTGCATTTGTCCCAAGGTGGTTATAAGTTGTAAACATGACATCTTGTAGAGATGATAGGGGGAGAGAGATTGTCAGGAAGAGATACCATTTTAGAAACAAAGGGGGAGAGTAGTCAGAGGCATAGAAAACAAATTGACAAAGGGAGTCATTTAGTTATGGCAGACAGAGCATGATTGCAGGGGGAGTTACCCAAGTTCATATTTTGGTCAGCAACATACAAAGAGACAAAAATTAATCATAAGGGGAGAAACCATTTTCCATTGATGTCAAAGGGGGAGAGTAACTTCATAGGAGAGAAGCATCAACAAAGGAGGCATTTGTGTATGAATTTAGTGTGTTTCCCTCAATGACAAAGGGGGAGATTGTTGGACATATTGTCATTGATATGTTGTCATTGATGTCAACAACTGATGTCATTATGATGTGATGATGAGTGGTTAGGAACAACATGCAGAGGAATCTACCTAAAGCTCAGGAGAGGCAATGTATTAGATTTCACGAGATCAACAGAATTTAGAAACACCATCGGGATCAAATTCCCAATAGTTCAATGATCTCGATTAGCTAGAATATAAGTACAAAACCAAAAATATTAGGAGGGAAAGCACATTACAGTGATGATGAGGAAACACATTGCAGAAACGAGATCATGATTGAAATCCCCATAGTAAAACTACAAAAGAATCCAGGGAGAATCATGTCCACTGATGTAGATTTTGGGACAAACCAGGATCGTCATATCTGGGAGTTATAGAGGAGGACCTTCAGATCTCAGTAAGGGAAGATCAATGACAGGGAAACATTGTGATATGAAAGGGTTGAGTTAACGATTGCGCAAGTTTCGGTTCCGAAATCATCCCTGATCATTGATCTACTACGGGAACATTCTTGACCGTTAGATGAATTCAAGTTACTCAAGGTTTAATCAAGGAATCTCACTTCAGGAGAATTGAGAATTGGGAGTGAATAACCCAAAGTCCTGAAGGCTGAAATGAATCTAGACCATTGATCTAGAACTAATCACAGTCGTTGGATTAAGGATTCACGAGATCCCTAATAGCCGAAATCCCGACAACCGTTGGATCGGGTTAAACTTTTCATGTCAAAGATGGATCGTTAGATGAAGTCAAGTTGCTTGAGGTTTATTCGGAGAATCTCTTGGGAGAATTGAGAATTGGGAACGAATAACTCAAAGTCCTGAAGGACGAAATGAATCTAGACCATTGCTATAGAACTAATCAAAGTCGTTGGATTAAGGATTCATGAGATCCCTAATATCCAAAATCCTGACAACCGTTGGATCGTGTTAACATTTTCATGTCAAAGATGGATCGTTAGTTGAAGTCAAGTTTCTTGAGGTTTATTCGGGGAATCTTACTTCGGGAGAATAGAAAATTGGGAATGAATAACCCAAAGATCTGAAGGTCGAAATAAATTTGGACCATTGATCTAAGAGCTGATCACAATCATTGGATCAAGGATTCATATGAACCTATGACCAGGAGGAGGACATGTGCCATGTTAGTAGATCCACATAAAAAATACCACGTCATCAAGGACACGTGGCACAATCAGATGGTGACAAGTGTCAAGTTCCAGTTGGCACTTTAGGTTATGTAAGTCATGAATCAAGGTGACACGTGGAAGCCACTCGGCTAGTGCCAAGTCAGTAGTGACATTAGCAAGTATGTCACTCCGAGAGTTTTTTGTTCGGGGGAAAACAACAATTACCCAAAGTACCGAAGGAAGAATTCAATGCTAACCGTTGATCTAAGATCCTTCAGATTCTCACATGACCGTTAGATCAAAACATAGTGGAAATATGATGTAATCAATCCCATGTTGACCACTTCGGTGCTGACCAACTTTGGTGGAAATTGGAACATCAATTACCTGGACCTCCAAACCCATATCAACCTTTGATTAAGTCATAGCCGTTGGATTAAGCAGTGGAAGGATAGTGTAAGGATCAAATATAGACCATTGATTTGGTTCTAGGAATCATGCCAACCATCGAATCAAACCTTGTGAGAGGTAACCACTTTGGAGAGTTGAAACTCCGGAAGATTGGATGATATAGAAAATTCCCAAAGGATGAAGTACTAGAGGACTAGCTTCCAACCCCCGGTCATGGGTTATGAACACATAAGCCATGAGGCGTTGGGAACATCAGTTAAATAATAAGCCCGTGGTTTTGCGTAGATGGTCACATGTAAATGGTTTGAAGGAAGCGCCTTTGCATAAATCGATTTCTGCAATATTTGCAGAGACATAGAATCGAGTTAAAAAAAATCGATGCATACCTGTGATCGATTTATGAAAAACACTCTCACTAAATTAAAAGCCTTCACAATAATGTTTAAATAATAATAAAGATTATTGTTAATTTAAAATGAAGAGGTGCGATGGTCCAAACAAAGGGACACAATGCTTCATATCTCACACCAGTTGGAATATTATATAAACAAGAAAGAATGGTGAGAAGAAAGTGTCTCCGCAGTCCAGATCAAAAGATTAAAACAAAAGCAGAGTCCAAGAAGAAGAATTGGTGATACTTATGAAGTGAGGGTGGAAGGGAGGAGCACGAAAGGATTCATATCCTTTACTAAGTAAGTGTAAGTTAAGGGATTTGGTGCTTCCTAGGGTGGTTCCCTAAAAACAAGGGAGTTGGTGCTTCCTAGGGTTGGTTCCCTAAAGACAAGGGAGTTGGTTCTTCCTAGGTTTGGTTCCCTGAAGAAGGGGATTTCTGTCTCCTAGAGTTGGTGCTCTAAAAATGATTGATGTCCTTCACTATTCTTCATAAAAGCCTTGTAATTCCTATTAATTATATTTATAAAATTGATTTTACAAACAAATCTATTGGTGATATATTGTGGTAACTAACAAAATATAAAAGTAATTGCTAATTGTTGAAAAAGGGTAATATTGATTCAACACCCCTCTCAGTATTCCAACAAGGCATACACAATACCTATGAAAGTTCATAGCATCCTTTGAAATTAAAGTTGCACCAGTCCATATTTTGACGAGATAAAATGAAATATTAGTCAAGCACCAGTTCTCACATTGCCTAACTGGTAGAAGACTTTAAAAGTGGAGACATATGCAAGTGGGTATACTATGGGAGCAATTGTGATGTAAGGAGGTAAGTCAGTATGCTATCATTTCGATATTTCTCATGGGGGACTGTTGGCACAATTTTTCACCTTCCAATTGACCTTATATAACATAAAAAAACATCGATGGAAACATGACTAATTCAAGGAGAAAAGCCCCAAATTGTCATGGGCTAGACCCCTCTCTGTTTGGGTTGGTGTGTGCCAACCTTAGGGGAGAGTACCTAGGGTAATTTGCTGCTGTCCAAAAGTTTGATTTTCTTCAATTAATGACAAAAAACAAAAGATGAAATGTCTTGGAAAACGTGTAAAAACTACCCAAGATGTAAGGGAAAAGTAGATTTTATGTCGCTTGGAGGGATCCTGCAGGATTAGCACAAGAAAGATATAATAAAATTGAAGATAAATGGCTCAAAATATATCTTAATATAAAAATGAATAGCATGAACTACTAATACAATTGAAAATATAAAACAAAGTACCAACTAGAAGGAAAGCTCATAAGCCAGCACAACACTTCTTTATTATAGGCTTCCCAAAGGGTTGATTGTGCCACAATCAACAAGTCCACAATCAATATAATGACTATATTTTCTCAAGAGATATTATCTATACTAGAGAATGATAGATAAGAGAGAAAAATAATAGTATGCCGCTGTTACAAAAATATGACCACAATCCAATGTAGATCATCCAATATATAACACTAGGGGAGCACTTTCTAAGGAAGAGAGACCATGGCACATAAGAGGTGGAATAGGGAGGAGGAAAATAAGTGTATGCACATGAGGAAGTAAAGAAGAGTGAGGTCTACATGCACACCAAGATAAGTGGGTGTGAGAATGAGTAAACTTGTGTGAGAGTAAATGCGCATGATGGGGTTCAAAGGATCACACATGGGAGTAAAGGAGAGGATGTGCATATGATATTGGAAGTGGAGAGTAAGTAAGTGATTGGAGGTGAGGATTGTAGGAAAAAGGAGGAAAGAAATAGGAAATATCTCATGCCAAAAAGGAGTACGAGTCAAGGCGTTGAATATACGAAAGCAATGCACAAGAGAGAGAGAGAGAGAGAGAGAGAGAGAGAGAGAGAGAGAGAGAGAGAGAGAGAAATGCGCCCTATTTTTTAGGGAGGGCACACCATAGGATGAGGAAGTGAGAAATTGAGAGCCCATATGTTATATCTAGGATCTACATAGGAGCATATTTGGAAGGAATTCTTAAGAATATGATTTTAGGATTGTTAGATGGTGCATGCAAAGAGAGAGGAGTGAGTAAGCATGAGGAAAATGCCACATGTGTGAGGGAGAAGGGAGAGTGAGAATGCACACTTGAGGAAGTGAGAGGGAGATAATTCCATGAATAAATGTGCATTATCTTTAAGGAGTGAGGGAAACTGATAGATGATAAAAATATAAATCTAATGCATCCTCAAACACCAAATTTGGCCAAGCAATGCATGAGTTATCCAAAGAGGAATTTCACCCCATTTTTTAGGGATTTCCCTATTTTTAAGGAATTTAGTGTTTAAGAGGAAATTAAGAGGAGTTTGGTAAAATTAATGCATGGAAAGTGGAGTTATGGACAGTGAGGAAACATTAATGAAAAAATTAATCCTTAATTGTCTAAATCATCTCCATTGGATTGCCACCTTACCTATGCGCCCTCTTTAATTATTTAATTAATTCACTTTAATGATTTTCCCTTAGAAAATGCGCCCCCTTTAATTAATTCTATGTAGATTCCACATGTCACACTGAGACTCTTCCATATGTTGGAATTCGACCCTGCCACTTGTCACTTTTGGAGCCAACCACCCCAGTGATTTATAGAAACTGCTAAAAATAGGGTTCGTCTCCTAAATTTTAGGAAACTGTCAAAAACATCTAGGATGACTAGGAGAACACCACCATGTATCAACTGTCTAAAAATGGACACTGCTAAAAATGGAATATACTCACATGTCAATGCTATCATACTCATCAAATTCAATTTTATGAGAGGATTCCAAATATGCAATCAAAATCAACATGAGAGCCCTGGTGCTCCACCTGCTAAAAATGGAAATATCATGCATGTCACCCGGAAAAGGTCCAAAAGACTCATAATGTCTCAAGGATCACTAATGCACACTCAAAATCTCAATCTAAGGCTTGGAGCTCAACCTTGTAAAATTAGAAATTTCTTGCATGTCGCCCAAAAAAGTTCCATTGGGCTCATAATCATTCAAGGACCAACCCTGTATACTAAAAAATACTCAAAACTATCAACCAAGTCTCTCAATCACTGCCTCCTAAAATGTAGGGACACCTGTTGTATGTAGAAAAATCTCTCAAATGCATGGGAAACCAAGATAGCTTCAACTATGAAACAAAAACAACCATATACCGATCATGTACCTATCTCTAATGGGAACCAACCTCTGACTCACACAAGTGCTAAACTATGGGAAAATCTCCTAATGCCAACCAAAATAGTGCATGTTGGTTCTTGACCCTCAATATTTTCAAGGGTGAAAATATAGGGGTTAACAAGGAGTCATGAAATATGATACATATGATAAGGAACTCCATGCCCTGGTTCAAGTTGTTAAGAAGTGGAAGCACTATCTGATGGGAAAGGAAACCATTATTCACATTTATCACAAGTCGTTGCAAAATTTGCAGGCCCAAAATAAGTTTCAACAAACTAGACATTACAAGTGGATGGAGTTTTTGCAACAATGTCATCTAGTCCTTAATTATAAGAAGGTGTTGGCTATCAGAAGTCACTCCTGGATTGCTAGCAGGAGCAGAGCCCGACGCCCATCAGTTTAATGTCACGATTTATTTTAAAAGGGTGATCAAATGGAGGAAAACTCAAAACAACATTGTATCAACTCAGAAACCAGACCAGGCATGCATGAACGAGTGAGGTCTTGATAAACTCCAAACAGTGAGTCGTAATAAAGGGTGAGTAGGTGGAAGACTTATGCAAGAAGAGTGCAGTGGCCTATAATGAACATCAGGTCCATAACAGACTAGAAGAGAAGCATTCAAACACAAAGTCCCTTTGCATTCAAACACAAAAAACCAGAGAATACAAGAATGTCACGACAAATCCTTTATCATAACATAAATGTAGCAATCCACGCGAATCCTTCAACTGTGAACACTCTGGCATGAGATGAAACAAGGCTGGAAAAAGAAGAACTGTTTGTCATAAACCAAGAAGTCTCAAACATAGAGGCATAACCAGGAAACCAGAATGTCGCTAAAACTTTACAGTCGGGAGCTTAGCTCTACCATCGATAGATACCAAAATGGAAAAAATGCCTACATATACTCAAAACAACAACAGCAGCGGAACCAAGAAATTGCATTGAAAGCTTTGCGTCTGCATGGCTTCTGACACTCTGC